>CM067077.1:3204366-3804366 GCA_033980235.1 Diadema setosum | reverse complement strand
ATTCCAGGAGTTATATAAACGTGGGCAATTTTACAATTTTCTGTTCTCATTGCATTAAGTGCCTAAAGAGAGAGAGAGAGAGAGAGAGAGAGGGGGGGGGGGGGGGGGATTGCAGACCACGCCAAGAGAAGGGAAACTGAGATGAAACGAGTACGTGAAAATGTGCACGTATCAGAAGATGGCAACACCTCGGTTTACGTGGAAACGCGGAGAAGTTGATTCTTCTTCGCTCACCCAAAGGAGGCAATACTCTCACAGACTTGTTTTGAAGACGATGCGTTTTTCGAAAATTTTTCAAGAGCGGTTGGCGCCTACAAGACAAATCTAAAGAAGAACGAGCGGCTTTGCTTGGTGCGATGTTGCATGAAATAACGAGCTTCCCGTCTCGCCCTATGAAAACGGACCTGTTGGCCAGGCGAATTAAAGTCATTGTCAGTTTTATCGCTCTAATGCGGTTAATTGTATCGTCTCCATGACTTGAAAAGTCGCGTCGCATTGTTTGGACCGTCTTTGTTCCCTTTTCTATCTATCTCCCCCCCCCCCCCCCCCTGAATTCGTTTGGCGATTTTTTTAAAGCGGGAGTACAATGGTGTGGAGGTGGGAGCACAAAGGTTTCCGTTTTCCGCGCAAAAAAAGGCACGGACGCGCAATGGGTTTGTCGATTGACCCGCTTGAGCACACAGACCTGTCGGAAAGAATGCGCGGCACGCTTCTACGCTGGAATTAGCAGACGATTAAAGCTCTAATCCCGTAATCGGGAGCCAGAGGATTTCGATTTGTTTTTTGGTTTTTTTAAACTCCTGAAATACCATAAAACTTACGTGAAAATAACGAAGTGGTTTAGAAATTAAACTTCGTTCAAGTGCGGCATCAATTTAAAGGAAACCCAAAGATGAGATGACAAAAGAGGCGGGAAAGAAGACTGCTTTGATGATACTGTCTGCTTTGGATTTGGCGTCTCTTGGGAACGCTTTTGAAAGGATTGTTTGAGAAGTGATTTGGAAAAAAAAAGAGGAAACAAAGTCAGTTGGACATAAGCAAAATGACTGTGTCTTCGGAGCCAAGGGAGGTTGGGGAAGCAAGTCTGGATTTCGTTTGCTTTTGTTTTGTTTTGTTGTTTTGTTTATTTAATTTTGTGAGGTTTTTATTTTCTGGAAACATCCATTTTTGGGGGTCATTTTTTGCTCTCTCTGCTGCCTTTTCTGTCGTATCTTGCATGTAATTAAACGATCACGATCAAACAGAGTGTTCTTCTCTAGTATTGCTTTGGAGGGATACCAGTCTTGACCATTTGTTCATCCTGATGTTACGAAACGGTTCTCCTTTCTTTTAACGGCAAACTATTTAAACATTGCTATGGTGAAAGAACTTTGTGTGGTTAATGATCTGGTTAACTTCTGGTTGCCATTGATGTATCCCATTGTCATTTCCATAACTGCGTTAGAATTAAGTCGATGATGAAATTGTAGGAAGATTAAGAATTAATGTGTTTGACTGTCAGTGTGGTTTCTCTATCTCTAATCAAGCTGTGATGTAAATCTTTTCAACTTAGAATGCCACAGATGCGGTAGTGATACAAAGTATTCAACCGAAGATTTCCTTTAAAACTGTCCCAAATAGCTCGAACTGAAGCGTCGATTGGCATCAACTGTTGACTTACATTTCGACGAGAAGTTTTGACATACGTTGTGAAGAAACAAGAAAAAGTAAAAGACCTGCAAAGACGCGGGAAAAAAAAAAACGGGAGAGAGGACCCCAGTCGGCCTTGCACGCGTGTGTTTGTGTGTGGTCATGCGACATGGGATCCAAATTGCGCACTTCGTATTTCGAGTGGATTTAAAGGGAAGATAAACCCCAAGAGTAATGTGGATTGAGTGAAAGCAGCAACATTAGTAGAACACATCAGTGAAAGTTTGAGGAAAATCGGACAATCGATGCAAAAGTTATGAATTTTTAAAGTTTTGGTGTTGGAACCGCTGGATGAGGAGACTACTAGAGGATATGACGTATGAGTGGACAACAATACAAAGAAAATATAAAGGAAATTCAACAAAAATTCACTTTTCTAGAATCATGAAAGAGCAATGGACCAACCTCTTTCAGAAAGCAGGGGGAATAATTCCTACCCTTAACATATGTCAATATCAAGTTGATGGAATTTGTAATTTTCCTGAAAAGTGAATTTTTGTTGAATTTCCTTTATATTTTCTTTGTATTGTTGTCCACTCATACGTCATAACCTCTAGTAGTCTCCTCATCCAGCGGTTCCAACACCAAAACTTTAAAAATTCATAACTTTTGCATCGATTATCCGATTTTCTTCAAACTTTCACTGATGTGTTCTACTAATGTTGCTGCTTTCACTCAATCCACATTGCTCTTGGGGTTTATCTTCCCTTTAAAGAATTCCAGAAAGGACTATTCTTCTTTCTCCTACTATTTTTTCCCTCTCTCCTTCTACTCCATCCTCCGCTAAAGCTCGTCCCTAATCGAAACAGGACGGCGAACTATTTGTTTATGAAATCACGCCAGAGATGACGAGTGCGACAAATCTCTTCTTTCTTTCTTTCATTCTCTCTCTTTTTTGGTTTTCCTTTTTTTTTTCTTTCTTTCCCCTGTCTATCTTGGTCTGAGACGAATTTAGGGTCTTTTTTTTTTCTTTTCATAACCTCCTCACATTTGTCAAAGAGGTCGCGTGGAAATCTGGAAGCTATTTCACAAGAGGTCAGCCGAGAGAGTTTCGCCCGCCGAAGGGTCACTCCCGGATTTTGAGGATTTGACAGGCGGTCGGTCACTCGCACGACACTGATTTTTTGGGAAGCGTATTTTTTATTTACACGCAAGCCTGTGGCTTTTCGCAATCTAATTCAATGAAACCGCTCGTGATGCGTCTATGCTTACTCCACTAGGGTTGTTGGTTGCGAAGAGTTCTGTGAGCACTGAACCCTCCGCTCGCGATTCGTACACGTTCATCAGTGAGTGTGTGTACGCGCTGTGAAAGTTTTGCTCGCCGTGGTAGACCTGCATCCAAGTAGTACATGTACGTATGTAAACGAGTGAGAGTGCGAAAAAGAAAACAATACAAAGCAAAAAATCTGACCAGGAGGAGAGGGGGAGGGAGAGAGAATCATAAGGAAAGAGATAAAAAAAAAGCAATGAATATTCTGTGATATCTCATCAAATGAGGGTACATTCCATGGAAGACCAATTATTGGTGTATGATGGGGGTGTATATAATGGGCTACACTGACCGAATATATCAAAAGTACTGTATTTGTCTTTCAGACCCCCTCACTCTCTTCTTTCCAAAACGTCTCTCATCTCCCGTCTCTCCATACATCATAGTATTTGTTCCAAATACTAGCTCTACCTCTCTTGACTCCCTCTCATATCACATGGTTTCTGTTTCTAAGACCCCCTCTATACATTGTATGTACATGTATTAACTTTATTTCTCAGACCCCAACCCCCTGTTATATCTGTTGCTATTAAACGCCCCCCAAATCTATCTTCATACTGATGGTATATTATTTTGTTTCTCAAACCTGTCCCTCTTTTCTCCATACTAGTTTCAAAGACTCACTCTGCATATTCATTTTCCGACCTCTCTCGGACCCCCTCCTTTTTCAAATGCATGACTCGTGTATTCCTTCCTCGATCACTGCTTGAATTAGCCTATATATATCATACAATTTATTTGTTTCTCATACTCTCTCTGTCCCTCCCATTCTCTCTTTTTGATTCTTAAACTTTACAATGTTTGTTTACAAGACCACTTATTACTCTCTACATTGATCAGTTTGTCTAGAAACATGTACAGTCACATGTTATCTATAGGAAAATTACACCACTGTTGCATGAAGTCATTATGCACTTTATTCACTTCTATATGTTCAAGCACTTTTTTTTCATGAAGGTATACTACAGATGTAATCGGATCCTCTAATATCCAAGAAGTATTGTGATACAAACTAGAACTATCACTCAATGTGATTAATATCCCCAAAACTAAACACTGAGGCAGTTAGCTCAACAGGCAATGATCACTATGGATATATGCTTTTCTTTAAAAAAAAAATACTATGACAATGTATTGTTCAACATTGAATAAAATTAACAATAATGTGTTACTATGCTCACTGATAGTCACATGTTCCATATCTCAAGTCAAGTGCTCAAAACTGAGTGAGTAAAGTCAGTAAATCAGCAATTTCTATGAGTTTCATTAAGAATACTGTTACCATGTCAACACAATGTTTGACATTAAGAAAAAATGAAGTTTGCACAACTATATGTCATAGCTGTCACATGTGCAAAATTTCAAGTCAAATGCTCAAAATCCGAGGGAGTTAGGTGAATTCACAATATCATTGCATAAGATTTTCATCCAAAATATGCTGTAACCATGTGTAGAGCCCACTAATGTCAACAATAATCGACCAGTAGAGTCATAACAACCACTAATGTGACTGCCGTATCTTCAAGCTATATGCTTACTTGACGACAGTCTTCTGCATTTATACACTCCGTTAATTCAGTAAGTGATTTTCTTTATTCCGAGTGGTTCCCTATCGACGCGTTCTCTCATACTCTTTTCTTTAATCTGTCGATACACGTATATCTCAATTTTATATTCATTTCATTTCATTTTCATTTCATTTCATTTATTTCATTCCTTCTTTCTTTTTCGTCAAACATAACACGAAATGAATCAGAAGATATAACATAGGCATGTATTCGACTTTACATGGTAGATAATGGTTAACAAATAGGAAATTATATATGCATACCGGCAAAATACAAAGTTATGTTTGGTGGGGAAAAAAAGAAAGAACTGAGAGGTTCACTGAAAAGCATGCTTGTAAATTGTGAACCACTCAAAGGATTCTTCTGAATACATTAAACTTTTTTTTTTTTACAAAGACAGGAGAGAACAAGACAGGACAATAGACAAGACAATAAAAACACAACGACATTACATGAATTTACAGTAGGGTATACCATGACAGTAATAAAACACAAAAGAATAATGGAAAGGAAGGAGAGAAAGAAAAAGGAAATGAAAGGAAAAGCCAACACGCTGAACATCGGGTTCGTAAGAGGGAATTGAGGTGTTTCAGCTCAGTCAGCCGAGCAAAGTGTATACAAATAAGATAATGTAAAAAATACACAATGATGAAATCAATGATTGACGATGAACCCTTAGGCTGTAAAGACCAGCTAAGTAATGAATCGTATATATCTTAATATGAGTTCAACAAAAAATATTTGAACTTACGCTGAAACGAATTCAAAGATAAAGAATTTTTTATATCACAACTTAAAAAATTCCAAAATCTAGGGCCAGTGTATATAAATGTATTTTGAGCCAATAATGTTCTCAGAAGGGGTAAATGAAACTCATTTGATCGCCTGGTGGGATAATTATGAAAATATTGATTTCGGGGAAACATTGAATCAAAAATGCTGGAAAGTGCATTTGTGTTATAATTAAACGTAAACTGACCCAGCTGTAAGAAAAACAAATCTTTGATTTTTTAAATCTTATATCTATAACAAATAATGGATCTGCATGGGAACGTGGAGAAACGCCACAAATAATACGAAGTGCCTTTTTTTTTGTAATAACAATGATCTATCTAATAAAGTTTGATGGGCACTATACCCCATGCTAAGATTCCATAATTTAAATAAGGTAATATTAATGAAAAATACAACGTCAGCAAAGAAGACAACGGGATATGAGATTTAAGTCTATCAATAATACCAATATTACGCGAAATTATTTAACTAATATTAATAATATGAGGCTTCCACGAAAGTTTATCGTCCACTGTAATACCGAGAAACTTTATATGAGATATACGCTGTAAGTGAACGTCATCAAAGATGATATCTGTGGGTAAAACTTCTATAGACTTACTGAATAACATATAGTTAGTTTTCTGAAGATTCAGTAATAATTTGTTGGCTCTTATCCATTGAGTCACTTTTTTTAATTCGGAATTAACAGTAGAGTGATTGGATTTTGGTGGGAGAAGAAAATATTTGAATCATCGGCAAAACGTATAAAAGAAAGTATGTCGGATGATCTACAAAAATCATTTATGTAATATGATGAAAAGTAAAGGTCCTAATATACTACCCTCTCCGCGATCCGCGATTGCGTTAACCACAAATGTCAAAATCGGATTAACCACAAATGTCATAACACCTCGACCAGAAATATCAAAATTTCCAAATTTACTGCAAATATCATAACGTGTCACAGGGGAAGATCCAGGAATTCCATAAAGGGGAGGCGCCTTATACAAAATCAAAAGCTGGCGCAACCAGCTTCATTTCATTTCATTTTATTTCTTTTTGTTATAACAAAAATATAAGAGACGGAGGGGGGCGCCGCGCCGCCCCTCTACAAAAGTACAAGCTGGCGCACCCCCCCCCCCCCGCCCCCATTTTTGTTTTTGTTTTCACTTCTGTTGTTTTAACAAGAATAGAAAGGGGCACCAGAGGGGGATGCGCTCCCTCTCGATTCACGATTGCATCATCCACAATTGTCAAAACTCATTGCTTGCATTTCAGGGGCGGATCCAGGAATTCCGTAAAGGGGAGACACCTTTCAAAATAAAAGGCTGGCGCAACCCCATCCCCCTTATTTTTTTTTTCGTTTTATTTCTTTTGTTTAAAAGAAAAAAAAAAGAGAAAGAAAATGAAGGAGGGGTTACTGTCTTTTGTAAAGGCGCCTCCCCTTTACGGAATTCCGGGATTCTCCCCTGTGACGCGTTAAGACATCTTGCAGTAAATTTTGAAATGTTGACATTTGTGGTCGACGTGTTGTGACATTTGCAGCAAAAATGGGAATTTTGACATTAGTCGTCGACGTGTTATGACATTTGTTGTTAATCCGATTTTGACATTTGTCGTTGACATGTTATGACATTAGTGGTCATTACGACATTTTGTCGTCGACGTGTTATGACATTAGAGGTTGTTATGATATTGCACGATCCAAATTCAAATGAATTTATGAAGAATGTTCTGCATCGATCATGATATTATAAAAATGAAATACAGTCATTTCTTTTTGTTTACGAGACAATGGAACATGCAGTGTGTACATCCGAATATAAAACTGAGATATACGTGTACAGATCAAAGAAAAGACTAAGAGAACACATCGATTGGGAACCACTCGGAATAAAGAAAATCAAATGATCTGACTGAATTATGGCACATGTATTGGGAGTGTAAATTCAGAAGACTGTCGTCAAATAAGCATATAGCTTGAAGATGCGACAACCACATTAGTGGTTGTTATGACATTAGCGGTCGATTATTGTTGACATTAGTGAGCTCTAACATGGTGACAGCATATTTTGAAAGAAAATCATACAATGATATTGTGAATTCACCTAACTCCCTCAGCTTTTGAGCATCTGACTTGAAATTTGGCACATGTGACAGCTATAGTTTTGCAAACTTCATTTTTTCTTAATGTCAAACATTGTGTTGCCATGGTAACATTATTTTCATGAAAATCATGTAGAAATTGCTGATTTATTTACTTTACTCACTCAGGTTTTGAGCACATGACTTGAGATATGGCACATTATTGTGAGTGAGCAAAATAACACATTACTGTACTGTTAATTTTATTCAATAATACATTGTCATGGTATTTTTTGCCAGGAAAAGCATACAAAGTAATCATTGCTAGTTGAGCTAACTGCCTCAGTGTCTAGTTGGGGGTATATATTAATCACATTAGGTGATACTTCTAGTTTGTATTACAGTACTTCTTGGATATTGGAGGATCAGATTACATCTGTACCTTCATGAAAAAAAAAAGTGCTTGAATATAAAGAAGTGAATAAAGTGCATAATGACTTCATGCAATAGTGGTGTAATTTTCCTTCATACATGTGACTGTACATGTTTCTAGACAAACTGATCAATGTATATAGAGAGTAGAAAGTGGTCTTGTAAACAAATATTGTAAAGTTTAAGAATCAGAAAGAGAGAAGGGGGAGGGACAGAGAGAGTATGAGAAACAAATAAATTGTATGATATATATAGGCTAATTCAAGCAGTGATCGAGCAAGGAATACACGAGTCATGAATTTGAAAAAGGAAGGGGTCGAGAGAGGTCGGAAAAATGAATATGCAGAGTGAGTCTTTGAAACTAGTATGAAGAAAAGAGCGGGGCAGGTTTGAGAAACAAAATAATATGCCATCAGTATGAAGATAGATGTAGGGCCTTTATTATAGCAACAGATATAACAGAGGGGGGTTGGGGTCTGAGAAATAACATTAATACATGTACATACAATGTATATTAGTTATATTATAGAAGGGGTCTTAGAAACAGAAATCATGTGATATGAGAGGGAGTCAAGAGAGATAGGAGAAAGCTTGTATTTGGAACAAATACTATGATGTATGGAGAGACGGGAGAAGAGAGACGTTTTGGAAATAAGAGAGTGAGGGGGGGGGGTCTGAAAGACAAATACATTACTTTTGATACAATGTATTAATAAATGGCAAGCATGATTTTCCAATGTATTTCATTCCATTCAGGTGTCATTAGATTATGCGATCATGTTATTTCAGAACTCTCTGATACATGTACATGCACATGTACCAGCCTATTCCATAACTTTCAATTTTTTTGTTTTGTATTGTCTTGTTTTTCGCACTCTCACTCGTTTACATAGTACAATGTACGCATGGACTTATTGGATGCAGGTCTACCACGGCAAGCAAAACTTTCACACACTCAACTGATGCACGTGTACGAATCGAATCGGCGCGAGCGGAGGCACTGTACAAGTACAAGTAACCCACAGAACTCTTCGCAACCTGAGCGGAGTAAGCATAGACGCATCACAAGCGGTTTCATTGAATTAAATTGCGAAAAGCCACAGGCTTGCGTG
This sequence comes from Diadema setosum, assembly GCA_033980235.1. NCBI lineage: Eukaryota > Metazoa > Echinodermata > Echinoidea > Diadematoida > Diadematidae > Diadema > Diadema setosum. The sequence goes on along the minus strand of CM067077.1, from coordinate 3,795,433 downwards.
TAAATAAAAAATACGCGTCCCGCCTTTCGCTCGCACCAATTGGTGATTGGTTCTCGGCTACCATCACTTTTATAGTCTCATTGCCAGTCGGCGCCGACGCGTAATGCCATGTAAACATGATTGTGACTACGCGGAATCCTTGGCAAGCTTTCACGTTGATTTGTATTCTTGACTGCGAGGAAGGTCAATCTACGGTGGCTGCGTTTGCGATTGCTGCGTATGAAGGAATGTCAATGTCACTGGTATCACATTGGTTACATGTGTACATGTATTGTACATACATTAATCACTATCGGGGAAACGAGCACACGTCATGGTTCACCAAGGCAGTGTTATGCCGGGATAATCTGACACACATGGATGACCTATCGAGATGCAGAAAATGTCATTGGACACTGTCATTTTTTTTTTGTCGTGACAGTTTTCTTTAAAGGTACTAGCCCACATTTGCAAACCCACGAAAATCAAAACTGCATAAAACAGGTCCAATATGACTTCAAGTACAAGTTATAACAGTAACATACCTCACCTGTTGCTCTTTGTCTATACCATTCGATAAAAGAGAGAAAATCATCGTTTTAAAATCAATTTTCAAACCGGGTCAACCCGACCCAAAATCGAATTACGAGCGCGGGCTAGCTACGTACATGACTCTATAGTAACTTACACATGTATCGCGTGCATGTAGTACGTATACGTGGACCGGAGCTAGCGAGCGTTATACGCATGCATACGGTGCATTTTCATTCATTTTTATGAAAGTAATGGACTAATTGGAACGAAATTGTGCACAGGTGTTACTGCAATCATACCCAAACTCCATGCTAACTATGAGACCAATTGCTGCAGGTTTACAAATGTGGGCAAATACCTTTAAGGGAAGCGTGACAGTTTTCTTTAAGGGAAGCGTTAGATTTCTCTGAAGACTTCAATTCAAGGGAGATTTCACACCACGTTCTGTACTAAATGAAAAAAAAAAAGAATCGTAAAGAAGAAAGAGGAAGTTCATAATGTAGCTACATGGTTTAACATTTGTTTTCACAAAAGAGTGATAACTTGATATTATGAGTGGCCAATCTGATATCGTAATGATGTCATCACCTAACACGTCTCCCATTGGCCAGTTCATAAATCTTCCTCAAATCTATTTACGAACAGTAGGATGCCAATATTTCTCTGCTCTAAATGCCGCTCCCAAATCATTTCATTGCATACGCCTTCAAGTTTTCGTATAGTCTTCTTACGTTTCTGAGGTTCTTTGTATATTTTTATTCTTTCACGTGAAAGAGTCTGTACTCTACCATCCTACTAACTGTGCGTGAAAAAGTGTCCAAAAAAATGCATCATTTCAGGATCACACTGTGCGCGAGTCTATCAGAGTTCATATCAATCTCTTTGTTATCAACTATGTTGCCATGGAAACAAACAAAAACAAACAAACAAATCAACAGAAAGCAAACAACAACAACCTCAACAAACAAAGACATTAGTTTCAGGAATCAATCAAGGCAAATAATAATGGTTTGAGCATCTTCATGACACAGGAGATGAAAAGTGTTTTGGTAGGAATGGAAGAAGGGTATATTTAGTTCCTGAAACTAGCAGAGTGTAGAGAAGAGAATGGTTCAGTGTCCAATCCCCCCTAAAAAAAAATCCTTCCCGCTTCCACTTTTTTCCTTCTCTCCTTTATCTTCTCTCTTTCTCTTTCTGCGTCTACTGTCTACAATGACCGTATACCTCTGATGAGGACGCTCTACCACTTGTTCAGACGGCCCAGACATGTTTTTCTTTTCTTTCCAGAAAGGGCAACCAATTTGGAAAATCCCTCTGACGTTGTCTGACATTATTCTTTGACATTGAATAAATATTAACCAGCACACTTTTCTGTTTTTCTCCTCTCTCTCTCTCCCTCTCTCTCTTTGTCTGTCCGTCTCTCTTTTGATAGCCTTACTCTATTTTCATTTCGCTCACCCCCTATTCTAATCCACTTCTCCCTTTTCTCTAAATTCATTGAGTTAGTTTTTGTTTGATCTAGATAGCTTCTCTCATTCGCTTTACTACTAGTACTACCATTGATGTTACTGACTCCGTGTCTCTAAAAGGAGAATATCTTTCATTTTCTTTCGTTATATATCTCCCTCCCCCTCTTTCTATCTTGCTGATGTATAACATAAAACATTGATAAGCATATCTCTCGAGTATTTTTCCCCCTCTTCGTTGCATGACGTTGCGCAATTATGTATAATGACTACGTTTCTGAATAAGACTCTCTTTATTGATTTGACTTAGGTTCACAAAACATTAGGCACAAAGTACTGATTAATAATCGTATTCGGACAAACATTGTGTAATGTTTAGGATAAGCGAGCTATTCGCGAAGACTCAGTGTAAGGATCTCGTTAAAGTGATAAAGAAAATATAGTGTGTTTTTTTTTTCAACTTTTATTAACAGAGCGTGACTGATTTAGGGGAATGGAGAGGGTCCCCGAGGTCTCTATTGACAAAGCAGGATCAGTAACGATAACAATATTGTGGTAGATGACCCTCAATTAATGGTCAAATGAGTTTTATTCATCTTGCCACGGGCATTTACCATAGTCTATCTGGTGACACATCAGTATCAAATCAATTACGGACAAAATAATGTGAAAAGGACTTCCTCTGCAATTATTGGTGGTACAAAACGGCGTGATTAATATTTTGAAAGTCCACAAAGATTTTCAGATTAATTTCCTGTTTGGGGTCAAACCGACCGTCATTTACACAGCCGTTGAACCAACCTAATCAACAAGAATTGTGTGTCCAATTCGCATAAAGTTCTTTGATTCAATGATCCAGGTATCAACTGTATATACATGTAACATTGATTGAGTCGAGCGCTTGCACATGCAATGCGATGGGTTCCATTTTTAGTTATCCTATTCTCTCTAATCTTCTTTTTTTTTTTTTTTTTAATAATGCAACATTCGGTGGACTGCTGCACGTCCAACATACACGAAACACAAACTACGTCTATTGCAATCACGTTCCTTGTGTGAACGCGAGGGCATGGGAAAGTATCGAGAATGGACTTTCACAGATATTGAGTTAGTGGGGAATTACACAACTGTGAATGTGGATTGATTAAAATATTGTAGAATATTAGTAACTATACCTTTATTGTTTTGCGTCCATTGCAAATTAAACTGCATAATGTTTTTCTTTCTGCAAGTTAACTATATCATTCTACCATTTATAATTCATCCGAAAATTCGATTGATGTCAAGCCATCTCAAATCATCAATCCAACTGTGAATTCTAAAAGACGATTTGTTTGATTTACGTGATCTCAAGGGTTCTTCAACTGCCACAGGAACACACATTCTGAGGTGTAAGAGTTCTCAGGTCAAAGAATTTCAATTTAATTTATAACTTTATTTATTTCGTTTCTAGCTTTTCATTATTAAGAAACCTTATTACGCATTCATGACTGAAATATAATATCTTCGCGTTTTTTGTTGTTGTTGTTGTCGTTGCATTTAAAAATAATTACTAATAATACATGTAATGATGATTTTTGTTGTCACCTGTAATACATGAATTGAGTTCGGATGATATTTAGTACATTATGACGTCTTAAGTGACCTACGTCTTATTAAATACAAGCTTTGCTTTTCAGTCGGCCTCTTTTTGTTTCTCATTCTAATGTTTAATTTTCTGTCATTCTTCCGAAGTGTGCATTGCTATTCTTCATTATTTTACAAAATTATATGTATAGTTTATAACACTTCATGATACTATTATTATGCAAAATGGTATGTGAAATGTATATTTTAAATTTTTCAATTTTTGTGAACGAATGGAAATAGATGTAAATTGAACTGAATCAAACTGAAAAAAAAAATCAAATACAAACAAACGAATAACATGAAACTGTATCTTTTTGTAAGGCATTGGTATCGAGAGAAAGGAACGGGAAGGAGCTAGGACGAACATAATCGGTTAACAAGATAAATTAATGTATATGATTGATCGGAATGTAAACATCTTATTTACACTGTACATTATAAGTCATGAACATCGAAATATACCCCTGAACATAGGAGATTATCTTGAGGCAAATTTCGAATTACGAAAAATGAAATGAAGATGATGTACGTTAATTTCCTGTTCATTATATATATATAATTATATATATATATATATATATATATATATATATATACATACATTTGTATCATAATATCGATAATATATAAATATGTATATGTATAATATGTATATACATATTGTATATACATAGATATTATATAAGTATATATTTTTATCCATATTCAATATATATACATAAAGGTATATAATAAGCATATGAAAGCAGGTAAAGATAGAGGAGACAGTGAAAGAATGGGAGATTGAGGGCCGAGTAACTGCGAGAGATGGCGCTACATAAAAAAAAAAATATAGACAATTTTCAATGTCAAATATTTACTTTCACCTATGGGCTTGTCAAATTTTGGTGACGGAGTCGCCGAGTCCAGGTCAATAAGTTTGCCACAGGTATTGATTTTATCCATTGTCCCGGCCAGAAATCAGCGTCATTTGAACAATTTCAATTCTGGGGGGTCGAAATGATTGCCTTTCCCACGGGAAGTGAATGGACACCGTCGTCTTTTGGTGATTTACCCCATTTCTCTTTTTATTTCTTTATTTTGCTATTCCTAGTCTTTTTTTTTTGTTAAGTCAAATGTAATATCATAAGACGACGTGACAGAAGCATCCGTTATACAAAGAAAGAAATGCAGACTAATTCGGACATCAACGAGAGAACGTCAAATTGCTACTTATTGTCCTTTCGGCTACACTTCTTAATCTTTCATTTTGTGTTAACGCAAACTTGTCAAGGTCTGTTTCCAACTCACGTCTTTTTTTTTTTTTTTGGGGGGGGGGTATTTTCTGGGTCTTTGCGGAACGGCATGACATGAATTGATAATAAAATTTAAAAACAAAACAACAAAAACATCTTTCTCAAGGACGTATGCACTTTGCAGAATTCGAACCTTGAGGGACCACCTTTCAAAAGTCAAGAGTCTAATATCCACTCTGCCACAATGTCCCTTTTGTTTGACGGAGTAAATAATGAAAGAAAAATGCCTTGACTGAGAAATCAGTATTTCTGGTTGATAGGGACTCATAACATTACATCCAAAAAACTATACGACTTTTAATGATGTTTTCCTCCAGAAGAAAGTTACTATTCATACTTCCCTAATTCTGGAATGGTATTTTGTTCACCCTTGATACATGTAGGACCTACTTGTGGAAAAGACGGTATGAAAATCACTCGTTCACATACTTGAAAACAATGATTTAAATATGATATATCTGTAAAACATGATATATTCGCCGCATGAAGTTTTCGCGAATTGGAGCCGACGGCCTTTTTTTGCGGCATGATATTTTCGCGAACTGCCACTGGCATTTAATACATATAGTGTAGACAAGGACTTTCGCGTGCATTTTAATTTCGCGAATCTTGGCGCTCGCGAAATTCGCGAACATTCCTCGTTTTACAGTACACATGTTGCTTCACATCACATGCTGCTTCGACCTATCTGATGCAAGTCTGTTACTGATTGTAAAGCACAGCAGTGGCAAAACCGAAAAGGCTATACCCTTAATATTATAGAGGTCATATTGTATGTACTTGTAATGCCTCTTTATACTAATAAGAATGACATCAATTGACGTGTTTTGAGAGCATGTTTACTCTCGGGGATTTCCCCCTTTCACACTTTAGTTACATTGCACGAAAGAATATGTGACACAGCTCGAAACGAAAGTAACGCAAATATTTCAAATATTTCACAACAAAGAATAGATATGTATGTTTATAAAGGGTATTTACGCCAGTGTAGTTCAAGGGTTCCCCCTTCAAATGTCCTTTCCTTCCATTTCAGTTTATAAACGTACTTTTGTTAATATTCAGACTCTGGAAAAGGCTGAAAATAAGGAATGGTCCAGCATGACTATTGTGATTAGACTCGGATCAGCAGCGAATAAGCCTGCACAAACTTTCTCGCTTATTATCATAATTAGTATTTCAAGACATTCTTATCTCTCCTGATGACCCTTTTACTGGCTCATTCATGAACTACAATCTCAACTACAGTTCCGGGCCTTTTTCTTCTTCTTCTTTTTTTTTTTCTTCTGGAGTCCAACGGGACTTCTGTCTGTGGTATGCGGAATGCAAACCTTGCGTCGGCATGGTGACCGCTCCCACCGTCCGAATGGAGCCGCTCATATATTGTACCATTATTTTTTTCATATTTCAAGAGAAAAGATTTTTTTCTCTCTCTCTCCATGATGGATGCTCGACCTAACTTTTATGAATGAACTATAGCCCACGTCTTCGCCATCGAAACCAAGTGGTATGACGACTACTTCCACACGATCTGTAAACACCATGACGTTTCCAGAAAACTTTAAAGTATATCATCGAGGGGTGGGAGTAGGGAGACTTTACGAGTAAATTTCGAAGCAAAAGCATCCAAACGAAAAAAGAAAAAGAAAAAGAAAATGGATGGAGGAGGAAACGCTGACCTCACTCTCGATTTCATGAGAATTTACTTTTTTTCATCTTTCTCTATCGCCATTAAGCCACAAATGGTTCTGTACCTTACAGTATACCAGGGCATCGACATAGTAATATTACGATAAAGTCGATAAATAATTTACGTATAATGTAAAGTTCAAATTTTGTCCTGATATTTTCCCTTTGTTTCGTTGTCAGCATTGTGTACCTATCGACGACATCACTGAAAATATAGGAGATACACGTAGCAAGAGGAGTGAATATGACGCGCCTAACAAGATGGCACATACAGTCAAAAACGTCGTAATGGATTGCGCATGCGCAGCATCGATATCTCATAATGCGTTGGCTTGCTTTCACCATGGACCTTAGGTAGCCTAAGTGCTTTCACAAACCCACGCCAGTGAAGGCGCCTCCTGTATTACATTAATTGATCTACATCATTCTGCTGCATTACACTACAAATTCATAAAATACCAAACTTTCAATCTTTAATGTGTAAGTGCGGTGAGACAGAAAGAAAATGACAAAAAAAAAAAGAGAGGAAGATATGAATGGTGTTGTTGAATCTTGCGAACTCAATATGTCAACACACCATTTACGAAGGGACAAAAGTGAGAGATATATCGTAACGAAAAAAAAAAAATAATCACAAGACTGACGACCAATATCACGTCTGAATTTAACGCAGGAACGATCGAGGCCAGCTACTGAAATAAAGACTAATAACTACTCTAATACCAAGTGGATCGCTGCTTGTATATTCCCGCCATTACCGACTCCCTCCCCTTTTGATTTTTTTTTTCTTTGGGGTCCCCTCTTTAACCTATCAAATCTTGGGCTAATTTCGCTCATTTGCTCTATAGCAAGTTATTATCCACCGTCTTGATTTAACTGCGTGTCCTATATAATATATTACAGGATGATTAGATGGATCATGTTAAATTCATTTGATCTGCCCAAAATCATGGAAATTAGGCGATTCAAGAAGGAAAAGAAGCCAATGGATTTGTTTTGCTTATATAGGATTCAATTGTACGTATATCATAAGACGTTTTTGAGAATTAACGCTGAATTTGAAAACGAACTACAAAAGATAGGCCCACATATAGATACGAATTTTGACTGTGACGTGACAATGAATTCTTTGATCGTGTGAAACACTGACAACAAATGGTAAAAATCGTAATTAAAATTTACAAAGTCAACTCACAGTAATGTGGCTCCTGAGTCTTGATGGGTTAAAGAAAGCGTTATATGGAGAGGGTCAGGTTCATTCTCTTGTTGTTTTAATTTTTCTGGCACCTCGGAGCGGGTTGGCCAGCAAAGAACGGTGTATACTTCGCTGTTTGGCCTCGTTATGGCTCGCTGGATGGAAAATAAATATTCGTCTGCCCAAATAGGTTATGAAATAGTCTGCACTTTCAGTCGCTGACATCCAAATTTTGTTATAAAATTGTCGTCATCGATTTGGACATGCTTTATTTTAATATAAATTGATTTGTTTGGTTTGTTTGTTCTTTGATTGTTTATCAAACTTGGCTGAACATATTATATGTATGGTGCTGCAGACATTTTTGTTGTTGTTGTTGTTGTCTTTCATGACAATGGATTCCGTCTCAGCTAACAAAAACTATTAAGGTTAAAGTGATACTCATAACCATGAATAAAGTGACTTTAATTTACAATATTCATTCAAAAGATAAATTTGTCAAGAATTGAAGAAAACTTATATTGTAAGGAAAGACAGCATAACCTACCAAAACGAATGAATATTGTATAAGTAGTTTTTAATTACAAAATATATCAGAAAATATCGAGAATGTATAATCATTTTTTACTACTTGTAATGTTATCTTAACTGTTGAATTCCGGAGACAGTAAATACCCATATGGAATTAAAAAAGAGAGATTATTTTTAACTTAGGCAGCAGTGACCTGAAAAGTCTGAAAAGCCTGTTTGAATATGATCACTGGGAGACAGAGTTATTGACTTTAATAGAGCACTTTCAATCTTATCAAGCACTGATGTCAAAGCTGTCTCATATACAATGACAGCCCATCTGGGATGTCATTCTGATCTTTGTTGAACATGTTTATCATGTGGGTTTTTTTCTTCTTTCATTTGGTAAGAATTTTTTATTTTCTCAACAGCGAAAAGAAAAAATAAAGTCATTATCAGAATAATAGTAATGATAGTAACAGTATTAGTCAGCTGTTGACAAAGATGTATTTTACGATTATTAATCGAATTGTTCGTTTCTTTTCCAAAATGAGCAATTTGTTAAAAATAAGATATTTTGAGGGAAAAAGGAAAAATATGAGAACCTCGCAAGTGGTTCTGCCCAGCTCTGGAAAGGGTATAGATTAGGGAGACTACCGCTTGACCGCAACCTGGCCAGAGCGGCGTGGGATCGGACGTCGGAACGGTGGCCGAGCCCTTTCTGTGCGATATTTGATATTGTTTGCACTGACAATAATATATCTTAATCTCCCGTATGTTTTCGGGAGAAACCCGCCGAGTCGTGCTGACACGTGGTCACGATATGGTGGTATGAAATTTATTGAAGTTTTAGGAAAGTGGCTGGCATTTTACCGCTCTTACACTTTCGATCTTTCCACCGCAACATTCAGGCACCTGAGATAATGAAATGACATCTGTAGATCCAGACCGGATTAGTGTACTCATGTCTCATGGTTCAATATTTCACTGATTAGAAATAAAAAGATATGTCACATCGTTCTGATTATTTTATGACAAAATGCAGCATTTAGGGCCTACTTTAAAGTTTTGTTAGGCCTACATTGCATTTTTGTTAAGGCAACTTCCGGCAGTCTTAAAAGGAGCGTACTCGTTTATCAACTGACGGGATTTTTGGCATACTTTATTTCTATATACTCTATTATTTCTATCGTTCAAACCCTCTCCTTTTTCTCTAGAGTATTTGGTGTTTACTTACCTACCCCCCCCCCCCTTTGCATTATTACATTACTAGTACCTTGCAATTTTCTGTCAAGCTAAAAATGTGCACATTCTTCATTTTTGTACCAGTTGTTGTTGTTGTTGTTGTTGTTGTTTCTTCGTTGCTTAATGGAAATGGATTTCATTATTGTTGACATGGCATAATTCGAAGCATGATGGCTGCAACAGATGTACTCTGCGCAGTGATAAATCAAACATATAGATTAAGAAACAACGAAAGCACGATGAATACGTTTGGTTTGGCAAGCGCAGATGAGAATCATTACATCTGTGTTATGCTGTATCAGGCTGAATGACATATTTAAGTGATTGATAGTTCGTGAATTGGAAGAAACAACTACATTATGTTGTTACCAAGGTTGGTCAAGCCTCGTAAACTATGGACCCACGAGGACATTTATAGGGCGTTTGGACGCAATAGTTTAATATTTGCTCATGGGGATGTATATTGTCTGGACATATTCTACAAGATGAACGGGTTGTCTTCTCGCGTCTGTAAGTGAAGAAATTACGCGAAGGAACACGGCTGGCGTCTACCGGGAGGTCTCAGTGCGGAGCCATCAATAATATTTGATCAATAATACGTTTTATCAAAAGGAAATATGACTGCACGCACGTAATGCCGTTCAGCTTTCATTTGCTCATTCATAAAACAAACGTACGCTCCGACGCGGAGCGAGTTCGAGTAATGTGGCCTTGCGTTGCAGAGAGACTTGGACAGCCTACGGAGCATGTTGGGGACCAGCGCCTTTCGCATAAATCCTAGACGACGAGAGACGGCACAAATCACCCTTTTGCCCCCACACGATTATGGCAGAGTTTACGTTAACATTTTTCGAACTTACGCCCCGCGCTCCCTAAGACCTGTGGAATAACATGGGAAGACCCGAGAAACAATGACACTGTTGTGTTGAGCTGTTGGTAGCTGCAAAGGGTCATAAGTGCAGTCAATAAATGACACTGACTTAATTGATTTGTGTGTTTTTTAATGTTTTTTTTCAAGATCACAAAATGTCTCACTGGGCTTCACCAAAGTCAACTCCAAGAATTCCACCAATTCATTCATTAATGCATATGACGACTGAATAGTTGCATGTCACACTTTCAATGCAGTCACTCGAGTCAGCAAATTCTTGATATTGTTTTTATATTCATTAGCCTCTTTTGCGATTTTTCCTAGTCCCACTCTCTCTTTCTCGATGTATGTATGTATGTATGTATGTATGTAGGCCTATCTATCCATCTATCTATCTATCTATCTATCTATCTATCTATCTATCTATCTATCTATATATCTATATATATATATCATCTATCCTTATTTCTGCCTGATACTGTAAGTTATTTGTCTTAATCAATATTTCTACTGCATCTACCTTCTACTCTTCCCCTCCATCTTTAAATTTATCTGTCTGCCTGTCTACCACTTTCTACACAGGCTTGCTTCGATGGACGAGACTTTTGCTTTTGCAACATTAAACTATCTTTTCACTACCGTTAGGTCATTTCCTATCTAACTTAGATCAATACTGTGTAGCGTCACATATCATGCATGCCAAACCTTAATATTCTCTTTGGTAACACCCTGACCTTTCAAACAGCGATTGATATTCCCTTCGATCTTGCAAGGAGATTTAGCAGGATTTGATTTCAACACAAAATATACTGTGAAACATGCCTTCTTCTAATCATAATCAAAATTTCGTTGGAGAACAAGAAATGATGAACTGTAATAGTAATGAATGAGATACGGGGTGACGTATCTCCTCATAAAATCGTCAACACCTGAAAGAAAGAAACCCAGCTTTATTATTCACATTTCTTGCCGCCTTTTGCATCTGGTTGGGGCTCGATCCTGTGTTTGGAGTGACATATTTGTGCGGTGTATACCCCGTAGATATCATCGTCGGGATTAAGGTATGGCTGATATCATCTTCACTCGAATACCGCTGAAACAACAATATTGAACGGGAAAGGCCAACCAGAAAAGGAGATGGGGTAATACGAAGAGCACGGAGACGGGAGGGGGGGGGGGGGGGAGGAGGGGGAACCAAACGAAAAGTTTGGGAGTGTGTGGAAGAGGCAGTGGAGAACACATGCGGTACATGAAATTGGGTGAAGATGAGAGATTTTGGTCATCACTCATTCAGACTGTATTCATGAAGATCTTTGGTAATATACTTCTGAGAGTGACAGATTATTGTTTGATTGATATCGTAAGATTATAAGGAAGCTTCAGATCACACAAATTTACCCTGTAAACGAAATTGGAAGAAAACTTGCTTGTATGTTACGATTAGAATAGCATATTTCACTATACAAAACTTGCAGACGACAGAAAAACATTGCAAACTGTTCTCTCTCTTTTTTTTTAAATGTAATTATGTTTAGGTACCGCTGCTCAGATTGGGTCCAGTAATTAGCAGGAGAGACGTTGGTTTATAAAGTCAAGGACCTTGGTATCTGTTGTTTTAAAGGGGACTGTTGATGATTCCTAGAAGACGGAATTAGTTTCGTGTTAAAAAAGAGACGATAGAAGATTGGCAAGGGGATGAGAATGCAATCTTCGACATCTTTTCTGTTGACGACAGAAGCACTTATGATCACTGTCAGATGAGCACTCTATAAACTCTTTACGTCCCTCGAACTTCCGAGTTTTCACGATTTTACGTGCCTTTGTTTATCCACCTTGATACTCCTAATCGGGTTCTTGTTTGCTTTTCTTACTCGATACAGACCTCCATAAACGTTATGCTCTCTTAATGTTAAATTATCTGTCGGCATGTATCCTCTACATTCTCAGCCATTGCAGCTCTACATCCACTCCTTGACTGCGAACCGCAACTGAGAAAACAGTGATGTTTGTGTTCCATTTACTCACAAATTTTACGCGTCGTGGGACTATGGGAGCAGACGACCGGAATCCTTAGAGGGCTGGGGCTACGGCGTCCGGTTTTATCGCGATCATCATCAAAATGTCGCCCTCAAACTACCTAGCATTCTTTGACATGATGCAGAGGGAGTAATATCTTTCTTTTCTTCTTTTTTTTACTCGTGTACATGACCTTTCAAAAACGGTTTTTGTTTTTCTTTCCCGCAGTTAGCAAAGAAATCTAACAAAGTTTGCCCTGTTCTTTGTCACTTGGAGGATACGTAAACGTCCTGACTTTTTAGGTGCATACACAGTCATATTTTCAGTGAATGGTATGCATTTTAGCGATGCTGAGCATGAGTAGGCACAATCATATTTATTTGTTCAGGTCTTTCATCATTAAGTTACAGAGAGCCAGTACTTTCTAGGAAAGAGCGTAGGGTTTCGAACGACAGTGCATGTATCATAAAGTTTGCTATACAGTGACCCGAAAACGTCGGAGAAGCTTAAAGACGAAATCCAGTCCAAATATAAGTTAGTCTGATAAAAAAAAAAGAGTAACATTTTACGAGTTCAACGGTAAAAATTTGACTGAAATCAGACGAAAAATAAGGAAGTTATGACATTTTGAAGTTTTGCTAATTTCTGCAAAACAGTTCTTGTACAGTGGATATAAATATGCAAATGAGTGAGTTAACCATGTCCTACCCTCACAATAATATTGTCCATTGATCGTGTACAAAAAACGACAAAAATTCAAAGTTTCGGTCATTGAAGTCTGAAACAAGACGTTCTTCCTGGTTGAAAAAAAAACTTTAGAATAGTCAGTTAGATATATGAGGATTTGAGCCTCGGGCATAATTGCATTTGAATGAAAAACTGGAAATTTCAAAATTTCATGTACAAAGTATATGGTAATTTGTGAGGGAATGACATGCTCACTTTGCCATTTGCATATTCATACTGACTGTTCAAGAACTGTTTCCCAAAAAATAGCGAAACTTCAAAATTTCATAACTTCTTTATTTTTCATCCGATTTCGATCAAATTTATACCCTTGAACTCGTAATATTTTACTCTTTCTTATCAGACTAACTTATATTTGGACTGGATCTCCCCTTTAATTCTCGTAAGGACTGTACTTGTTTTAAGTATAGACCTACGTTTTGGGGAAAACAAAGAAATGCATTCCTAGAAAATTGGCATAGTTCGAAATGAGTGATTACGTAAAGTCCTAATCATGCAATTTCACAATGAAAAAAAAAAAGCTACATACTCCCCGCTATGAAACTCGAACGCTATAAAATTCTGAAGAATGGTTGCAAAAGGCACAATTTGTTCAATTTTTCTTTTACAAAAATCTTGTCAGCTATTCGATTGTCTGTTTTTCCAGTAGACAAATTTCCTGTCCTTACAGTTAGGGATCATATAGGACTATTCCATACCAGTTAAAAGTTGTCTGAAAGGAAGAAAGACTAAATTTTGATAAGCACAACAGCGAACACTTTATAGTTTGTACACAAAATCTTGAAATCTCCATTTTTTTTTCCAACCGCCACTCCAGTCTCAAATCTTGACATATCAGACTACCATTTTATCCCAAAGTTATCCAGCAGGAAATAACATTATGTTTTGCTCTGTCATAGCAGAAATTGAATTTTCGTCAGTTTTTGTTTTGTACACTATCAATGGAAGACGTGAGATGATGGCACCCTCAGCTCACTCATTTGCATATTCATATTACCTGTTCGAGAACTTTTTGCCAACAATAAGCGAAAATGCACAATTTTGTAACACCCATAATCATCATACCACTTCGATCTTTCTTTCTTTTTTTGTCCTTTTTTTTTACTGTTACTTTTCTACCCTTTCTTTTCAGACTAACTCGTGACTGGTCCAGATTTCCCCTTTAAAATTGACTGCTCTCCTGTCAGTCTACTAAACAGAGTCGTTGCCGAAAGGAAACTGTGGTGGCGCCCTCCATCTATCCGAAAAGTTACGATTACTAGTAATAGTAATATTAGTCAATCGCCTGAAAGAAGGAAATCCACCTTCTGGAAGTGATCCTCGGTACGGAAGGTCCCCAAAGAATACGCAATGCCTTTACCCGCAGCTTCGCATCTATCGAGACCCATCGAGAAAATACCCGCAGAGACACGTCAACAAATAACGTCTTCTTTCTTTCAAAACCCGCATTCCTGGCGCGACAGTGGAGCTGACAGTATGCCAAAGACAGGACATAATAGACACGAGTTTTCTGTTTTCTTGTGGTCAAGAAAAACAAAAATATTTCAGTGACCGGCTAGTGTTTCACTCAGAGGTGGAACCAATATATTGATGGAAATATGAACGGTCCCGCACAGTATCGGGAGATCCTGATACGCGCCCGTCTCTCCTTTGTTGAGAAGCGCGGGAAAACACCAAGGAGCATGCCGAGGTATTGACGTCTGTTTTATATTTAGACAAACAATACCACGATATCACACAGACGAAATATCATACGTGTAGCTCGTAAGCCTCGAACTGCTTCGCGCTCCATTTATGATAGATTTACTTCACCCCTTGTAGAGTTCATGGGAGTTGATCTTGCCAGCTTAATGTACAAATCACATACTAGTAATCGGTAATTATGAAGGTAAACGACAATCCCACCGGACCAGACACACTAACATCATGTAATATCAGATGTTGCTAAGTCGGTCAAAGCTTGGAGAGAGTTCTGTAATAATTTTCTAAGGTTGACAACGAAGTTCATTTCTGATGGAATCAAGCTCACAGCATTACATGACGTAAATATTAGTCTCTAACTGGAAAGTTCGCTCAAGCTTCTCGCTCAAGAGTCGAACTTGAACCACTTGCCATACCAACCATTATGATGTCAGAAGGACATAAATGACATCTGACGCATTGCATGACGTGTTCAGCTACTTCAAGCCACCGCATTGAAGAGAACCCCCAAAATATCCCGATGGTCACCTGAGTACACAGCCGAAACAATCCAAATTCCTCCCAAACAAGTCAAATTCGAATCTATTGTGACCTTTTTTGTTTGTTCTGTGCTCTTGAATCAGTTTCAGAGACGGATAACACAAATAAACAAATATATATATAATGAAGTAACAACTGAGGAATGTATTCCTGAACTAGCCACACCAACCTAGTTCCCCCCCCCTCTCTCTCTCTGCTACAAAAATAAAAGTACATCTCCAGTGACCCATACAAATCCATAACCACAACCGTGTTGTATAATACACAAAATATCTTTTGCAAATACAGTAATCGAAATGGGTGAAGGATGTTTGTGTTGCGCCTCCGAAATTTTCAGTTCGTTCAGAATGACGTACTGATATGAAGCCGGTGTCAGATTATTTGGCACCGAACTGGAATCTAGGGCTAATACTATAGTTTGGCATCAGGCTGAAGCGTCCATTGTACCGAAGCTTTTAAAGGGATGGTATACTTTCGGTTTAGATGGGGTTTCCTGTTTCAAACCTTTTTTTTTTTTTGTGAGATAATGAGAAACCTCTTTATATGAAAGAGCATACATTTCTAAGAGGAATTCAAAGTTTATTTGATAAAAAAATCGTTTTGAAATGGCACTCTGTTTTACTTTGTGTTTGGATATCCCAGCCAGTTCCTCTTAGAATTGTATGCTCTTTCACATTTCAAAAGTGGTTTCTAATAATATTTCGCAAAAAGTTAAAATCTGAATCCCCCATCTCAACCAAAACTATACCACCCCTTCAAGTGCTGCCGAGAAGACGAGATCGAGATATTTTCTTGTCTTCTCGACCTCCTTGGGTTCGAGAATGTGAGAAGACAGATCTCTCAAGTAAACTCGCCTTCTTCGACCCGTGATATCGAGAAGATGAAATCTCAAAACTGGACCTCTCGCCTTCTTGGCTTTGTGAACCCGAAAAGTAGAGAAGACGAGATCTCACAACAACGGTACTGCCTGCCCTTCTCGCCTTCAGGTGCCATTGAAAGTAGCGTAATTGTGACGACGGGGTAGACGTTGTGCTAATTCGCTAACATTGAAAGTAAAGGGGAAGAGATATCGCTGCTCTCGCGCTTTTCATTTTGGAGATGTTCGTAGCATTTTGCTCGTAGCATTTTTCGTAGCATTTTGCTCGTAATCTTGATATTTCTTGGGAGCTCGTGTGGAAATCTGACGAAATTCAGTCGTCTGACAATCGCAAAGAACTATTTGATCAAATGCAAGTTAAGTTTTGGTGTGAATTTTCTAGCATGACGTAGGCTTTCAGACAGAAATTTATGTGCTATAGCTGCGGATTGAAAATTTTGTTTCTAGTTCATCTATGAATGATTGCAACCGCATGATCATTCCTGATGTAAACACGCTTATATAACCGGGCTGGGTTCTTGTATAGAAAATATACACTCATGATTATCACATGAACATTGCGATCATCTGACACTAAGTTACTGTGACAGCAAATATTTCAGACAAGTGCAAAGTCTAGGTTTACCTTGATCGTTATACTGTATCTATAAACAGAATGCACTTCTAGGAAAACATTTACATTCTGAGAAAATAATTATACACACACGCACTTACACGTGAAGACATCACAATAGGTATCTGCATACTTTATACATAAAATGCATTCTAGACCCCTTCTTGTACTGCATAAGCTTGATTAAAAGATGAGGAAAACTAGAAACCATCATAGTCCGGAATCCATGAGATAGATATATAATGGAGATAGAAAGAGAAGGGGAGCATCCTTAAAAGGTGATGGGGGATACACATCTTTTCCAAATACAGATTTGATATAGAAAAGGGGAAAAGAAGTTTGTTTGTTCGTGTTTCAAATTAATCCAAAAGAGACCAGACAAGCATCCAAAATAAACTTTCAATGAAGATAATAGAGATAATGATGATGATGATGGAGATGATGAAGACGGCGATGACGACCGGACCTGTGAAACCAGAAGAGTATTATCGAAGACCGGCCGAAATGGATCGCTTTATCAGAAAACTTTTTGACAACACCGAGTCAATATCAATGAAGGTCTCAAACATCATCGCTATCATATCAAGGTGATTTTCATGCTAGCTTTCGAGGAGATGACATAATCATCCAATTTGATTTGCATAGGTGCTTTTGACTATTCAAAAATCAGTGCTTCGTGAAACAAACACCTAAAATTCCTTAAGTTGTTCGATCTTCTAAAAACATATTCCGTTCTGATTGTTGAATTTTATATCTAATACTGAAGCCTATTTATTACAACGTTGTACTTGAAAATATTTTAAGGAATTGCGCCGTGTTCTTGTCCATCCTCTTGAAGCTCGTCTTTTTAAGAAGAAAGCAAACAGAAGTGTCGTATGTCTCTGCAACCTTTAATCTGTAACTTCATCTCTGTGAGAAACGGGTCGCCGGGTAAATACGCGCGCAGCAGGTTCCCTGTTTACCGCCACTGATAGGTGATGCGGTCCTCTCCGTTAATTTTTCGAAAAACAGGTATGGTACACGGTGTCACAACACAGTCGCGGAGATGAAACCATTATAGTCGGGGTACCTCTCAGCTATACGTGACAGTCCACCACCCAAACCAAGGTTCTGCTCAATCTCTGTGGTACATTGCATTAAAGGGACTGTACAGTACTGGTTGAGGTGGGGATTCATGTTTTGAACTTTCCTAAGTGAGATAATGAAAAGCCTCTTATGAAATATGAAAGAGCATGTAATTTTAAGAAGGATTCAACGTTTATTTGATGAAAAATGGTTTTCAAATGGCTGAGATATCAAAAAAAAACTGCTAATAATAAAAGGCGACATGCCACAACTTTATTAGGATCTCTTTGTTTCACCTTGTTTTTTGATATCTCGGCCATTTCAAAACCGATTTTCATCGAATAAACTTTTGATACACCGTAGAACTACATACTCTTTGACATCTCATAGAGTGGTTTCTGAATATCTCGCAAAACGTTGAAAGCTAAATCCTCACCTCGACCAGAACTGTACACACCCTTTAAAGTGCACTGATCAATGTGAATCATCTTTGAATGCCATCTACGTGGGTAGTATTATGATAATAATATTAACATGGAAAATTTAAATGGCGCTCAAGACAAACATTTTTCGAAGTGCTTTACAATTATAAAAAAGAATCAACTACAAAATATTACAAATATCAACATAACTTTTTTTATTTTTAATGTGACAAAGACATTGTTTCAGGTTTGAGATTCTTCAAATTATCTCCCTCTACTTTCAATAGAGTCCAACTGGTTCTTTTTTTCCAATATTGATGTTTGTGAATGTAACAGATCAGCAGGTGCGATCTTAACAAATTTCATTTGTAGAGGGAGACAAATTGAAGAAACTCACACCTGAACCCTTCATTCATCTGAACAATATATTACTTTCAAAGACATTGTTTATTTGAAAATTACGTCTTCTCTATTGATAGGAAGAAAAGACATTGTGTTTCATTTGTTTCCATTTGCAAAAGAAGAAATATTTAGAGATACTTCTTCACTGTATCAATCTTCAGCGGAGATATTGAGAAAAGTCTGTGTTGAGGACTAATAATAAAAATGGGAATTGATAATCACCGGTCCATATCTATAGGCCTATGCCCGCAACTAGAAAACGTTTCACACAAGGTACTTTTTTACATTGAAAATGCAGTGTGATATCTGTTTTGCCTGTACTATATACCATGAACATCATATCAGTGCAAATAAGTGAAGAGTTTGTTCGCAAAAACCGATAAGTTCATTTTTGAAGATTTTGAAGTACGGTCTCTGTCATGAAGTACAAAATAATACCTTTTGACTGATAAATTGGTTACTACATATAAAGGTACATTTTTGAAGTTATGATCAAAAGAAGCAAAAATTTTCTTATTATTCTCTTTATTTTCTTGACCTTTAATCGCAAATATCTCCATTTTGGCAAATATGGACTTATCGGTTTTTGCGAACAAACTCTTCAAGTTCACATATGGAATGTTCAGCGGGAAGTACGAACACACACACTAAACTTACATAATATTACATCATTATACACGCATCAACAGAAGTGGCCACATATACATACAAACATCACCTTTTACTCATAACGTAATACTAGAGGGTAGAACGTAAACTGTAATGTGGATTTTCCGTTTTATTACCGCTTGTGCCCAGAACAATTCGTCTGTACGACCACCAAACTATGCCACGAACTTGGTTGATACCTATAGTTGTGACATAAAGAATATACAGATTGACTGAAATTATTCATTACATACGATTTGGTCTACATCCTTGTAGTGCGTGTATATTTGTCGCTTCATCCGGTTCTGTCGAGGGCAATATTGGGTCGAAAAATCATGGGACACCTTTTACCTCGAGCCTTTCTTACATTTTGCACTCTTCTGCGACCCGTCCCGAGGAAAGGTATGTGTTGCCCCGTGAAAAGGAGGACGGGGTTGAGGAGAGTCAGAGAAAACAAAACATGATACAGGCACGCGCATCCGACACGACAAAATATGACAAGTTTGTTGAAATATCATAGCTCAGCGATAGGGCACGCACCACTTTCTTCCGGCATGCTTCCTTGAGGCACGCAGTGACAGTTCGCTTTCCATACATTTATTAAAGTCGCTAGCTTTCGTTCAAGACCTTCATACAATCTACCTTTTTCCTATGTAGTCCTTCAAGATGTACTACAGGAGCCTGTAATTCAAATGTAATAATGCCGAATGTCGCAATAGCCAATCATAGTATAGCTCACATCAGGGGCGGATCCAGGAATTCCGTATAAGCACGCGCCCCCTCCATTTTTTTTCCTTTTTAATTCGTTTGTTTTAGCAAAAACAAATAAAGGGGGAGGGCACGCCCGGTGCTCTCCCCCTGGATCCGCCGGCCTACTGCATGTAAAAGTGGAGTCGTGTCTACACTGTTCCCAATTATAAAAATATGTCTCCTAGTTCAAACATGACTATACACACAACGTCATTTTAATACACGACTGTCATGACTGTAGTTTTTGTTTTATCACAAGCAATAATCGCAGCATTGTATTAGTCGTATCGTGTCTGCTTACACTATTTGCAAGAAGGACGCTTTGTTGGGGCATATTCACTAATGATAGCGGTTCTTTGTCATGATTCTTTTGTTTGTCTACTTATCAGCTTTCCAATCAAATACTGGTTGTTCTCTTCTGTTGGAAATTAATATTTTGATTTCCTGTTTCATCTTTCCGCCTCCCGCTTTTATTTCATTCAATATCATGATCGATAAAGCAGTGCAATTGTTACGATTCAAGTGGAGCGTAATCAGGCAGATAAGAGAATTTAAAGGATACACCATGTCTTCTGAAAAATAAAGTTGACTTTTAAATCTGAATTGATCGACTTAATATTTATTTGGGTTTGCTGTGCTTTCCTATACATGTACTATTAAAGCAAGAAATGCGACATTTTCAGCATTATTAAGAGTCTTATCTACAGGTATAGATATCTCCTAGTACAAAACTGAAAACATGCATGATGTTCGAATATTGGCCGGCTTTAATTCTGAAATCACATCATTGATTTTGAGGAGACAAATGAAGCTTATTCTTTACAATATGAAAGCTATTTTATCTATAAAATCTTTACATGTCACTTAATTGGATGCTTCGTGCCAAGAAAGATTAGATCTCAGCTGAGTGCTCTGGTTATCCTTTTCAAGCTAATTCCAGTAAGATATATACAGTATCTCCTAGTACAAAACTGAAAACATGCATGATGTTCGAATATTGGCTGGCTTTAATTCTGAAACCACATCATTGATTTTGAGGAGACAAATGAAGCTTATTCTTTACAATATGAAAGCTATTTTATCTATTAAATCTTTACATGTCTGTTAATTGGATGCTTCGTGCCAAGAAAGATTAGATCTCAGCTGAGCGCTCTGGTTATCCTTTTCAAGCTAATTCCAGTTTTGCTTTAAGAGATGTTAAACAAAATTTACCAATTAGATTGATTAGATTTGGTCGCCCGTATACACACATATTTTTAACTTGTTAAT
This sequence comes from Diadema setosum, assembly GCA_033980235.1. NCBI lineage: Eukaryota > Metazoa > Echinodermata > Echinoidea > Diadematoida > Diadematidae > Diadema > Diadema setosum. The sequence continues at coordinate 3,773,973 of CM067077.1, read as the reverse complement.
TGAAAAGGGGGAAGTTCTATAATTTTCATGAGATTTCATGTTGTGGTAACCCTATACAGGTTCGGCAATCTGTCCACAGTGACGTTTTAGTTTTAGTATATATATATAGTATCAAAGTACATCTGTACTGGCTCCCCTCTAAAAATTGGCCCCAGTTATCTTAACGCCTGTTCTTGTTCTGTCAAAACCTTTCGCTGTATCACGCGGCCTCCAATGACACGTGATGGAAAATGCTTATAGTACGTCAGCAATCTAAGAACGAATTTCTGACTTTTTTTTTTTTTCGTCGTGACAAAGAAACATAGCATTGCCTTCGATTTTTTCCAAGTTATAGCTATACCTCCAAAAAATTGGGTCAAATGTATTTGGGGGAAAACGAAAAGAAAAAAATAACACCTTTCTGACGACCATAATATACAACAGAAGCCGCTGTCATTGACAAGTGAAGGTATGAAGAATTATTTATTTTCTTTTTCTCTTTCATTTTCTTCTTCTTTTTTTGACAAAAGTTGGTTTTCGGCCAATTTGTGTCAACAGTATGTTTGTGTATGTTAAAACGTTATCTCTCTAGCTAATATCGCTGTCATTATTACCATTATTCATATTTAGGACTTTGACCCTAGAATAAGAATGAAGTTGATATTCGCTGTTACAGCGCGAGTTATTGTGGCGTATTAAGACTCTTGTGGTCACATTAAAATGGCAGTAGTGCATGAACCCGACGCGTTTTCCACGGTGCTTTACAAAATGGTGACATCTGGGAGACCATAAAAGACACCACGATGAAAACCGTCATAACAATAATACAACTATTTTATCCGTTTACGATGAAAACTATAATAACAAAAATATAATCATTTTCCATTTCTTTGCTTCTCTAATGCCTATGTCTGTTTGTGCACGCGCAGTGTCCGAATGTAAGTTTAAATGTCTATTGGTTGTGACTATAATCATAAAATCAAACCATCAGGGTAATTGATGCAGTCATCATAGTTTCTTGCTCACGTGTAAAGAATTTTATTCATATCGCACATTATACCTGTTGTTATACGGTAATCAGTCTTTTACACTCTTACGGCTTTTTATTGATATAACACACCGGACTTACTATCCATTTTCAAATTTATTGTAATTAAGTTTAAGTAAATGTATGCATTTATGTATCGTTTTTAAGTCCCGTAGTAAGCCATATAGATTAATATGATATATTATCTGCAACTATATCATCTAAAGAAGTGTGGCGATGTAGTTGCACATCATCACAAGAAGTGTGGTGTTGTATCCACCACCCTTAAAAGCACAATATATCTCAATCTACTATCATCATTATTAGTTTATATGTTTTGTTCCCAAAACCAGGCATCTATTTGCCAAACTCCCCAGTAATCAACCTATGCAGCTTTACCTGTCTATAGATGGTATCTGTCATCACCTATCTTATGGCAATATACGTTTTCCATCACTGCAAGGGGCGACTTTCCCTCCTGTATAGAGTGGTCAATTGATTTCAAGCAAAAGCACAAAAAGTGGTAATTTGAGATAGACATGTTTTGACTGATATCACAAGAGTTGACTTTTTTATTTTCTCGTAACAATGGCTATAACCTGCTGGGTCCTGCACTTTACAGTGCCTTGACCCTACCAATTTCATCAAACAAAATACATCAGTGTTTGTTGCGAAATAATATATTGGCGTATCTCAACCCTATTACAAAACTAAATCCTTAAAGCTGCTCATAAAATTCGGGACTATAATGGACGCTGAAACGTACTGGACCACATCATCCCCTTTTTTTTCGGAGATAGTTGTCCTGAAGGCCTAGGATCGCCAGATTTATCATCCTTCTTATTAGTGCACTGATTATTCCGATCAGCCATAAAATTGGAGTCTAATCTTTGCCATATCAAGCGCATTTAATTGTTAGGATTTCTCATTTTCATTTAGCCTGATGGACAGGCCTCACGTTCCTTCCCCCGTGATACAGAGCTAGATACGCTGGTCGTTCAGATTTGGTTTTAGATTATTGCAGAGAGTTAAAGAGAGAATACACGTGTCATTGTCATTATGATGCCATTTTCTATAATGACATTTTCATAATATCATGCCCAGGCAATGTAAGTTTACGGACGACCGCGTAGGTCTACAGCACATTCGTTGGAACGATAAAAATCCAGGTAGCAATCACAGACGGATATTACTGTGGGTCTATGTTGTAAAGCTGAGCTGCCTTCGTTGTTGATGTGATAGTCATTATAACATTCTGTTACTCTTTGAGACCCCCTCCTCCCAGAAACACAAAAAATTGCATGATTACAATGTAGAGGGTTCCAGCAGCTGTCATTTTCCCCTTCATTATTGTTCTTTTGGATTTTTTTTTCTTTTCTGATCTCATGTAGATTTTGTCTTTTTGCGTTCTTGTTTTTCTTTCATTGCAAGCTTAAGAGCACAAACAATTGTACAATTTAAGCGCTTTCTTTCTTTTTTCTCTATCTCTTCTCTATAATTTTCAATATCTGCAGCCCCTTGCAGGGGGGGGGGGGGGGGAGGGAAACGAGAACACTCGGTGGGAGATATGGTTTGCAGTCAAGTGAGAAATGAAAGCGAGTGGAAGAAAGGCCAGCATTCACCCATGTCTAAGAAGTGGGGCAACGCGTCGTCACAGGCGACGAACTCCACAAGTCACATGATGTAACTGGAACAATGCTGCTCACGAAACGTGAAATTGTGTCAGTGGGTCTGTCTGGTAAACCATCTGAATTTAAAGCAAAAGTCCGCCCGTGTTATCACTTCCACTTTTCTAAAATCATGAAAGAGCAATGGACCAACCTCTTTCAGAAAGCAGGGGGAATAATTGCTACCCTTAACATATGTCAATATCAAGTTGATGGAATTTGTAATTTTCATGAAAAATGGATTTTTGTAGAATTTTCTTTATATTTTCTTGGTATTGTTGTCCACTCATACGTCATAACCTCTAGTAGTCTCCTCATCCAGCGGTTCCAACACCAAAACTTTAAAAATTCATAACTTTTGCATCGATTGTCCGATTTTCTTCAAACTTTCACTGGTGTGTTCTACTAATGTTGCTGCTTTCACTCAATCCACATTGCTCTTGGGGTTTATCTTCCCTTTAAAGTTTATACCACTCAAGGTCCAAAGATGAAATACTATTAGAACAGAGAGGATTACAAAATACGACGGACAGTGACGGATATGTTTTTTTTTAAGGGTATATTAGAGATACAAAGCACCTTTGATATGATTCTCTCATTTGTGTGCCGAGGTCATATATCGAACCCGCTGCAGGGAGAACAGAGAACAATGGTATCAATTTTGAGTATCACACAAGTGTGGCGGCGCGGAATGATCGCCCTTTGGGGTCGATTTGTTTCTAATTGTTTTCTTCTGAATTCATCACTATGTCTTCCTCTACCATTGTAGAAAGCAAGAGAGAGAGAGAGAGAGAGAGAGACCGAAAGAAACGTGATGGCAAAATATCGATACGATTTTATTTTATTTTTATTTTATTTATTGTGTTTTTTTTTCTTTAGCTTGCACAGTAGCAGCTTATCGCAAATTGATCGGGACAGCATCGAAATGAAACAAACGTGCAAACAAGGGTAATTGTTGAAGCTATAAAGATAAGACGCAATTTCTGGAGATCACAATGCATGGTCGTGTTTGTTCTATCTAAAATCTATTTTGTGACATGGGCGAGTCATCAAATATAAGCTCTTGGTGAATTAAACCACGCGTTTCTGAGCAGAAAGTAATTCAAAGCAACCTAACAACGTATATTTCAAAATTGGGCTCGTACAGACATTCGAATCTTAAAGAATTCCCTCCTTTCTGTCTGTCTCATAAATTCCACAGCAACACGATCATAGCTTTACAACACTAACCACTCGAAAAGAAGTGATAATTAAATAGCATTGTTGTCAACTGCATGATTGTATCAGAAAAAAAGCTCTGATAGTCCATTTGCGCTAGGACACATAACATGCTGAGATCAATAAGCCATCATTTGTGTGTGTGTGTGTGTGTGTGTGCGTGTGTGTGTGTGTGTGTGTGTGTGTGTAAACTTTGGGAACAAATAAATGCTCATTCCCACTGTATTTCAGGTTTTAATTCAAATACATATGGTCCTACATGCTCGGTAATTTTTTGTCGCGGCGAGAGTTCTAAACGTGGAACTACTTTCAAAAAGAATTTCAGGGTATTTATTATATAGAGTCATTGCGAGACTGCGTTGTGGGTGTGTGTTGGGCTCTTTGGTGAAAGACAGAGTAGAGATAGGTGGCATGATCGTATATGTTATCTATGTCCCCCAAATGTCCCCGCCCCTATGCTCCCATGTCAGCCACGTATACATTGCTCTTAACGGCATATTTCGTGGCAATAAAGTATTTCGTGGCAATAAATGTGCGGAAGTAGACAGAACACAGTATCGAGGCCTGTTTGTTGCGAATCATGGGCAGGGAAATAGCCAAAACGACGATTATCACCGACATATCAGACATTCGAGCGCCCTTCCTCCGAAGACAACGAAGGGAGAGCTTCTAGGGCGAACCACCACCTATGAAAGGTACCAAGACCACCGGTTGGGCGCCATGCATCCCCGTACATCTTGTCCGACCTCTCGAACCCTTGTGTCGTTATCTCGACTTTCCTACCGTGGGAAAGGTTGAGAAAAAATTGTCCGACATCATATCGACTTCATACTTACCACCGATAACCAAAAGCGCTCGATATGACACTGAAGGTGTGAAGTACATCGCCACTGATAATGATATCGAGGTAGGGCAAAGGTTGGGAAGGGCGATAAAATAGAATAAAGAATGTTCATCGGGTCAACCTTTACCCTCAGAGAAACAGATTACAATCCGGTTAACAATTGTGCAGGAGATTGATCAGTTACCTGGCAAACAAAAATAGAAAGAAAGAGGCAAGCCGGGAGGATTATGACAAATTCTACCACTTGTGACAGGTTGTTTTTAAAACTTACAAATTCCTTGCTTCCTTGAGCAGATAAGGCATTCGTATCTTCATGGTCGTCCATTGTAGCATATTTCCTGGAATCTGATTATTTTTCTTTAATTTCTAATTTTAGATTCATCTGATCGAATCGTAGAGTAATCTCCGAATAGACAGCAATTACTATACCCCCATTGCATCCATCTGATTAAACAATTGTCAAATATCTCAGTTTTACAACGAGAAAAGAAAAAAACAAACCCCGAAATGATTCTCTTTCATAGACCTCTTCCCATCTATATAGGTCATATCATGAATAAGAACGAAGACGGGTTGTTTACTATAGTGATGATATTACGCCACATGAAATCATTTATTCCCGAATTCAACATCACCCGGTCCAAATCCGATTCTTTTCAAAGTTACATCTGGGCCTTCCACTGGATTATTCCATACACAAAGATCATACTGCGTGTCAGAGGTATCAGGAATGTGAATAATTATCGCATCATATAGAAGATATGATATAAAGAAATAAACACATTCCACTCATTATCGTCTGTTTCCTTTCAGTCACGATGATGACAGCTGAAAGCTCTATTTCTGGGAAAAAACCTCAACTTACTTTAGTGATCAAGAATTCTTAAATATACACGTAATCTATATTCATCTATCTAAACATCTCTCCTCTCTCTTTCCCTCTCTCTCTATCAATGTCTATAGCATTTGTAAGACACACTACATATAAATTATATATATTATGACCGTGCATTACAAAACAAACAAAAAGTCGCACCCCTTGATTTTACATGAGGACTCAAAAAGGGTGAAATGGGTGAACCGAGACAATCTTGAGTTTTTCATATTTTCTGATAGAGCTATCCTTCCTCTACGTTAGTTTGAGATCATTACATGAATGGGAAAGTGTATTTTGAGCAGTTTTTCTACAACCCTTTTTTGGGGGGGGGGGAGAGTAGAATGATCAGCTATGTCTTAAAGGTCCCCCTGTCATTTCTTGAAATCCATTGCATACTCTTCACTTTCAAGTCTAATAACTTTCAAAAGGATAACGCTACTGCTTTGAAAGTTGGCATTAATCATGGACAGAATGTGTTAATAAAGCATGCTTAATTTCAGCTTAATCAGATAATTCCTTCATTGTTGTTTCTCCGGTTGTGTACATCCTATGTTTTGTCCCTCTCATCACACAGCTAGCACGGCTTTGATTTTATAGAAACATTCAAAGGCGCGGACTCCTCCGAGACAGTTAATATCAAGTGAATGCCTGGTGAAATATGTGAGCTTTGAGGCAGGGTTTAAGTATACACCCACACACATATATATGTATATTTGTAATACAGACCTACATATCTATATATATAATAGGCGAAGTTGTTGTTGTTGTCGCGGCCTTATGTATTTCCTGTTTTATTCCGGCGTTGCTGGATTGTCTATCTCCTCCCGAGCCGTCGGCTCCGGGGAGCCGCGACCGGTGCCGTCGGCCGCGGGAGAGTATCCTGCATCGAATGGCGCGGGTTTCGTCCCCGCTCCGCCTCCGTGTCGACGTCGAGGACGAAAAAGAAAAATTAATTAGATAGATGCATAATGCATTTTTGTGCGTGACGTCAGAGCCGAGCGTTTTAATATTCACCGATCCTGCGCTGGACTCCTGCTTTCTCGATCGTCCATCTTTTAGCTTGCAGAGACAATGGGGATACTAAAGTCAAAAAGATGATGGCGTGCAGCGAAATCTCTGTCATATTCCGGCGGACACGCACGCACACACACAATGTACTCTCGGGTACGGATGCCAGTGTGTGGCCTGAGCCTGTGTATGTATTGACGATGGTTACACGAAACACTGTCTGCGTGCGCGTGATATGGACACTCATTATGGTATATCAAGGAGGTATACCTCCTTGGGTATATCAATACACGGCGCGGTCATTGTTAGTACAAGGGCATTTACGTACAGCGACGTTCGCCATTGGCGTGCCCAAATGAAAACAACGAACGCTGTTATTTTATTGTATTTTGCACAACTGCAGGATACTGCAGCTCAGGTATGTCATTTAATTTACTTTCAAGTCGGGTATCATTGTACTCAGACTGTTCAGGACGGCTAAATATCCACTTAAATTTTGTCCTTGCCGATCGTACCCTTCCATATCCAACACGCGCCGCTGTTCATTCGTTTACTATGGCTGCTGTAAACATGAATATTCATAAGACGAGCGGACGCGGGGGAAACCCTCGCTTTGCTGACCGCCAATTTTTGAAGTTACAAGTGGACATCAAATGTGTGGTTCTATGGTGCACCAAACCAAGTTTTGGTGACAAAAATAAAAAAGAGGGAGCAAATGACGACAAAAATATTCTTTCTCCCATTACGTGGGAAAAGAAATATTAAAGAAAAAATACGAGGCCCTGAGACCCATGGATTCCCACGGGTGCCTACTTATTAAAGCTATAATGACTATCATCTCCCCTCCCAAAATAATTTTATTAAATGAAATTAAATGTAATAATAGTATTCATAATAATAACAATAATGATAATGTACAGTCTGAAGCAGATAAACGGGTGAGGATTATGTAAACATATTGTCGTTGTGTGGGATTTCTTTTTTTAAATGATGTGTAAAAAATAAATATTATTCATGACATACGCCATTTTTTAGCTTTTTCATGAAGAGAAAAGATGTGTACGTGCGTTGGGGCCAGAAAGGGCTCATGTTTTTTGCTCATGTATTGTTTTTTTTTTTTTTTTTTTTTTTCCAACGGGCGTCGAGACTGAGGGTAAATGGCATGGGGGAGGGGAGATATGCAGGGCAAAATGTCAATGGCACCCCCTTCCCCCGTGCTTCGACGGGAAGAATCTTTGGGCAAAGAAGACAACCCTCGAATTTCCACGGGTGCTGCTAAGTTGATCTGTGATAACAGCAAGCGGGGTTATTTTAAAGTCCTATTCCATGGACCAGCTCCTCAGCTCATGTGTTAGGAGGGGATGGCCATGGGTAGAAGAGGGTGCAAAAGAAGGAAGGAGAAAATAATAAAGTTCTTTCTTTCTGACTACTAAAAACGTGGCGAAAAATAATATGAATAAATACCCACGGATGCCTGCTTATTAAACCTATAATGACTATATCATCTCCCCTCCCAAAATAATATTTATTAAATGATGATACAATAATAGTATTCATAAAATAATGAAAATAATGATAATGTACAGTCTGAAGCAGATAAACGGGCGAGGATATGTAAACATATTGTTGTGTGGGTTGTATTTTTTTTTTTGAATGACGTACGTGGTAAAATGAATATTATTCATGACATACGCCACTTTTCAGCTTTTTCATGAAGAGAAAAGATGTGTGTGCGTTAGGGACAGATAGGGCTCATGTATTGTTTTTTTTTTTTCAACGGGCGTCGAGACTGAGGGCGAATGGCATGGGGAAGGGGGAGATATGCAGGGCAAAATGTCAATGGCACCCCCTTCCCCCGTGCTTCGACGGGAAGAATCTTTGGGCAAAGAAGACAATCCTCGAATTTCCACGGGTGCTGCTAAGTTGATCTGTGATAACAGCAAGCGGGGTTATTTTAAAGTCCCATTCCATGGACCAGCTCCTCAGCTCATGTGTTAGGAGGGGATGGCCATGGGTAGAAGAGGGTGCAAAAGAAGGAAGGAGAAAATAATAAAGTTCTTTCTTTCTGACTACTAAAAACGCGGCGAAAAATAATATGAATAAATACCCACGGATGCCTACTTATTAAACCTATAATGACTATATCATCTCCCCTCCCAAAATAATATTTATCAAATGATGATGCAATAATAGTATTCATAAAATAATGATAATAATGATAATGTACAGTCTGAAGCAGATAAACGGGCGAGGATATGTAAACATATTATCGTTGTGTGGGTTGCATTTTTTTTTAATGACGTACGTGGTAAAATGAATATTATTCATGACATACGCCACTTTTCAGCTTTTTCATGAAGAGAAAAGATGTGTGTGCGTTGGGGACAGATAGGGCTCATGTATTGTTTGTTTGTTTGTTTGTTTGTTTTTTTTTCAACGGGCGTCGAGACTGAGGGCGAATGGCATGGGGAAGGGGGAGATATGCAGGGCAAAATGTCAATGGCACCCCCCCCCCCCCGTGCTTCGACGGGAAGAATCTTTGGGCAAAGATGACAATCCTCGAATTTCCACGGGTGCTGCTAAGTTGATCTGTGATAACAGCAAGCGGGGTTATTTTAAAGTCCCATTCCATGGACCGGCTCCTCAGCTCAGGTGTTAGGAGGGGATGGCCATGGGCAGTGCCGTATATACGGCACTGGCCATGGGTATATAGAAGAGGGTGCAAAGGAAGAAAGGAGAAAATAGTAAAGTTCTTTCTTTTTGACTACTAAAAACGCGGCGAATAATATGAATAAATTCAAAAAAATATGAGGCCCTCAGACCCGTGGATTTCCACGGGTGCTGCTAGTATATTTATAATGTGTGTTTGTTTGTGTTTGTGTTTGTACAATATATATTTGTACAGTATATGTATAATGCTGTTTGTTTTTGTATGATGTTTTGTTTTTGTTTCTGTGAACGTTTCTGTGTCTGGGATATGAAATTGAACGATATTCGAATAAAGAATTATAAAAAAAATGTCTCACCTATGATACCAGGTAACTAAATGTAGATGTATAATTATAATATATATATATGTATGTACGTAGAGCCTAGATTATTATGTAACCACGTGGTAAAAAAGTTATTCTTGTCCTGTCTTATGCCCCTCAATTGTAACTACGAGATCTTAGCCCCTTTCGTTCGATAAACAAACTACTGACGAGTGAAATTTCGGAAAGACAAAAGATGCAGTTACTTGCAATCAGTCTTCAGCGCGCTGCAAGCTGCTTATAAAATGATTAATCGTCACCACTTTGTAACACACCTTGCTCCTTTTCACATCTCGCTATTCTTCTAACCAAGCTGAGCTTGTACACTACTTGAGGTGGATACACGTCCAGAATACTCACAAATTTAACTCTAAGCAAAACACAGGCAAACAAACACATTGTAGCTGGTGTTACGGCAACAGAAATTATTGAAAAGTATTTGTGGCACGGGGCCCAGCATTACATCTCCATACCATTATCCATAAAGTAGGATTGCTTGGGGTGGAGTCCGATGTGGAGACAGCAACGTTAACAAAAACAACGACAACGAAAAAACAACAACAGAAAGTGTGCAGATATCAGTCGAGCTGGTTCACCAAGTTTCATATTGCTTGTGAGTGAGAACGGTGAGCTAATCACGCATTAAAGGGTGTGTACAGTTCTGGTCGAGGTGTAGATTTAGCTTTTAACATTTTGCGAGATATTCAGAAACCACTCTATGAGATGTCAAAGAGCATGCAGTTCTAAGGGGTATCAAAAGTTTATTCGATGAAAATCGGTTTTGAAATGGCTGAAATATCCAAAAACAAGGTGAAACAAAGAGATTCTAATAAAGTTGGGGCATGTCGCCTTTTATTATTAGCACTTTTTTGGATATCTCAGCCATTTGAAAACCAATTTTCATCAAATAAACGTTGAATCCTTCTTAAAATTACATGCTCTTTCATATTTCATAAGAGGCTTTTCATTATCTCACTTAGGAATGTTCAAAACATGAATCCTTACCTCAACCAGTACTGTACAGTCCCTTTAAGAGATATAGAAATGGACGTGAAGTTGGACAAAAATGTTGTCGTGTTTGGTTTCACGCGCAGGACGGATCGTGATGAAAGTTGTGCTAATTTGACAAGGCAGTGCGCCGCGCTAGAGTAAAACGCGGGTTTAAGATTAGGATTTGGTATCAATGTCGTCTGCCTTTTAGAACCCAGAATCCGAGCTTCGGATTTCGCTGATCTTATGTGGGGAACGTGCTTGGCTAAATCTGCTCTAAGGTCCCGCCAAATATCCAAAAAGCAATAAGGATATAACGATCTGGCACAACGAGGAGAACACGGAATCACCTTTATCTCGTTTCCTTCAATTCCAAAGGACACATGCTAAAACAAAAAGGAGAAATCACAAAAGAACACAGTGGGAAAAAAATAATAAATTTGATATGAGTGGCTAGGCTTTGAGACTTTGACTCAAAGTTCCAAGTACGCGGTGTTCCAAATACCTTTCCATACACAAGGCGGAATGGATCATCCGAGATCCAGTGAAACAAATCCCGGGGGGGGGGGGGGAGAGAATCAGAGGTTGGAAGGATAACCCTGTTTGCTGTCCTCTGGTTTTGTCTTGCAATGCACCTTTTTTTTTCTTTTTTTTTTGCACGAAATAATGTTATAACCTTCAAAGTGTGAAATGTTGCAAAATATTATGTGTATAATGTCCTAATACATACATATCGTACACATGTTTTGCTCTTGTTATTTGTTTTAACATTATTTGTACGCTCAAGTAAAAGTATACGTTTTGATTAAATATATATATATATATATATATATATATATATATATAACTCTTCAAAATAAGTTCTGCAATTAAAGTTTGATATATCATATTTCTCTTATACCCGCATTATCTTCATGAAATATGACATCATAAGAAAGCCTGATTAATTATCTTTAAAATGACACCTCACTTGCTATGATTGGGTATTCCTGGAATGCACAGTATGACCGAGTATGAGAAAAGGTCAAATGTGATATGTTGCGAAATAGAGCAAACGTGTTATGTCAAACAGTATAATTCCCATTTGCCTTGTAGTTTCAGGGAAGGAATGTGCTTAAAAAGAATGCATTGTGAGATTATCATTACATTCCAGGCTTCATCCATGAATTAAAAACTGCAGTAGCATCAGCAGAATAAAATTAAATATAAAGGTTGACCAAACAGTCATCTAAAGTCTAGGAAATTGGAGTTTTTGAAAGTGCTGTCATTTCAGCATTGCTTATTCCAGTCACGGTGGCCTTTTTTCATCAAAACTCTGCATTATCAATAGCAGAATTGTTGTTACTTTTCACTTTTGATCTGTCCCCATACTCGGCTGTTTTGCCCATTCCAAGAACACCCAATCATAGCATATGAGGTGTCATTTTAAAGATAATCAATCTGGCTTTCTTATGATGTCATAAGATAATGCAGGTATAAGAAAAAAAATGTCAAACTTTAATTGCAGAACTTATTTTGAGGAGTTTATATTTATGAAAAAAAAAAGTCGTACGAGTAGTAACCTCTGTTATCTGAGCTAGAAGCAATAGATGTTACCTTGTCAGAATTACGAATACCAATGGCGGAATGCAAATTAACCTCTTATTTATTTATTTATTAAGTCTTCTTTAAAAGCAGGGTAGTCCCATCAGTGCCACAAAGGCCAGCTTTACAAGGGAGCCCTGCGTTGATATACATTACATTGCATGTGCACACAATAAAAAACAACAACAAAACAAACATATATATGATACAGCTAAAGAACAATCGGTTCGAAAGAACATAAAACACATAAGAAAGAACATAAAACGAGCAGAGAAAATAGATATCTGAATAATTCATAGCTAGTGTAAAGGGTTTATATCAAATGAGAGACTGATGTTGGCGTACACGATTCTTATAATGTTTGCAATGAGGAGGCTGTTTGAATAAAAATGGGTAACTCATTAAACGATTTGCTTGCAGCATGTGTGAAGGAGCATTTCTTATATTCAGTTCTAGGTTTGGGTATATGTAATTGGCAAGAAAGTGCATATCGAGTGGTATAAGTAGTATGGCGTTTGGTCACAAGTTTGACTATATACGTTGGGGCTAAATTGTGTAATAATTTCTTTTTCGAATATGTCTGCTTATTGCACTTAACCCTTTCAAACCGCTGCATCAATGCACCAATAGCATCGAATGATATACAGCTGCCGGTGCGAATGGCAGGGATATGGGTGTTGTTCGTAATATTCCGAAGGTTCGTTATTCCGAAGATTCGTTATTCCGAAGGTTCGTTAATCCAAAACACACAAAATTCCCTATACCTAGAGGTTCGTTCATCCGAAAATGAAAAGGGGTTCGTTAATCCGAACATTTGTGGCGTTATTCCGAAGGTTCGTTATTCCGAAGGTTCGTTATTCCGAAGGTTCGTTAATCCGAAAATGAAATAGGGTTCGCTATTCCGAAGGCTCGTTTATCCGAAAATGAAATAGGGTTCGTTATTCCGAAAATGAAATAGGGTTCGTTGTTCCGAAGGTTCGTTGATCCGAAATGAAATAGGGTCCATAACGAACCTTTGGAATAACGAGCTTTGTGTCATTTTCGGATTAACGAACCTTCGGAATAACGAACCTTATTTCATTTTCGGATTAATGAACCTTCGGAATAACAAACCTTATCACATTTTCGGATTAACGAACCTTCGGAATAACGAATCTTCGGACTAAAGAACCTTCGGAATAACGAACCTTCGGAATAACGAACTGTAACCCAGGGATATAGGGGAGAGCTACGGAATGCATCGCCCAAGCAAGAATCCGACTCATCTGCTTTTCTGGAACGCCAGGGGTAATAACTCCAGAGCACACATATGACGCACTCCAGTCTTTGTTTTCCGATAACGGAGAGCAAACGGGGGGAGTCTTGTAACACGTACCTCTACTATGAGAAAAGTCAACAGAGGGTAACCCGACACGAGATTTGAGCAAACATGTTTGTGCTATTTTGTCTTTAATGTTTGTTTGATAGGTTATCGCTGAGGCCACGGGACGCACGCTTCTTTCACAGTCCTGCACGCATCAGAACATACCTTTCAATTCGTCGAAGAAAAAAAAAAAAGATCAAGTAACCTCTTTCTTTTCTGAAAGACAGCTTCATTCCTTTTCGACAGGTGGATTCGGAATCTTGTCTTTAAAGAAAACAAGATAGTTTTATTCTATCAATCACTCCCAAGCCAGTTTTGCAGGAAAGTCTTTTTTTATTTAAAGTTCAGTTATTGTGTTTGGTGGGTTGTATGAAAACTTTAGTTATTATCTATTCATATCTAAAAATTGATTTTTCCTCAAAAAACTAACCCGAGCACAAAACTTACAATTCTAGGGGAAAGACTTTATTTTAGTATGGATCAATATCATACAATTAATCCCAAAGGTTGCTTTTTTCCACTAAAATAGATTCAGCGCAAACGTTTAAGAGTAACATGCATTATTATGGTTATTGTAGTCTCCAATCGCCACGATAGATCTCCTGTGCATGCAAACTATCGATTTTATTCTCTAATCTTTACACTTATGTAGAAGAAATATGTGAATAAAACGCCATAATAACACGATTCCCGTTGGGTAATGACGAAAATGCGAAATATTAACAAAGAAAGGTTTATTGGAAGTAGTTACAGTCTCAGAGCCTACACGATCATGGTTGCTATGGATACATTCCGTAACATCGATTACAATATATTGAGCCATAGCGCGTATCCATCGCTCACGAGAGTGAATTGCACTTACATGGTTACCTTTTAGTAATAAAATGCGACGTTGTTTAATGCTTTTGTTTTGTTTCTAAAAAGATAAAAAGCCACAAAATCACAAACACGTATTTCTTTTCTAAATATTTGGAATACTTCGGTCGAGAATGGTGAATTGCATCGACGAAAAAGAAGTAATAATAATGAGCGGTGTGGGGTAATGTAATGTAATGTAATGCGCTGTCCTTATAGACTTTTCAAATTATGACCATCACGTTAATCAAGATTTTTCCAAATCTTACCGACCTTTACCTTTTGCTTTGTTGCATTTTTATCATCCTCTGTAGGCTAAAATTCAGACATTATTATCTTCAAGATTTTTTTCATCTTGAAATATTTCCTCTCCTGTGACTGTGACTCCTAGACAGAAAAATATCACCAGATTTTTTGGTGCTTCAAGTATAGTACTGCCGACAGTGCTCAGTTACTCCATCTGCGGGTAGCGGGTACGGGGGGGGGGGGGGGGGGGGGTTCGTCTGTGTTTCTTTTCACCTGTTTATGGGGAGGATACGGTGATTTGGCTCACCTGCCCTCTTTGAAATAATAAAAAAGATTACAACTTCTAAAAATCAAGTCTCAACAAGTTATGGACCGCTTATCACGTACTTGAACTTCTACCTGATGTGATCATGCAATCACTGTGAAGAAAGAAAAAAAATAGGAGAAACAAAAATCCACGCAGTCTGCATTTATCAATATTTACACTTGTGCCACGGAGACCTGCCGCTTATATTAGGAAAAGAGGGAAAAAAAGAAGAAAGAAGGGGGATGTATGATTGTACACTGTAGCTATTGTGTTTGTCTTGTCATTGCCAACACCACTCGCTCAGGCATTGTCAATTCATGATTATAACAAAAGGTGGTCACACGAACAGACCACGCCCCCTGCGTTAAAAGTGGGCGGGGCAGTCCTGACGTCAATCTCTTCGGTTTGATATTATTGTTATGCGGTTTGCTGTTCTCATTTTTCTGTTTTTTTTTTTTTGTTTTTTTTTTCAGTTTGGCTTCTGACGCGCGACTCCAGATATCAGTTAATAACAATGAGGGCATCGTTTATTCGCTATCGATTTGATAAGGCAGCGGAGTTAAATCATGTTCTGGCATGTCTGGAATAAGGGCTGCGAATGTCTCAACATTGAGACAGTCACAGACTACTGCAAGTGGTCACAAGTTCACATTGCCATACTTATATTAGAACAATGTGGCTTTCTGCTGACAGTGAACTGAGTAGTCTATTCTTCTTATTATCACGAATCCCATAAAGAAACCATAGTAAAAATCTGCTAGATTTCTTTCTGTGACTCAAAACTCACTTTTTGTTGCCGCCGCTCCGGTTTTCATAAGCCAGTCGTTGTTTTTTTTTTTTTTCAGTCCTTGATTTCTCATTTGACAATTACACATTGCTCACGCATTCAAAGGAATTGCAAAATGGTTGGTATTATAACTGAAAGTGATTCGCTAACAGCTGTTACAGTAGCGCTTTGGTCTAAGACTTGTTACTGTTTCGTATAGCAATAGCAATGGATTTGATGTAAAGATAAACACAGAAGTACGCCAACACGCGCAATGCAGCCCTTCTGTATAATGTCCGCGTCCGTATTGTTGTTATCGTCAACAAGATTGCCACGTCATTTATCACACACAAGTCCAAGAACAGAATAAAAAATGTTGACCAAAACAAACTTGCGGGGGACGGACTAGTCTCACTCTGGTGACATCGTTGAAGAGATGACCCTGATCATGTTAACATGGGTGTATGGAGAACCTTAACGTACATGCAGTACTAAAGCAGTAGGCCTACTACTAGAGTTCGCTCAACGTACTGAGGGAGATGATAGCCATGACCAACGACAGAAAACGTTCTATACCCTTATTACGAATTTCAAACTCACGACCCCCCCCCCCCCCCGTCATGGCAAAGTTCTTTCTCAATTCTTAACCTCAATACAATGTGATTTCAGTCAAGCTTCCTTACGCTTTTTACCCGATTATCAAACATATACCCCGAGTTCGTGTATATTTTTTTTCCAAGTAATGATACAACGGAAAGATTTCATGACTGAAATTTGTCGAAGAATGACTCAAATTATTACGTCACCGCATGACCACATATTGCAAGATTAATCACACAGGAGTGGCTACAGGCCAAGAGTCTCAAAAAGTTCAGAAGCTTATGGATTCGTGTCGTGGTGATGGATTACAGACACAAGGGGGCGTTCTTCAGGCTTGTGGAGCAGTACCGTAAAATACAGCAAAACAATTTCGGGGGGGGGGGGGGGGGGCGGGGGAGACTGCCTTCCAATTCAATTCATCACAAAGCATGCGACACGTCAATTTATCACTCCATAGAATCTGAAGCATTCAGACAGGGTCAAGTAAACATACCGGCTCTTCTACTTGTACCATCCTTTCACTTTGGCTGAAAAATCAAGTTTTTGTCTCCCTCTTTTTCTTCCCCTTGTAAAGTTATGATGATATTGTCTTTCACACGAGCGTCGGATTTCATCTTGACCCGACATCGAATGTCATCGGGATAAAAGACCTAGCAGCGAGATGATTTAGCGTGACAGAGCGTCTATTTTATCATAAGCCACTTTAGCATTCACAGTAAAAAGGTGAACGGAAAGTTCAACTTACACCAATTCTGACTTCCTCTAATGATCCACATGTTGTTGGTGGTTTTTTTTTTATAAACTAAGTCGTGAGTGATATCGGAGGATGAAATATGACGCTTGAATTTAATTCTGCAAAACTTAAACCCTGATGATTTTCCCCATCTATTGATTACTAGCTGCACATTTAAATCGTGTAGAGATGTCACTTTTCATTTAATTTGCCAATTTCAGTCTTGTATTTATCTGATCAGGCCATGTTTTTTTTTTTTACAAATATGAGCAGAGAGAGAGACGGAGATAGGATTATTGAAGTTTCAGAGGAATATTGTAGATAGAAATATGAAGTTTGAGCATTGTGATAAACATTTTTGAAGTTACGAATATTCCAATAGGCTGAGATTTCAAGGAATGATTTTCTTCAAGAGAAGAAAGAAAAGAAAAAAAAAGAAAATGACGCAGAAACAGAAAAGAGCAGACAATCAAGACCAAAACATGGGAAACGCGATAAGAACATACGAAGAAGAAGAAGAAGAAGAAGAAGAGGAAGAAGAGGAATATAATAAGAACAACCATCTACTTCTAGCATTATTATGGTGGGTTTATATGAAGAATGAGGAAATTAAATAAGATCCTATGGAACATACAGTATCAAGAATGGACTTCTTGAGTGTAAACGACGTCCTCTCCTCTTTTATTCTGGTCCACTTTCTCAGTTCTTCTCTCACTCCGCAATAGGTCGACGATTACGCTCATTTTGGGAAATTGCCTGTGCACCGTGCCCTTTGAATGCCTGTCACGCACGGTATGCGTGACAATTACAGTTGGGCAACTTGTTCGTTTATGGGTAATTTGCGATAAAGCTTGTGGAGATTAACCCCCTGTCTGTCATTAGTCGTCAACCTTAGCTGAATTTCGATCCGTACGTCTTTTTTACCTTACGGATTCCTTTATGTTAAAACACTGCTTTTTGGGAATATCATTTGGTGAAACATCAACACATCAGGGCTGCCAACATTGGAAACTACTTGAGAGTGAGACTCCCATAGGCCAATGTTATAATTTCGGAGTCAAAATGAGTGAGATCAATAGAAATGCATGCAAATGAAATTAATAAAGTTTTAGAGTGAGAAAGGACCAAAATGAGTGAGTCGCACTCTCAGTGAGTGAGAGTTGGCAGCCCTGACACATGACTGTCTTCTTCAGCCCGTACTGCACATATTGTGGTCACTTTTGAACTTGATATTGATATGATACGACTTTGTTAGTCTCTGTTTTGTTTTTATACTCGTTGCATCCACTTTGGTTTTGTTGTTAATTTAGTTTGAATTCAAGGACAGGTGTCTGTGATTGTAGACTACTTCCCTGCCAACAAAGTCACGTCGTACGCGGGCCCGAATTGAAACAAGGGAATTGATCATTCTCTAATGTCTCCCCTAGGTGCCGTTTAACAACATTTCGCTCTCAGCAGACGACAGCCAGAAAGTTTCTGGCGCTAGGAACCAGGGGGAAGGTAAAGGCGTGCGCTATGCGCCCTTTCGCAGTCTCATTTTCCTCTTAGCATTTTCACGCATTTGCGACGCAGCGTGAATGAGCTGGAGAAAAAAAAAAAAAAAAAAAAAAAAAAACCCTCGTCGCATTCTCGGCTGTGTTCTCACGGCTTCTTGTTTTGAAACTTGCAAAGACATTTTGATGACAAAGACAAGGGAATTCCATCGATTCTCACAGTTGAGTGTTTCTTCATACGACTAGGAGTCTGGAGTCAGACATCGTGCTGAATTCACAATTGGATAGTAGGAAATATTAAAAGGGTGCAATCCTCAGGTTACGTGAATTCATAATTTGTTGAATACTAGAAGAGTATTCCAACAGTGAATCAATCATGTAGGTCCTAATTCAATTATTCATTTGCAAAACACGATTCGAATTTTAAAGGAAATTTTGAGAAATCGCTTCTTCCTCTATAATGTGTGAGTTGGCCACGGCGATGCCATCATGCACGCATGCAGCACAAAACTATATTGCTTTTGCTAATACGACTTTCAAAACCTGTCACTTTTGTTTTCAAACAGGTAGAACTGTTTATCCATCTTAAAAAAAAACAAACTAAAGAGCTTTATCTAAATTTTGAAAGATTTTGTATCTATATTTCGCATTTCTGTTTATTTTGTTTCTATATTTACTTTAATCCAATCTGACGGGAAAGAGTGAATCCATGACGTATAGTACATTGCCATTTTGCGGATGACATAGATTTCTCTGAATTTAATCAAAAACTCGAAATTGTTAAAATACCGTAAGAGCATGCAGGATATCTCATATATCTTTTTTTAATTTCCTCCTGTCGGGTTTCTTGAAGTATTCTCCACTTTTAGTTGTTATGTAGTGACACCACATTGCTTTCTGAAACGAGTTGTTCACTCTTAAATATTGTATAAATGAAATAAGTAATGAATGGAAAGAAATCTTTGCTAACAGAAATGTGATATTGAACGTTTTCTGATCTGGGTATTCTTGTATAATAATTATTTTCAATAAGAGTGATTGTTAACTTACACAGTAAGAGTAGCAATCAAAATGATAGAAATAAATCGATGGTGAATGAATGACGATCAATGAGAACATATACAAGACGTACAATTCGCATTCAAATTCTAATTTCGAAATTCAATATAAATTAGAAATAAAAATAAATATATAATTATATAAATTAGAAATAAATAAATGATCGAGATCATAGATGAGAAACGAGTTTATCCCTCCATCTGTAGTGAAGTCGACCTGCGAATCGAAACAAATATACATGTAACTTGTTTCAAGCAACCGTTAGTTTCATGAGAAGTGCTATTATTTCGACATGTCTGATTTTATTTTTTAAACATTCAACATTGATTTGTTGTTAGTTTTGATAATGAATTTTCACATTTTATCTCGTTTCCAATATTTTTGTTGTTTAACTTAGATCATTCTATTTCATTGTATTTCATCTTATTCTATTTCGTTTTATCTTAGGCTGTTTTTTTTTCAATCTCAGTATGTTCAATTTTTATTTTACTGCTTCCCATGCAACTCCGCGGGACAGTACCCGATATCCAGCCTAGCACTCCCGCGGACTGCCATGCAGCACCGTACTCAAAACCAAATTAGATTTCAGCCACATGTTCACGTGCTAATGAGCAACCATGTAGACTCGCTTGCATTCCATTCTCTATCTAGGCGTAGTGTATACATTCTTTCTTCTGTTTTTATTTTGTTTTTCTTTTGTGTTTGGTTTGCTTCCTTATGCTCATAACCAGGACTTAATATGCTGAATTGGTTCAAAGAATCAAAGAAATTCACAGGAGACTGGTAATGTCGCATAGTGTTAGAGCACGCGCGCGCGTGATATTGGAGTGTGTTGCATGTGTGTTTGCTCTGTCGGTTTGGATGTCATTTCTACAGTAAATCTTTACACACGCTTACTATATATCATATCCACTTTATCTCGTAATTGTATTCGTTATTTCTTCGCAATTTCTCGCGGAGGTCAAACGAAATCAAATAAATCTGACTTATTGGTATTAATTGCCTGTGGGAACAAGAGACGGCTAAGTCTATTACATACATTATGAGGTGCTGATGCCGAGAAAATTTGATTAGCATGACCCCATTATTTGTTGAGTGAGCTTTTATACCAATAAGAAGTCTTGACAAAAATCGACATACACGCACAAGCACGCACACACACACACACACACACGCAGTCCATAACCTCTTTTTGGAATACAATGGTTCCCTATGGCCTTCAAAGTATGACATTTTTACAATTCTTGATTCAGCGTCTGTATATGTGTCAACTTTTATTTCAAACAACACCAAATATCCATTAATGTCTCCATAATTGAATTCTTCCTTGAAAATGTCATTTACGTCTCCTCAGACTCAATGAAATCATCTGAGTTGAATTAATTTGCTTTCGAGATACGTAAAATTCCATGCATAGGATTGATATTTGGCGCAGATGGTATCCGAAAGCAATTAAAGGGCTCACATAAAGTTGTTCAAGTTCAAGTGTTCAAGTTGCCTCTAAGAAATTGGAATTAAGCCAATTTAATGGAGACACTAGTACAAAATGAAAGAAAGTTTTTTTTTTTTTTTTTTAAATGAGAAGACTGTAAACTACAAGACTTGCTTTTAAGAAGTCTCCACCCATTTCCAACATCTCAAAATCTCAAGTGTCAACATCATAATTATATCTCCTTTCACAGTTTCTTGATTGCATTGTTGTCCTGTTTATATGTTATTTTGTGTATTCAAATAATTCATTGCAATTATATCTTTGTTAGAAATGAAATAAACACAATGAAATGAAACGAAGTGATATAAGAGAACAATGAGATTTATCTTTCTAATTTCCACATTTTTGAAATATAGTGATATTGCCCATAAAATGCAAATTACATGGGATGATGATACCATTTCAACTACCAAAAGCAGTTTGACCTGCGCACAGATCCCGAAACTTCCCTTTCAAATTGAAGGTAAAAGGATAAGAGAAGACAGAAGCAGATAGATTACAGTATTGTATCCTTTGCATCCCAAGATACTAGGACTAAGACTGTTCAGCGTCAATGAGTTTTCTAACGAGGCAGCTGCTAATTCATAACGCAACAAAATCTGTAATCTTTTACACACACACACACACACATATATATATATATATATATATATATATATATGGGGCTTGTTTTATGAGTGAGTATATGAGTTTGTGTGCGTGTGTGTAAGTGTGTGGAGTCTGTGTGCGTGCGTGCTTACATATGTAGGCCTACTGATTATTTTCAGTTTTCCGAATCATTGTTGATTGAATACTGTAGTGTTGCATACATTCAAGTTGAATGGTATGTTCTGTTATGGTATATTATATCAGTAATCAAATAAAGATTATACTGAAAAACAAAAAATATATATATTCATATTTTCTAAGGAGATGATATACTCGCGTGATGTTTGTTATTTCGAATGTTCCAAAATCCGAAACACGCAAATTCCCCACGTAGAGGCTAAATTTGTTAATCTCAAAATGTAAAAGGGTTCGTTAATCCGAGCATTTGTGGCGTCATTCCGAAGGATCGTTATTCATCTGAAGGTTCCGAAAACTAAACACATGTAAGGTTCTCGTTATTCCATGGGTTCGATAATCCGTAGAAGATGGTACGTAGTAAAGAACTTTCGGAATTGCGAACCTTATTTCATTTTCGGATTAGCGAACCTTGAAAACAACGAACTTATGTTTCATTTTCGAATAAACAAACCTTCTTAATAACGACTTGTACGCTATACCATGGGTTGGATATATATCTCAATTCTACACGAAGGAATCTGCGCTTCACTGCAATCATTAACCGTACAATGACGTCAGAATTCCATTGCACATCTCTTTCAAAGAATTTGAACTTCGTGTTATGTTTGAATACATTCTTTGATATAAGTTTATCAATTTAATGCAAATGAGCAAATAAAATTGTCGAGTGAAGAGTTACTAAAGGGTGAGGGGTTGAGGGGGTAGGATAGTATGAATTCGCGCACAGTAATCCAAAGCCTTGCGAGAACCTAGCAAGGGAATAATCTGGGCTGGAATAATAAATGATAATTGACCAGGGTCGTGAGGGAAAACGCGCCATGAATGGAAACACTCTTTCCCACGTGTGGTTACCCGTCGGGGAAACAAAATACCTCGAGTATTTTACTCTCCCCGAATGGAAAAAAAAAAGTATTAGGGAAAAAAAAAGAACGAATACAAAATGAAAACGATAAAAAAGCGTGAATAACTCAACGTGTTCGTTTCAGGATGGGAATCGTCGAGTCATGGGAACGAAGACTGTTGTGGCTCCCTTGTTTATATTTTATTCGGGCCCTCCTTTTTTTAACACTTTCCTACTCTGGAAGTAGTTGCGTGAGGTTTCGGGTTGTGAGTCAGAGAAAAAGAGGGAGAGGAGAGGAAAAAAAAACGAAAAAAAAAAGGTTCCCTTTACACAATGGTGCACGAACACGTTCACAAGTCGCACGACAAGGAAAATACTATACCTGTGCATTGTTGCAAAGTGACGTTAAAGCTGTCAATTTCGTCACGTGTGCAATTCGTCAAAACCTAACGGGAAATTGAGAATGGAAGAGAAATGGGAGGAGGAAGAAAAGAAAAAGAGAGAGAGAGGGAGAGATAGAGAGGGAGAGAGAGAGATGAAAAGGGAGAGAGAGAGAGAGAGAGAAAGTTAATAAAAGTTAATGTAGTCGAGAACACAGGTCTTCCTTTACCGTTTTCCAGTTTTGTTTAGTATCGTTTTCAGGTTAACATGGACAGTTGCGGTTTTGTTGTTGTTGTTGTTGTTGTTTTTTTACGCCAAAAGCCCACAGGATGCAAAACGCGATGTAATACTAAAATAGCAACATGGCAATAACGATTTAGACGTAGGCTTACCTGACAACATCGCAAAGAGTTTCTGAAATAAAAAGAATGTTCGTCTGTCTCTGTCAATGGAGAACGAAGTGGCTGCTGCCAAGCACGACATATCGTCTGTTGAGAATGAGAAGGGCGTTTGAAGTTTTCCCGAACAATATGGGTTTAGAGGCAACTTAACGCCCTTATCATTCTCAACCGACGATATGAACGACTTCGCATTTACCATGACGATAATTTGAAATATATCCTGATCTTTACAAGTTTTAGAATTTTAGAAGGAAGAATAAACTTCAACACCTTTCTTGAAAACTGTTCAACTAGATAGTGATAAACTTTTCACTCATATTAAACTTTTATAATATATAATATTTACAAATATGCATAGGCCTACGAACATTATGTATGGACTTGAGATGAGGTTGGTTTATTTTCACTTTGGTTCTACATTTCTTTCTCTTTTTTTAACGTTTGAAATAAACAGTATAGATGAATGCGTTTATCAATAGAATATAATTTATAACACGAGATGATGCTAAAGATAGTCGAACATATAGCAATATGGCACATTAAGATCATTATAGTAGAGCGTATAAAGAAATTCAATATCTCGAGACTAAATTCAACTCAACGTTTCGTATAACAATCACAATTACAGCAGTGTAACTTTATTCAAATGCAGAACTCTGATAAATTGTGTCTCAAAAAGGACTATGATGCGAAACGTGGAAAATGAGACACGAACCAACCGACCAAACAAACAAAAATGGAGAGACGGAAAGGGGAAAAAGGAAAATCAACTAACCTATAACAATGACTCCTGAAAACTAGTTAAACATATACATGGAAATGAAAATAAATACAAATATATTAATATTCGATCAGCACTAAGTGGCGAATATGCCATACCTCTTTTTATGCATGAATTAATATTATGTTCAGGGAAATGGAGAGACTACAAAAATGAACTTCTTTAAAAATTGATACTAACAGAGGAATTATGTCTCCAATCATATCATGTCAATAAGAATTTTTAAACATAGAGCATATAATTGCGTATAAGTTTATTAGACTTTTGTATTTTCGTTGTTATTATGTGATTAACATCAGCAAATGTAATCGATTTCCTCTTGAGGTATATATACCCTACATAATTTGAAAATGATCATATACCGTAAGTTCAGAAGTGCAGACTACACACCGGCAAAGTGCTACAAATAACGTGACGGCGCTACGTGGAGGTTGTTCGCGCCTTTTTGTTCACTAGCCGCGGCAGAGTCGCGTGGTCCTTTGTTTACCTTTTTCAGTTTCTCTCACCTGATCACACTTTTCCCCTCTAATTTGAGTGGGTTTTTTTCTTTCCTCCTCTTTCTTTCGAAAACTTTGCTGATACAATCCGAAGAGAACGAAGCGAATTCCATGTTCCCACGCACTCACCGACTGCTGTCGGAATAGTTTGAACTTTCCGACACCGCGCGGTGAAGCCAAACGCGTACACAAACACCTCTTGGACTCTTCTTTATATGTCGTCGAGTTTTAATGCGCATGCGCAGATTCTTACGTTCAACCTTTAAAAGTTGAATTCGTTATACCTGATATTAAACTGAACTTTTATGAAGCGAACTTTTAAGACCTTTTTCAGTATTTCTAAGTTTATTAAATTTTTCGACCAAAAAAAGGTTGTTTTTTTTTTCTAATTTTTCGACCAAAAAAGTTTATTTAATTTTTCGACAGAACATAATACATTTCACTTCATTGGATAACAGACAATAAGGTAAAGAGAACATTGTGAAATGAAAAGACTATACAATAATTGATGAACCTTATAGTACTTATATACTGTGATGAAAACTATGACTTTATATATAAGCAGCATATTCGAGTTAGCAAATCGATCACTTAGCAATGCCAAGTTGCAGTTACTATTCAGTTTGCAGAAATGGATGTATCATATTTTTTTTTCTCTTAACCAGGATTAAAGCCTTATAGCCATGTGATCCACAGCTACAGCTTCGCGTAATTCAATGTGATAACATTTTAATTGACAGCAAGATATATCATTTTTGTTTGAACTCTCTGCGATGTGTAATCAATAATTTGCTGCTATTGTAATACACCCATATTTGTATGTTTGTGTGACTATGTGTGTGTGTGTGTGTGTGTGTCTGCTTGGGGGGTACAGGTGAAGGTGTCTAAAATTTGACGCCAATCGAAATTTGTTCGATGGTCACTTGGGACATTGTGGAATGTTGTAAAGCCAGGTCTGACTTTGTACCGCTTTTAACGTTTTGATTTTGGTTATTATTTGTATCTCTTTTCACATTTAGTTTCTGTTTGAGGCTGCTCTAAGGCGAAGGGAGTTTACTGTTTAAAGGTGGCCATTGCACTAAATCGCTTGTGGTCAAATAAGGAGCACTAGTGCAAATAAGAGGTAGATATTCCAGAGGACGAAAGGGGAAAGAAGAAAAAAAAATATGATTGCTTCTAAAAAGAGAGTTCGTTACACGATTCTAAAAAAGGGCGTTTGCTGGTGACTAGTCTCAGATAAAAGCTTTACTATTTCGAGTTTAGAGTGACAACATAATTATAATACCAACAAGATACCGACGTAAGGACAAAGTATTAGTCATGAATCTTGGTTGAACACAATATGAATTGCACCTCAATGTTGATGAAGACGATCGAGAAATACAGACCTTCCTATAAAGAGACGAACAGACATATACCTTATAGGCAGACAGACAGACAGACAGACAGAGACAGAAAGACAGATAGAGAAATGCAAACAGTATTTTATCACATAGCGTACTATCATCTTGACTGAATGTATTCTTACTTTCTGAAAACAATCGTTTCACAACCACACAGATCATAATACTCTGAGGCATTGCAATTTACTTGGCTAACGTGATGGCATCGATCAACACTTGACTAAATAGGCACTTTAACAGCAGGTGAATGATCACACAAACTCCAAATCAAACCTAAACAAACACTTACATCTGGTACTCATAATGCCATCTGTCTTTATTACAGGGCTGCCAACATTGGACACTAGTTGAGAGTGAACCTCTCATAGGCCAATGCTTTAATTTAGGAGTCAAAATGAGTGAGATCAATAGAAGTGCATGCAAATGAAATAAAGTTTTAGAGTGAGAAAGGACCAAAATGAGTGAGTGAGTGAGAGTTGGCAGCCCTGATATTATTTTCCATTCCCTTATTACATTTGACGCAAAATGTTGCATATATTCAATCTGGGTATGAAATTCTGTTTCTTTGAAGCAAGACTACCATTGACCATGAGTCATGATCGTGAGAAAGGTGAATTCCACACGAGCAGGTGTATATGTGTAGGGCCGTGTATTCTTTCGGCCGATTCTTTC
Organism: Diadema setosum; assembly: GCA_033980235.1. NCBI lineage: Eukaryota > Metazoa > Echinodermata > Echinoidea > Diadematoida > Diadematidae > Diadema > Diadema setosum. The sequence goes on along the minus strand of CM067077.1, from coordinate 3,747,071 downwards.
TTCGAGACCGTACTATTAACAATAAGTAAATACCCCCTCAGCACTTCCGCATTCTAGTAATGTAAATTTCTATCACTCGCAATAATTTTCCCACGTGCCCGAACGTGCGAACTTATTTTAGTTTTGCCCCTTTTCATCAAATGCCAGATACAGTCCTTTTGTCACTGAAAAATATTCCCCAACAAAACAACACAAATATTCGCTCACCTATTCAATCTGTCAAGACGAGAGAGAGAGAGAGAGAGGGGGGGGGGGGGAGGGTGGTGGGCGGTGGGTGGCTGCAGTTTACAATGAATTAATAACATACGTTCTGTCATTTAAAAAAAAAACCTCTACAATAACACATATTATTTCTGTCTATTGTTTCTTGTTGATGTCTTTCTGCAGTCATTATACTGTGAATTCATAATTGTATGTTGATCTCTCTCACTCTCACTGTCTTTCAGTATTACACGCATTACAAGCAACTTCATTCCGGGTATAGAGTCCGCGAACTGCCAGTCATTCAAAATGTCATTTAACGTGACATAACCGGGTGATGCTCGTTATTCCAAAGGTTCAATATTCCGAAGCACACAAAATTCCTATACATACATGTTCATTAATCCGGAAAATGAAATAGGATTCTTTAATACATTTTTTTTTAATGTAACGTTACTCCGATGGTTCATTATTCGAAAGGTTCGTCAGTCCGAAAATGAAATAAGGTTCGTTGTTCCCAGGGTTCGTATATCACAAAATTAAATAAGGTTCTTTATTCCGAAGATTCGTTAATCCAAAAGTACAGTAAGGTTCAGTTTTCCGAAGGTTCATTTATCCAGGGAGGTGAGTTTTATCTGAACATGAAATGAAGGTGTGTATAAACGAACCTTAGGAACTATGAACTTTATTTCGTTTTCAGATTATCGAACCTTCAGAAAAGCGAAACTTTGGAATATACAAGCAGTTAAAGATCTGTTATTCAACACCATGAGGAAGGTGGGTGATGTTCGTTATTCCGAAGGTTCGTTAAAATGGGGTCATCCCACGAGACCGACACCCACGAGTCATACAGTCCACCAGTTCGACACTAGGCAAATAAAGCCCACGAGTTCGACACTAGGTAAGAACAGCCCACGAGTTCGACCAATACAACGCGGGGATTAATGTGTCGGTCTCGTGGGCCTTGTCAGCTTTAGTGTCGAACTCATGGGCTGTATGACTCGTGAGCTGTAAAACTCGTGGGCTGTATGACTCATGGGCTGTATGACTCGTGGGCGGTATGACTCGTGGGTGTCGGTCTCGTGATGTGCACCCGATCCCCCTCCCCATCAATAAAAGCTTCCCTGTTCATGCAGCCCCCATCGCACAGACAGACCGACCGACCGACCGACAGACAGACAGACAGACATACACAACACACACACACACACACACACACACAACGCACACACACACACACACACACACACAACACACACACACAACACAACACACCCAAGCCAGTGAATATGAGCTTGTAACAAAGATCACATTTTCGAGAAACCAATAATCAAGTCAGGAATTGAGAACCAATTAACAATACTACGGTGCTACGGTATTGATGATGAAAATACAGTTTCTTTTCAACAGGCATGGTGGACTTTTTCACCCGGTATGTAATATTTGTTATCTTAGCCTCATATTTACGCATTCCGCAGTGAATGAACTTTTTGTGTGAGTTGGAAAAACGTCGAGCCAATCAGAAGAAAAACATATGCCTAGCGAATGAAATATGACAGGGCACTTTTATAGGCAAAGGGCTTAATAAAGTTACTTTACGCCCACATTTGGTGTCTTTAGGAGAGTGTAATTTCCCCTTTGGGATACGAATTGATATTAACCTTCTTCTCTCGTTTCTTGGCTGGTCAGCCTTAACAAAACATAAGTGTTTTGACAAACCACAATACCCAGTACTGACTCTCGGACAAAGCCGCGGACCAAACTGAAAATTTCGAGAATTTTTGGATTTCAATTAGTAGTAAGCAGTATGTCCCAAAAAAAAATTACAACGGGGCCCTCCGCAATGATATCTTTAAAAATAGTGAATCAATCTAAATACAAATTCAGAGTATGAAACTATAACTCATTGCCCACATCTTACAGAAAACCCCATTTAATTTGCTTCAGTGGTCAAAGAGAAATACGGAATTTTGTAGAGGATGTCGGGAATCTCTTCTGTCCAAGTTCTGTCTATTATTCACACACAAGATCATCGAATTGCTAAAATGGAAAGAATCTGATTCATGACATGCTTTACAACAATCCACATTTCTCTGTGACAGCTTAACCAAATTGAATGGGATTTTCTGCAAAATAGAGCTAAGATGTCATATTTCAAGACCCTGAAGTAGCACTTAGACAGGTTGATCATATTAGGTGTTATCAATTCAAAAATCTGGTTGTAATTTTTGGGGCGACTTACTGCAGTATGTCCCCAAAAAAATTACAATCAGATTTTCGCATTGATAATACCAAATATGATTACATTTTTTTTAATGCTACTTCACGGTCTTGTTTTGTTAAGGCTTGTGGTTTGTCAAAACACTATGTTTTGTTAAAAATTTGTTGAAATCCTATCAACCGTATATTTCATTCATTCATTTCATTCATTTATCAAGTTTCCACGCAAATTATACAGTGTTGTGTTGGTAACATACATAGAGATCATATGATATGCAGAGATCAAGAAAAGCGACTTGAATATATTTTGTAAACTAAATATAAATGTAGAGACTTTGAATAATATTTCATGACACAAAATGGATATACGATCAGTGTAAATTATGCAGCGCATTTTCAGGTGTCATAATTATTACATACATACTTTGGGATAGACCAAATAATTCATAAAGTGTAGATTCTAATTCAGGTTCTAATTGAAATGATACGGGATACGATGTGGGGAGGTGGAAATGGAGGTACGCCTACTCTCGGTTCTGGACTGCGTGAACTCTGATAACATCGATGAATTACTAGAGTGTCGGACATCGCCCATGTCGCCAGGCACATCATCGTCATTTATTCGCTTAAAAGAAAATGAGTTACGTTTTTAAGTTGTTCCGTTACACTTTCCATTCAAGTAGGCATTCTATCTTTCTACTTCCATGTTAATGTATTCTACCGATTCACACTCTCATGCATCTGTTCTACTAGACTTGTATAGATTACTCATTTTAAAGTCAGAACAACATTCTTGGCGTTGTGTATTCGGGTGGTGTTCGTTATTCCGAAGGTCCTTAATTCCGAAGGTTCGTCATTCCGCAAGAGAAATATAATATAAGTATTATTCATATATATTTGTAAAGGATACTCTTCTCTATGTTTTCATGTGAACATATTTGATTTTGTTTTACTGATTTCTTTCATATTTTTGGAGAAATAAAACTCACTGAAACTGAAAACGATCTTATTCCGAAGATTCGTTATTGCGAAACACACAAATTCTCTGTATGTAGAGATTTGTTAACTCCATTTTTGAATGATCAATGAAAAAAATGAAATAACCACAGGTGAAGACGGGAAAGACTGGCGAGGAAGGGAGAGGATCGTGATCTATCATAACCTGGGGGAAAACTCAAATAACGAACCTTCGGAATAACGAACCTTATTTCATTTTCGGAATTACGAACCTTCGCAATAACTAACCTTTGGAATAACGGACCTTCATAATAACAAACCTATCTTTCATTTTCGAATTAACGATAACCTTCAGAATAACGAACAGTAACCACTTAACTGTAACCGCATAAAAATTAACGATATTAACGATAACCTTCAGAATAACGAACTGTAACCGCTTAACTGTAACCGCATAAATTATTATTCATAATAATTATTCATAATCATATATTATATGATTATGAATAATTATTATGAATAATAATTTATGCTGCTGCCTTTCCCAGTGCCTCACTCATATTTTATACACAACTTTCAACAACAAGGCTCATTGCATGTAGGAATATTGGACTATCGAACCAAATAGAACCTTCATGGGAAAAGAATGCATGAGTGACCATGGTGTCGAAAACAAGAAAGAAAACAAATATGCAAAATGTGTGTTCCACGGGAAGCCTTGTGAAGCCATTCCCATTCGGTTATTTTGCAGCATACACTAGCTCTTTTGAGGTCCTTAGATTTCGTCCATTGATGAACCATGTCCGTGACTCGGACCAGAACTGAAAGGTACACTGGAAGTAGGACTCGTAACAACCAACCTTGCAACCTTGTCTTCACGTGTCTGGCTGAGGTTTGCGCTCATGTAGGCAGATAGGCGTGAAGGGGAGGAGCCCCTGAATCGTCCTCATTTTGTCGGTGTAGGGCCTGTATCCGAGTATTTTTCCTCTTTCTCTATTTAGCCATTATATAATCATTCTTTACTGCGATGGACTTCTGAAGAAAAAACACTCACGCCTGATTGTATAACTATAGCCGGTGAAACAGTTCTTTTGTTTGGTTGTTTGCTTTTTCAATAAATATTTCTAGGCATGTATATTTTTAAAATTAACAAGCAAAATTAACAGAGCAAAAGGCTGGTAGCTTTAGATCTCTCTGGTTCAGCTGTCAAGAAAACGTCGTGTGTGATCTATTACTATACACTAAACTTTTGTCACCTACCGATACATTTTGATTTGATATTTAATTTGTTATCACAAGGTATACATGGCTTTGCCAGATTGTGATTAAAGGTGCATATAGCCATTATGATTTCTGATGACATAACAACGATCATTATCACTTTAATTCACATTCTGTTTAATTGAGCAGAGTTGCAGATAGCAAGCTTTGCCTATAAAGAGTAGTTAGTACTCCTGTACATCAAGAGTTAAAATCAAAACAAAACCAACAAGCAGTTGGCATGTCGACAAAAATTGTTTATTCAAATCTTACCCAATTGACATAAGTACCCCGGAACCGGAAAGAATGCATTATATTATACTATAATTCTCATACATATAAAGGCTTGATTATGTATCGTAAAACTATTCACCTAGGATGTTCATCTTGTGGTCATACACACGTGAAAAAAGCAGATTTCGGTAGGATGTCGGATGGTTACCGCATTTTCTTTTTATAGATAGAAGGGAATAATCAGGAGCAAGACCATATCAGCACTGCCGAAAAACAAGGTTTATACGAACTTTTTCGGGGAGCACTATAGCATTGGTACGTATTACAAATGCCTTGTCGGATTATAGATGGGAAAAGGTAGCTGACTTCACCTGACTTTTATTTTTGTCCCAAATAGATAAGCTATGGAAGGGGGTGGGAGGACGAAGCCCCTCCAGTGCCTAAATCCGGGGATGAAAACCTGTTGGATCCATCCGTCTTTCTTATCGCCGTAATCCTACAGATCCGGATTCTCGAGACTAAGATCCGAGATCCGCATGATATCCAATTAGTTGATCCTAAGCTCTCAATACGCAAGATGATTAGGCCTTCACGTATTTCAAAATCTCCACAATATTTCCTTTCAGTGTTATGTGAGACCTTGACAGAGAAGACTATACGTTTTCTTTAGAGTCGAAGTCAATCGGATTTAGTTAAAGTCAATCCAACGACTTAGTTGAAGTCAATCCAACTTATTACGTTTCTCTCGGACTCTCCTCCGATTTTTACAAGTCTTTCGTCTCTTTCTTTTGACAGAGTATTCTTCATAGGGAAGCCATATCGGCAACAACCTAAGAAGCAGGATTACGTCTCAGGTTTGGAAAAAACTTGGAAGAGGAGATGGAAGGAAAGGAGATGAAATATAGGAAAGGCAGGATATTAAAGAGGAGGAGTTAAAAAAGAAAGCGTTTCCGGCAAGGAAGGAGTATAGCAAAGAGGGCGGGAATGCACGAGAGAACATTTTCTTTTTTCCTTGCGTCATGGAGAAGCTACACACTATCTCACTTTAGATCTAATTTTCATCCTCGAGTCAATTACTGTGCACCCCAGATCACATTTTGTATTTTCTATATTATGTTCTGTAGAAAAAAAAAATAAAACAGATTGAATCGACTTGAATACGTTGACAAATATTGTCGCCTCTGTATTGATTGTAGACCTATACACGCCATTCTGTTTCTACTTTTTTTTTCTTTTTTTTTTGTTCGTGTACGAGGATTGATAGTGAGCGCGCAGAACACATATAATTATATGCAACTTGGCTGTTGAAAGCTAAGGGATATTAATTTAAGATGACGCGTGGCTAGCAGCTCATAAACTGAACATTTCTCTTTAAAGGTCAAACGAGCATGTCCAGTTTCACGTGGTAACAGCTAGTCTATCCGTTGTACATTTTTCCGTTTAAACAAAAGCTTTTTATAATTCAGAACAATCAAAACAAGTTTTTAAAGCAAACGCATTTTTTTTTCCTTGAGAATTGACAAGCACCTCTGAGTGTATTAAATGTTCAAATGAATTTTCGAATCCATGTACAGTGCACTCCCGTGATAATGAACACTTTTATAACGAAATTCCGGTTACAGCGAAGCAAAGATTCAGGCCGCAACATTATCCGCTCTATGTCTTTTATTGAAAATTTGTTCGGCTATAACGAAATGTTGATAAAACGAAAACTGTCCGTCTCGACCACTTTATTATAACGAGAGTCAACTGTATTATAGGCCTACCGTGTATTTGAAATCATTGACGACCAAAGTGTACTTTAAAAATACAAGCACAACACGAGCGAAATCAGAGTGAAGGATAACACAAAACATTTGACAAACATCTCGCCGTAAAAACAAACAACCAAACAAACAAAAAACAACAAAAAGACAACCATTGTTACTAATCATAGAGACAATACAGCAATAACAAGGCACACATATTATTAAGAATAAAGTGACATTTTAGAATAATAATAATAACAATAAGGTCTTATTTATCCAGGGTAACCTCTTCAGTGTTGCCACTGCTCTACCAGAGGGCCCTGCCATTCAATGCCATTATTATTACCCCAGCGTTGCCAGGTACCCATTAATACACCTGGGTCGAGAGGGACATTGTGGGTAAAAACATCTTGTCCAAGGACGTAAGCACTGGGCGGGATTCGAACTCGGGTCCTCCGGATGGGAGTCGAGAGTCTCATCCACTATGCCACAGCGCCCCCATAAGGTAACAGAGTGAGCAGAAATCCATCACCGACTGACTAAAAAATTTAAGAATGCTTATGATTACCAACTCGTGTGAGCCGATATGGTGTGCATGCCTTTGTCACACCTGATGGATTTCTTCAGGTGCAAAAACTCAAATTGCTCAGGTCGTGGAAAATGACTTATTCTTACACTTATTCTCTCAGTAACTCGGGTAACATTGTTCTCGGAAGCCTCGAACTGCATGATTATTGGAAATGTCAGCAATCATTAGCCATTCATAAAATCGGACAGATTCAGCAGTGTCTCAACAGAAAGTCTATTGAAACTCTTGTGCACTCGTTAGTAATGTCTCATGAAGATATTATTTTAACGTTTTGTTGTATGGCCTTCCAAAAAAAAAAAAAAAAAAAGAAGATATCAACCGGGTTCAAAGAATTCAGAACGCTCTACATAGGGACTCTATCACACAAATTCTGCGTAAACGCCATTGGTTATCAGTTGAAAAACGTATTGTATTTAAGATACTTATCATGTGTTTTAAAGCTCAGAAGATTCTTTCTCCTTCTTATATTACAGAACTTATTCATCACCACATTCCAGCACGAACTCTTCGATCATCATCACAACATCTTTTGTCTGTCTATCCTGTAAACACACAAACATATATGATAACCGATCCTTCACATCATCAGCTCCCACTCTTTGGAACTCATTACCTCTTTCAATCAGAAGCATATCTTCCTTTGATTCTTTCAAGAAGGCACTGAAAACTTATCTGTTCAAGTATTGATGATTGTATTATGTCAAGCAAATATAGAATTTTTAAACAAAAATTACGCGCTCTATGAATATGAATCATTATCATTATTATTGAAAGAACAACACATTAAGTGTAGGGGATCGATGTAATGATGCACTCCTTCATGCCTTGAAATTGACACGAGGTCCACACATTCTTGAAAGGCTTCCAAAATTATATTTCTGATTTTAAGTGATTGTTTATATAACGTGTAGGCAGCCTGAAGGTCATAATTATTGTCAATCTATATCACTTTTCTCTGTTGATATGGAAATGCCTATTTATATTGTGTATGTATGCTTTTTAATGTCTAAGTTTATAATTATAATCATTACGTCATTTTCAATGTGAATTCTAATCTGAATTTCAATGTGTAGTTTCTTATTTTCTCATGCAATTGTGTACTTCTTCTGATCAGATTTCTTATCTAAGTGACTCCTCTGTTGAACGGCGCCGTTACGATAACAGCGCTGAGTAGGGTCATCCCTCAAGTATCCATCTGTGTGTAATATTTCTTTCTTTATTGGCCTATATCTTTTTTTTATGACGAAAAGTGAAATACCACATACAACAATCTTCAAAGATTTGAATCTTAATGTTCAATCAATCATTGATCGGTTTCTCTCTGTCAAGTACTGTGAAATATGTCGACAGTTATCTTAATTCCAGGATAGCTCTGTGCATCCATCATGAAATCAATGAGAAACGACCAAAAAAGAAAAGTTAAGAGAGAGATGATATTAAAGATGCAAGTTTCAAAATTGACACCACCGTCAGTGACCATGTGATGTGCAACTTTATATCTTTAGCATATTTTGAAATATGTAAAGATTCTTTGTTGTTGTTGTAGTTTGGATTTTTTTTGCAACTTTATGATATAACCACAAGGATGAATCTTTAACCCATCAAATATGACAGACCGTTGATAGGTAAATAGCGTGGCGATCATGTGTATGTATTTCAAACTCGTTAAAGTTCATCAATATCTTCCCATGTATTTCGCTACAGTGTTGACACTTTTCGATGGAAAATTCTATGGCCTTCACACGTCGGACCTATTTGATACAACATGAATGGATCTGATCACACCTTTCCCCTTTGTTGAAAGGGTATTGGGGATTAATTCCAGGATTAGCAACGTAGTGTGATCACTATGGCGCTCATCTTGAGCCGATTATGTCACGAGGAGCTTCAAACTGACCGCCGTTATAATGACGGCATCCAATATCCACTGTATCGTGATGCAATCCCTATCAAGAGGAGGGATAAATGTCACAGTGAATGAAATGCTTCCACTGTTTGATTCACATATTGTGTGGTATGAATAGCATTGTAAGTACTCCAAACCCCAGTGACACACAGAGATAGCAACTCACCTTGCCTGATAAATTCTAGTACATTTGTATTTCGACAGCTCTCTTGAAGAATATATTTCTCCCCCCCCCCCCCGCTCTATTTATCTATTTGTATCTTCGTACCAACAATCATGAGCTACGTGAACTGTCTTGCGGTTCACCGTCACGCTGTTGTCATGCATTCAAATAGATGGAATGCCTCCAATCAGATAGGTCTTCAAAACATTTAGGTCTACTCATATATTTCACGTACGTTTACTAAACACGCACGCATCCACTACACGTACTGCATACGCACTCTCGCAAGCGCACGCACAAATTGATGTAAGGTTGCACTGGGTCGCACCATGTACAACATGCTGGTTAGTTAGCAGCAAAGGGCAGATCATCACGGAACTAATTGATTATTGTCAGCCACACATGCAATACAAATGTTAACGAAGACACTCCATAATTTACTTCTTGACTGCATAAAGAATAATTCCGACATTTTAATCACACAGTATGCACAAACAGTTTTATTCTGGCTGAATGAACGACTTCCAAACTGACATGGCATGCGAACGCGAAACACAATTTTCGAAAACAAGCCGTATAACTACACTGCAGAAGACGAGATTCACTAAATGAAATTGTTGAAAAAAAAATGAGCACTTCATAATGTATGTCTTATACCAGGAAAAATGCATGTATTCTTTTAATCGGCCCATGGATTATTCACTGCATTACGAAATCTTTTTTAAAAATCATCATTATTATCATTATCAATGGTTCCCCCAAATTGTTGTGCTTGACAAAGACTGTCATGCAAGTGACATTCACGTGGATGTGATCTGTACGGTCGCAAAAACGAGCCAGCCATAGTCATTTAATTCATGTACGAGTCCCTCAACGCTTTTACACATACTCTTATATCTTACTAACGATTACTATTGTTATCATAACTACTGGTATAATGCTATCAAGGCATAGGTACCTGAATTTAGATGACATTTAGAATATCCAACATTTTTTTTTTCAAATATTTCGATCATCTCATGCTGGACACACACGCGAATTTTAACTTCAATGTGTATACACTAAATGTGTTTTTCCCCTTATTGCACCATACATTTCTACTGTCGTGTCCTGATAAAGATTAGGTTTTTTGTTTTTGTTTTAAGAATTTACAAACTCCTGTATAGATCAGTTTGTAATTCCACTTTGCGCATGAGTAGGAAAAGGTCATTTGTACCAATAGGCATTTTGATTCTTAATTCAACGAGGTAAGCATTTGTGATGTGATGATTATTCATGTGAACCTTATCTAAATGGTGCTTGCCAGCACATCCGCCTGACAGCAAACCTGGTATTTGAAAAAGAAAAAGGTTGTTATTGCTTTCAATACAAAAACAATAAATTAATTCCCTTCTAAAATGTCAACTGATGGACTATTCTAGTCATCTGGTCTAAACGCAAGTTTATTCTTTGTTTGAACACGAATTCCATAAATTGTTACGTCGGACAAGCTTATGCATTGTGCCGCTTTGAAAACGAGTGAAGTGCCTAACCAGCCGAGAAAGAAGAAAGGTAATTTGTACCAATGCGTACATGAGCTAATTACGAACTGGTTTAATGGCATAGTGGACTCTTCGCGTCAGTCGGATTCCAGAATAAAACTCGTACAATTCACATTCATCCTGTCAGTACTGAGCCCCAAGAACGACAGTCAGCTGGGGAAATATAGTGTCGTATGGAAATCGCAAAACTAGTAGGATGTCGAACCTTATGAGAACTGTCTCTAAACTTCACACGAATCTTCGGGTCTAATGGAATATACCACTTCACAGTAGATGATATACGTCCTGTAAATCTCCCACAGTGGTCACATCTCATTCTGTAAGACGATTGGACTGTTGTCGTCAATGATTTCTTAATACAACGCATACCCTTTTTTTTTTTGGGGGGGGGGGGAAGAACGAACTGCCTGTATACGATATCATTTCAAAACTCGGTTTTCTGATGAATCAGTAAGAGAAGAGTTTTATGTTAAAAATGCTCAATATTGTACAATCCTTACAATAAATAGTTTGACAGTAGCTACAACGATCAAAATCAACTCACAGAAGTATCTTGGGACAGAAAAAAACAAGAAACAAAAACGCAAATCAAGCAAAAGTGCATTATTTGAAAGTGGGAGTAATTTGTGTGTAATACCTACGATGGGAACGAAGGAAGAAATTTGAAGCACTGTTTAATGATCTTGCTATTCCCCCTTTTGAAAGCTTCTTTCACTGTTGCCACGGAGCTGGTTACCAGGGACGCCACATTGGATCTGGCTTGACCTTAGCATTGACCTCTGGAGAGTCTACGTCATCGTCTCCTCGACCTACGTTTACCGTGACATTGACAGTGCCTGAGCGGGCTGCGGAAGGGGAGGGGACGACTGGAGCTTGGGGTGGTGACGAAGATGAGGGAGAATGAGGGAGGGGGGTGGCGAATCGTTGTTGTTTGGGGTGGGTCAGTTTCGATCCAGCCGGCATGATGGGCAGGAATTGAGTTTTGATGGGAAGTGTGATGGCAACAGGAGTGAATGGCGCAGAGTGCAAGTTGGATTTCAGAGGGATGAGCCGTTCCGGTTGACATCGTTTCGTTGTCACCTTTTGAGATGGAGCGAAGGAAGTCGAGGGAGAGGATATAGCTAATGACGAGAACGGCGATGATGAATGAGATGACGGTGATGATGATGGAGGTGAAAGGGATCGTCGTCTCTTTCGACGAGGAGAGTCTACGTCTGACTGAATACTGCGTGCCCCTTGACGAGGCCGTCTAGTACCAATATGATGATGAGTGGTAGGGGAAGGATTAGGTGGAAATGTGATAACACGATAAGCAGCGGTTGCTTCTCCTGCAGGGCTAGTTATTTGGAGGTTGCTAGGGGCAACACATTTCGGTATCATATGCGCAGGTGATGAGCGAGCACCGTTTGTGGACACCGCTGCGGGGGCTTGTTGGGGTGATGCGGAGTTGATCGCAGGGCATCCTGTGTAGACTGGTATCAAATGTGTCGGGACATGCCCCGATTGAACGAAATGCTGGGGGAGTACAAGGGTAATCCCTCCCCCTCCTGGTGTCAGATTGGGCAGACTAGTAGGAGGGTGCAATGTCAGTTCGCTTTTGGAAATAGTCGGTACCTCAGAACTGACGCTGCCTTGACGCCGATAGACGACTGGCAGTGGGAGTCTAGCCAACTCCTTTTCATCGTTAACTCTGTCCATCACCGCTCTCCTCAGTGAACTTTGCGTTTCATTGACAGACGCATTCACAGATAGTCCGCCGACGTGGACAGGCTGCGACTGAACTTCATTGGAGCTGATTATGCCTGGAGCAGGGAGGTGGGATCTTCCCACCTCCCTGCCTGGAGCTAGAGGAGTGCCCTTTATCAGTGGGATGGGTGTAGTCTCTGGCAAATCCATGGCGGTGCTGCTGCACTTCGTAGCTAGGTGGCTCAAAAGTTGGAGATGCACCTCCCTCTCTCTATCAACCACGCTGCCAATGGCGTGCGCCATGTTGCCAGTACACGCGTCATTATTGCTTGTCTTGTTAATGATGCTAAAAGTGTTTTCCTTTACCTCACTACCATGGATCGATGAATAATTGGGTGTTGTGTTGCTAAGGTAACGCGACACCTCTTTCATACATTCGGCGTATCCAGTTCGAAACTCAGCAAGCTTCATTGGGTCTTGAGTTAACGCCATGCCTGGTAAGACAAAGAGAAAAGGAATTTAAACCCAGGTGACATTGATTTAATAAACGAACAAATATATTAAGAAACCTTTCTAAAAACATCGAACTGAGCAGCATATGTGGTTGACGGCAAGAAGAACTATTTCTTGACATAGATGAAACACCAGAAGTCCCCTAAAGAGGAAATCCACCCCAAAAATAAATAAACTCCAAAAGTAAAAAAACAAAACAAAACAAAACAAAACAAAACAACGAATGAATTAAAAAAAATCCCTTCACAACGTTCCAAAGAATACGAAACGTTCCAAAGATCGGATAAGAAACAAGGAAGATATGACATTATGAAATTTCATATTTTTCGGAAAACATTTCTTGACTAGTCTTCCTTATGAATATTCAAATGAGCGAGTTGATGATGTTTGCTTGTGCAGGGCAAGCACTAGGTTTAAGCATAACAAGCAAAAGGTTATGCATATGGATTTAAGCAATTACTTGAGCTTGTGCTCGTGCTCGAAGCAATTGCTTGCAAGCAATTGTTTCATTTCATGGATACGGCCCAATCACTTTCCTCGATATCATGCCCTCTACGAAGATAGGCCCAACGCAATGTTCAACTGAACTGAATCATATCAGAAAGACTGACTTACTTTTTGGCATAAGTCAGCCTGTTTTTCTGTATGTTTTTTTTTTTTTTTTTTGGGGGGGGGGGCGAGACAAAAAGACAGAGAGAAAAAGAGATGGGGGGGGGGGGCGTTGGCAGACTGAGATAGAAACGAAGAACAGTAAAGAGCTGAATATGCATCACCCAAGAACACACCCTTCTTGAAATAACCTCAATCTCAACATTATCAAGATTTAAGATCGAATCAGTACAAGCATGTGGTTAGAAGGATCTGAAGTTTGTTTGTTTTTTAGTATTCATACAATTAATCCATTTGTATTTCTTACGTTTATGCATTAACACCTCCCGTGCTTGTTTATTTGAAATGTATGACCTCTTTTAAGATTTTCTTTCATGCAGCTTTACCGGTATCCATGCAGGGGGTTTGTATCCGGTTCTTACCAGCGACATGATGCCGGTTTATGGATCGCAGGTAGTGTACAGTCATTTCCAGGATGTCAGCTTTCTCGAGTTTGGAGTGCCTTGGGTTCTTTTAACCAAAAGAAAACAAACAAAAAAAAAATGTCAAGAGGACGTTAAACATGACATGAGTATCTTCTGTTAAAAAAATTAAGCACTGCTAAAGTATTCTGTTAAAGTGCGCTCTCGAAATAAGGAACATTTTCTTCATTTTGTGATCGCTTGGTAGAAACATTTCGGCTTAGTTCATTTGCTTATAAACACCATAGTTAGTTCACGTTTGCTAAGGAAGATATAATTCTTTTTTTTTTAATCTGGTGGGGCTCAAATGTAAACATTGAAAACTTTGCGGACTTTAGATGTCTAATGATGATAAAAGGAACAGAGCATATCATTAAACTAAGAACTATTTTGCCGCATTCAAAATGTTCACTAATATTACCATGCTTGTAAAGGTTTATTACGAAGTTACTACCTTCCGCGGTAAGATATGTTAAATCCGACTATTTAGTTTTAAAGGGACTGTACAGTACTGGTTGAGGTGGGGATTCATGTTTTGAACATTCCTAAATGAGATAGTGAAAAGTTTCTTATGAAATATGAAAGAGCATGTAATTTTATGAAGGATTCAACGTTTATTTGATGAAAATTGGTTTTCAAATGGCTGAGATATAAAAAAAAGTGCTAATAATAAAAGGCGACATGCCACAACTTTTCTAGGATCTCTTTGTTTCACCTTGTTTTTGGATATCTCAGCCATTTCAAAACCGATTTTCATCGAATAAACTTTTGATACCCCTTAGAACTGCATGCTCTTTAACATCTCATAGAGTGGTTTCTGAATACCTCGCAAATTGTTAAAAACTAAATCCTTACCTCGACCAGAACTGTACACACCCTTTAACTTACATTGATCACGGTTTTTTCATAGGTTCATTTTATAGAATACTAGAGGCATTGGTGGTATGTAGGATCACGTAGCTAAATTGATGGTTTTCAGTCTAGAAACAGCGTTAATGCCGTTTTAGCGTGTACACTGAATGAACGAACTATAGTCAGCTATACGTTACAGGTCCTATCTAGTATGTCAGACGGTGAGGGACCAAATTTGTACACTTTTAGAAGTTTCCATGAAGTCATATTTGGGGATTAAAGGTTGTTAATATTGTCATTACTCGAATGCAAGTCCTCCCCCCCCCCCCATAAACAAAGACAAAGAAGATGAGGAAAATGATACCCAAGCAAAGATATCCAACATGCAATAGCATCTGCAAACGCAAAAAAGTAACATTAATCATAGATACAATCACTCCCGGCATTTCCCGCATGGTTAAGCGTGAAGTTAGTTCGTCCCCCACCCCCTTCCATACACACTGCACCTGTTCGCATGATTCTGATGAATATACATGTGCCTTTTGCAAACATTATTGTCAGATCAGCGAAGGTAATTCTCCCTGGCAGCTCAACCCTGTCAGAGTCCCCCTCCCACTCTTCCCCTCCTCCTCTCTGTCGTCGTTCGTCCTGAATCGACTGTGTCGACCCATGCAAAGATAGCTCCTTACGACTGGAAACCTAGGTATGATCTACACATCAAAAGCATTAATACCTCCATCTACGCGGCCCCCTCCCATTCGAACCCATGCACCTGTACAAAACCAAACAATGACCTCTCGCATCCCGTGAGAATTCCGAGGGTCCCTTTGGATATTGTTTGTGCTCTTTTTTTTTCTTTTTCTATAGAAAGAAAGAGAATGATGCGTTCGCTGTGAACGGAGCAAAGCCAACAGTTTGTGCGAGGTACAGGAGATAATTCGTCAATTCACTGGTGTTGTTTACAGTTCTCATGCATGATAAATCACTCAAACATTATTCCGTCTACCTGCTCTTCACTACCCTCGAGTGAGTCACCTTCAGAATATTTTGGAGTATTTTTCCCACGGCCAAGTTCTCCCCTTCTCTGTCTCTCTCTATGATACTCTCTTTTCCAGTCCCCACTTCTTTTTTCTTTCTCTTTCTCTCTCTATTTCTCTTTATCTTTCCCCTATTTATCTACCTTTAACGCTTCCATACGAGTGGACAGAAATCTGATTCATTGTGTGTGTTTAATGTGTGTGTATGTGTGTGTGTCAATGCTTATTTTTAATTCAATATGCTGTACTTAGTCAACCTATCACCAACATATATACGTGGTCATAGTCAGCACGTGCGAAAAAAAGAGAAAAAAATTGTTAGACTAATTAAACTCACCCGGGTCTTTTCCCAATCAACAAGAGACGAGATATAACATAACATAACATAACATAACATAACATAACATAACATAACATAACACAACATAACATAACAGAACATAACGCAACATAACATAACGTAACATAACAAAGCATAACATAACATTACACAACATTTGTAAGATTTGTAAGATTTTATTGACTCTATCGACCCCCTCTCGGGGTATGAGAGTACAAACATGTTTACAATATATGAATACAAAAATATAAGTGATAATGTACATGTACATGTGAAAATAACAGATATGAATAAATATGTTTACAAAACAAGGCGTAAAGGACGTTTAACTACTCTACCACTACGTGTACAAACATTCACATCTACTTTACTTTCTACAAAAATACTGTCTTTCTTCTTTGGTATTGAAGAGAACTGAAACATAATAATTCTGACAAATTTGGCTAGTTTTTTCAAATGGCAAGCATTAGTTGAATTGAATAATTTGGCCATATGTAATGCATAACATAAGAGACGGGCTACGGCGAATGTGTGATACAACAAAATAAAGTCGCTTTCAATATGGGTCAAATGCAGAACAATGATAAGCTTTTACAAATTACAGCTCACGTACTTAAAGTAAAAGTAAGTAGTAGAAAGGAGGTATAAATGACCTTACATTTTTGTTAAGGGCATCGAGCACCAAGTTCTTCAGCTGATGGAGGCTGTCGTTGATGCGAGCCCGACGTCTCTTTTCCATCATTGGTTTCGACGACTTCAATCCAGACAGAGGACAAAGAAATAAATGAAATGATTGATTTAGGAGCCCAGATGATAATCGAGGAAGAGCGGGAGAAAGTGTGTTCAAAATCAAGGGACTTGTCTGCTTTAATGGCACATTAAAGCTACTGTTCTAATACCATTTGCAGATGAAAAAACAAACAAACTTAAGTGCTCAAAATACTTCTAAAATGTGACTTAGGGATAGAAACAACCAATGTAAAAATGTTAATCAGTACAATCAATGTTCAGTATTGTTAAATGTATAAAATGTGAACAATAGTTTTATTGAAATCGATTGCATAGAATAACCGTCTACAGTTAGGGTTTATTGAAAAAATTAGTGATACCTCCTTTTGCAAAGTTTTTATGGTAGGATTTTTGTTATACAACTGAAGTGTACATATGCATCAATTTTTTTTAAATCACTCTTCCCAATGATAAACAGCTGCCTTAGTTCTTTCTTCTCCTGTTCTTTATCTATTGTCAAGCCAATTTTAAGTTGCAGGAGCTGAGTAAAAAGCCGAGACCACTTTTAAATTTATTGGGAATCAATTAAGAGTCAGATCCCCCCCCCCTTCACACAAAATGAACTCATGTCAGAAATGTTATGCTTGCCAAAATTTTATTTTTTTCTCTCCTTTTTTTTTGGTGGGGGGGGGGGGGGGGGCTCAACAAACAAAAGTTTTTGACGGTTTAAACTAATCCATTCGTACGCTTTATAAGACTGTGAATTATATCACTCTAATTATGAATACACATGTATGTGATTTGTATCGCATACAGTCTATTGTGTACACAAGATTCGTATAGGAATCGTATTATGTTATGTTCCATGGGGAAAAAAAGAAAAATATATTGAACTGAATGGAATTTAATTGAATTGATCTGAACAGGAATAAATTGAATTAATAATGCTTTTCTTCCAATAAAGGCACTGTTGAGAAGGGTTTCGGCATGGTTGCTTTAAAATATATCTGTGTTTCAGACAAATGTCTACACACAAACGCACAAATAATAACTGCAAACACACAGCGTTCTTGTCTTATTTAGGCCTACTAAATAAAACCGAAGGACGTTTTGTGATTCCACAGAAATCAAGGCGATAAAGTAGTCCACAAACAGGAGCAGAAAGATTGAGAATTTCAGGCACCGTAAAATTTCCATGTACGCGTACATTCTAGTCACGTATGACATATCACAAACACTTACGAACATCTGCGACCATATTTGGATAAGGGCGCAATTTTATCTTTCTCAAGAGAGGTTCCAAAATTTTCAAACTTCTATTCTTACTTATCGATAAAATGCCACAAACGTATTAAGATATGCCCTGGTCTATTTGCGGCGTCCACTATCTGTTTCCCTACATGCTTTATCTGCTATTTTATTTGTTATTTGTAACAAGAAGAATAGGAAGGTCTGATTTCTAGAACCGTAGAAGTTTCGTCAATATCGGACGTTGGAAAAGAATGTTATCTGACTGTGTAAATAATGAAGAAATTGTCTTGATTGAGACATCGATATTTAAGTTGGATTATCAAAAAAAAAAAAAAAAAGCTGCACGACCCCTTCTGGAAAGAATACTGTGTTCCACAGTGTGAAACACAATGTGAAACATAGTAATCGTTGTTAAATTCGAGAGTTTTAACATACTGTGAGACATTAGCCCTTTTTACACTTGTGTTTTTTAGCCCCGTACTTTCTCTGACCCAGGACTATCGTTAATCCCGTACCATTTTTTTTTCAACTTTTTACACTCGCCAATAAATCCCGTACTATCTCTTGTCCGGGGCTAAAGAGAAAACTTACCTTTTTACACTCGTATTTCTTAGCCCCGTACTTTCCAAACCACATGAAGGATTTGTTTGCAAAAACCGATAAGTCCATTTTTGAAGATTTTGAAGAATAATCTCTGTCATAAAGTACAAAATGATACCTTTTAAATGATATATTGGTCACTACATATAAAGGTATATTTTTGAAGGTATGGTCAAAAGAAGCAAAAATTTTCTTATTATTCTCTTATTTTTCTTGACCTTTAATCGCAAATATCTCCATTTGGCAAATATGGACTTATCGGTTTTTGCAAACAAAGTCTTCACATGTATATTCATGATAAGGCTGTGCACTGTACAAGTACACGCACGCACCAGCAGCACTTGATTACCTCGTTTCTGATTGGTCAGTGGGGGTCGGACTTCGTCTCCGTCGCTTAGCCCCGGATTATTTTTTCGTTCTGTTTACACTCGCTTCCTTGGCACCGCAATTGGGGGGTTAGCACCGCTATTTTGCAGGGCCAGATAGTACGGGATTATCGGTGGGGCTAGCCCACTTTCGCAAAAACAAGAAAGTGGGTTAAGGAAAGTGGGCTAAGGAACACTTGCAAGTGTAAAAAGCCCTTTTGCGTTCTTTCCAGCAAGGACTAGTGATGATTTATTCCAGAAGATAATTTTGAGAAGATTTACTTGGGATGACCGTGATTTTTTTTTTTCCACGCGAGATATTCCCAGGTCGCTATTAGCACTGATTACGGGCTGATCTTATATTCCTAGTGACTTTTGGGTTGCTGTTCGTTATTCCGAAGGTTCGTTAATCCGAAATACACAAATTCCCTATACCTAGAGGTTCGTTAATCCGAAAATGAAATATTGGTCGCTATTCCGACGGCTCGTTTATCCGAAAATGAAATAGGGTTCGTTATTCCGAAGGTTCGTTAATCCGAAATGAAATAGCATTCGTTATTCCGAAGGTTCGTTGATCCGACAATGAAATAGGGTCCGTAACGAACCTTCGGAATAACGAGCTTTGTTTCATTTTCGAATTAACGAACCTTCGGAATAACGAACCTTATTTCATTTTCGGGTTAATGAACCTTCGGAATAACAAACCTTATCACA
Organism: Diadema setosum; assembly: GCA_033980235.1. Classification (NCBI taxonomy): domain Eukaryota; kingdom Metazoa; phylum Echinodermata; class Echinoidea; order Diadematoida; family Diadematidae; genus Diadema; species Diadema setosum. The sequence continues at coordinate 3,727,095 of CM067077.1, read as the reverse complement.
TTTTCGGATTAAAGAACCTTCGGAATAACGAATCTTCGGAATAACGACCCTTCGGAATAACGAACTGTAACCGACTTTTGTGTAGAGGAGTGTTTATCGCCAAAGATTACGCCAGCCAATCGGGAAAACACGAGAGGCTTCTAACACATTAGAAATACAACTCAAAGAAAGGGTGAAAACGAAAACTGTGAAACTTTTCGGCCGAATTAATCTCTTTATAAACCATTAGGAGTAATTTCTAACGCGTCGCTACACATTACCGCTTTCGCATAGTCGAGAGATCCAAAGTATTTTTTTTTTAACTATGGAAAAGGATGAAAAAGTGTTGGTCTGAACGTGTTCGTGGTGTCGAACGAGGACGGCAAGTTGGTGACACCTATTTCTTTCACATTTCTCTCAAATTCGTTTCTAGTTTCTAGCTGGGATATTGAATGGTGTGGGCTGCAGTTACTAGGCTTCAGTTGCTATCATTGCTTCAGTTACTTTATTCAAAATTCTTAATGAAGTAGTTTTCAATCTCGGCTTTTTTTTTTCGCGAATTGCCTCCCTGAGCGACAAATCTGGATACGATAGATTTTCTATATAGTGTGGGTGAGAATGCAAAGATGTATTGTGCTGGCATAAAGAGAACTGCGATTCTGTTTTGAGCATAACATTTCTGAATTTATTCTGAATTATGTCTCCCGTGACACCTAAAAGGCAGACGCCAATACGGTCGGTTTTATTGGTTTTTTTTTCCATTTTCCATTCAGATTCCATTTCCAACATCACAAATTCTTTCAAATACGATTGCACAAAAAACAACAAATCAGTGAAATATCGATGATTAATAAATGAAATATATGAACATACATTTGAAAGCGGTAGAGTAAAATGTTCAAGTTCCTAACCTATCACTGTCTATATCAAAGAAATCTATATAAAACCTGTGTAATGGGACTGTGTGACGGGTAATAGGACTCTGGGGCTTCATGTCAGTTGATTCACGTACACTAAAAGTTGTTATGCTATCCATAATTTTCATGTTATGCACAATATTTTCACGTCAGTTCCTTTACATTTGTGTTTCCAAAGACCCCTCTCTTTTAAGTCAGTCAAAGTCACTTTTTATTAGCTCAGTTGTTCCTTGTAAAGTAATTGTAAGTTAAGACCAGTCAGAGGAGCGAAGCGGGAAGGGATGACCTCCCTCATACAATAGGGTTGGCAAGTCTTCTCCCGGAGGGGGTACAATAGCTTCCAACTTCATGCTGAAGCAGGTGCATCATTTGACGGGTTGGGTCATGCATCCGTAACGCGCGTACCTGCCCAACGCCAGCCTTTCTGGATAACACCCGAAGAGGGCCACCCCTTGGTTACGCCGTTGCCATGGAAATATTCACGAGTGACTAGCGGAGGAGAATGACTCCCTTCTTGTATCCCGGATGCTCACCGAGCCACGTGTTAATGCGCTATGACTTTGCAAACCTCCGGTGTTGGATGGGTATTCTCCAAGTTTTTGATATTGTTTTACGAAGAAAAGAACTAGTAGGGGCCTATTTTATTGCCCATGAACGCTGCAGCCCTTTTGTTAGCACGATATATTTTGTGAGCACGATATCATCTTCTCTTCTCTGACTGAAAGGCTGCGTTCCCTTGAGGTATCACTTATTTTTACTACCTGGTAGTATTCTATACGTGCTCTCGTTCATTCGTCCTCACAGTTGAATCTCTTCCGCTGGAAAGCTGCTCGACAATTTGTCACTTTCGAAAACACCTGGCTAATTGTCTCTGTGGGCTTTCGCCCTTGGTGTATGCATCAACAAATTTTTGGTTTCTCTCTCTCTTCTCTCTCTCTTCCTCTTTTCCCTGTTTGTTGTTTCTTTTTTTTCACACTTTTGCTTTCTTTTTTTCTCTATTCCCCGCTTCCCCAGTTTCCCGCACTCTTTGTAGTTGTAAGTTTTCACCCCATTTTCCCCGTTTCCCTCAGAGGTATCCACATGTTACAAGCTTAGTCTTTTGAGTGGGTACCTCCACTTTTTTTCTCCTCAGTGTGTATATATAGAGTGTATGTATCTTTATTTTACTGATCATGTAGACACTCAGAATATGTTGTTAATCCTGTCTGGTTATATATATTTACAACGAGTCGCATGTCAAGTTCATGATATTGTTTCTTATACATTCTGTTGAAGAAAGAAAGTGAAAATAAAGTTTGAATTTGAATTTGAATTTGCCATATAGGCCTACACGTATGTCGTTACATTGCTCATATCCGAAATGATGTCTGTGAATTTATTATTCGTTTTCAGTGCTTGCCTCCAAAAGAAGTATCAATGAAAACAAACCTCTGACGACGACATGCTCAGGTGATGATAAACAAAAAATAATTTCGTGAAATGAACTGATCAAAACAAGGTACAAAGGTACTGGCTGGATTGATCTCTATAACTTAGCACACAAAGTGAATAGAATGGCGTAAAGAGCGGATGAGAACTTCGAGAAGAGAGATACCCAATGTTTTAAAAGACATGCTTGGAAGTGGATGTAACAAATTAATAATGTTCAACAATGTGAACATGTATCACACTCCAAATCTTTGAATGGGTTTCTTCTTTTCTTTTTTACCCTTACCTTTATCCTGTCTTCTTCGTTCGGTGTCATTTCGCACCCGAGAACCTTTCGATGACACCTGCCTGCTCCTATCTATCAAAAACAAAAAGTCGTGGGATGTTTTCCACGATGAGCAAGGGTAATCATTCGGCGAGGCAGAAAGGGACTATCAATGAGTTCATATCCTCACAAGACTGGAAAGTTTCGTGGTGGCTGGCCCTTATCGATTATTCCTAAATGTTGAAACAAAAGGATGATTCACACCTCTGATGCGAGCAGCAGCTGTGATCCTTACCAGGATGTGGCGGAACCTGGTAACAGGTGCACCCGTGTTTGCTCCCGTACAGGTGCGTCTCTCGTTCTCGGTAAAAAAAAAAAATAATAAAAAAAATTATTACATTTCACTTCGTTCGCTTTCCATTACTTCACGCGTTGTCTGACGAAGACCAATAAACGACAAAGAGATTATACGCCACTTAAAAGCGTTAAAACGTAACCATCAAGGAAAGGTGGATGCATTTGAATAGATAGAAAGAGAGTAAGAGAGAGATGAGGGTGGGGAAGGTAGTGAAAGAAAAGTATTTCATGTACATCATATTTCTCTGTGGTATCATATTTTGTCGAAATTACATCATTGTTTGGACAGCAGTCAATGAAGCTTGACATAAAGTTCACTTAGAGGACTCGACGTCCGAAATTCCCACGTTTTTTGGCTATCGTTCAAAATCTAAATCATTGTTTCTGTGCCTCTATTCCGCGCACAATAGAAACAACTCATAGTCAGTTTCGCTCACCCAACCATCTCTACCCCACTATTTCTTACCCTTTTCTTTTCTGTAGCTCGATTCGGGTTTTGTTTTTGCGTATATCTTGTCACTTCCCGTATTGTTGTTTCATGCCCCATTGCTTCAATCATATTCGCTTTTTACCCTCTCTTTAGTTGCCCGTCGATCCCATTTTCTTTCCTTTTTCTGTGCTTCTCCTTACTATCATCACATATTGTGTATAATTCTCTCTCTCCCACCATCTATATTTCCCCATCCGCTAGTCTGTATACCTTTGTCCCGTGTTTTCATATTCTGTCATGTTCTCACGTGTCTCTCCGTAAATTACATTGTTTTGTTGTTCTACACTTTCTGAGATTGGCCGTTTTCCCATCCTTGCTTTCTCTTCATCTCTCCCTCTCTCTTCATATTTTTCTATCTCTCTGTCTGTCTCTCCGTCTCTTTCTGTCCCTCTATATATCTTTCTCTCCGTCTCTCCCGTGGTTGTTGACTTCAGAGTTTGCCACGCGTGTGAAATCACCTCTTAACCATTTCCCACACTCGGAATTCCGACACTCCACGTCTCTCGAACGGCCGAATAAAAAAGCTAGAATACAGCGATACGCCCCGAACAATCAACCCCGAAAGATAGGCTCCGTGGGCAGACACAATGAGTGTCGTAGTCACCTTTGCTACCTTAGCGTATTATTCTGCTTGTTGAAAGAGCAATGGAGGGGGAGGGAGGGAATGGGGGAGGGGAGGAGGGGTAGAGAATTATAGATATGAACAATAACTATAAAGTACGAAGAATGAGTGTGCCCGACATGCCCGCCCGCTATTGGTCAAACGTAATAGCGCTAAGTTACTGAAAAGTGTGCAGGAATACGCGATCTCTATTGGCGGATTTTCATTGGACTCGTCGAAATTGTGTAGGGGTGTGGGAATAGGGAGCACGCAGTTACGAATATTCCCGTCGCCCTGGGGGATTCGGCACCAACGTACACATACCAACACACCCATCAACCCCCTCCCCACACACTCACACCATGCTCACACACAAACACACGCACACATACAGCATGCGCACATACACGCATATTATTATTCGCATACGTATTCCAGCATTTTATAGCGAAAGTTCAAAATACGTCACCCAGAAAATGAACGGTAAAAGTTGTTTCGTGCATAACTTGTATTACAGATAACAATTTCCGAGGTCAGATATTGCAGTGAAACCAGATTTCACTGGATACAAATTTGATATTGCAGGATATATTTCTTTCTCTACTGTTCTATATCTCTTCTATGTATCTCTATGTATCTCTTTGCCTTTCTCTCTCTTTCCACCTCTCTCGTTCTTTTATTTTTGTTTGTTTGTTTTTTTTTTTTCCTTTTGATTCGCTTTTTACAGCACATTATACTCGACTGCCATTGACAAGGTGTCGCAATCGTTTCCGGAATGGGGATGAGAAAATTATAAAGAAAATACTTTATTCATGGTGTTGGTTAACAAAACTATGTAAGTCTGATACCCCCATACTTCCGTAGGTGACGACAACGTAAGTAAGATATAACTTGCTCACTCAGAAGCCGAGAACGTCAACATCGCAGCAAAATTATGAGTTCGCGAAATCCGACGAGTTCCCCTAAAACCGTCGAGAGGTGTATCCGGTGCTTCTTTAGTGTGTAGATTTATGTGGATGCTGAGTTCCTCTCTTTGGAACCAGATACGAGTGAGTTAAAGAAGAAACCAATACCCAGATCTTGGCGTTTTCTTGAAAAGCCCTAAAATCCCTACGTTGCCTCTGTCGGCTATTCAAGTTACTCCAAAAAGTGCGCTCCATATGCAAGTTGTGACGTCAATCAAGAGTTTCCGCTGTTCTTCGTCTTCTACCACCCAAACCCTTATTATTCCCTACATGCAGGGCATTCATAATGTAGAACATTATTGTCCTGCACGACCTCTTCTTGTCCATTCTACAGGTAGTGGCGCTACGGCAACGTATTTTACTTTTTATTATTTTGTTGTTTGTTTGTTTGTTTATCTATTCATTTGTAACACAAAGATGTTCATAATGCCCAATGCCGATCTCGTCGTTTAGTCTATCATCTATCAGCTATGAGTTATCAGTCCGCAATCTATTACAAGGATTACTCCACCCTCGGGCGAGATGGAACCACATTGATATCACATCATTATCCTCTCTCAACAAAATACTTGTTTCGACACACCTGAAAGAGCGCGCAAGAATCAATACCTCATTAACAACCTGTCTCTATAGAAGATGGTCAAATGATAGCGACACTAATGCATGTGCCCTTGCTGGGGAAAAAAGGTAAGTGGGGTGTGATTTGCCGGCGACTTTTCGACAAAAGTCACAGTACTGTAATATATATAAACAGGATTACTACCACATAATGATGATGGCTCATAATTGAGGATTGTCTATTATCCGTAGACTGCTACTTGCTCAATTATGTCAATTATTTCGTTCACATGACGGAATGTAGTGACAGTTCTCAGGGACCGAGGCAGGATAGCGTCACTTGTCATCAAATCGAAGCTGTGGTAGCCAGGAGGTGAAGGGATTGGTATGAGATCACGTGCTTCAGAACGTCTTGCATAAACAGTTGTGAAATTAGATATCAGAGTTTGTTTGATTGTTTGTTTGTTTGTTTGCCTGTTTGTTTGTCCGTCTGCTTGTTTGTTTGCTTAGAGAAGCACTTAAAGGGTCGAACATCATAAATGATATATTACTTACTCTTCAAGATAGAAAAAGTGGCAGACTATAGAGACAGACAGACGACAGACAGACAGACACACAGACAGATAGGGAGAGACAGACAAACAATCAAGTGAAATCTCGATCTTTTCTCGAGCACTCCGTGATTATATTAACTATTACTTCTTGTACATCCCCTCACGCTGTCTATCTCTTTCTTCTTGGCAAATTGATGAACCAAACCGTTCTCGAAATCACACAAAGACCCGTTCCTGAAAAACTCCCTGTATACTTTCGTTGGAAATGAAATGCAATGAAATGACATGACATGACATGACATGACATGACATGACATGAAATAAAATGAAATGAAAATTGAGCTTGACAATTTGTTCTGGCTACAGTAGCTCCACTCCGTGTTTCTGTTGGGTTCTATATGTGTGTATGTATGTGTGTGATACATTATAGATCTGATTTTTTTTTTTTTTTAACAAACATGAACAAAAAAAAATTATCCCACTGGGATATACATCAAACATATATTTATCTAAACACAAAGTACATCATAATATTTCAAATAAAGTACTTTAAAGACAGACAATGAAATATCGTGACTCGGACCATATCAAGAGAACAGGTGTCTGAACAGACACCAGTTTTTTTTTGTTTTTTTTTCTGAAACACTTGCAACTTGTGATTATGTTTTGCAATATTTTTTTTTCCTTGTCATAGTATTCCCTTATACTATCTCTATTTAAATCAAAACGAGATATTATTCTTTTTATTTTACAAACATACATTTCATATCTCACAAGCATAGTAATACAAACCAATGCCGAAACCAAATAGTTTATTTTCGGTCGTAAATGTTGTTTATAACCTCGCATAAACATTGATCCATTCTCTTACTTCAACCCACAATCTATCAACATATTGACACTCACTCTAAAATGTATTAAAGGAGATGGCTAGTAACCGATTAGTGGGAATCAGTGGGAATGCTGAGGGATGATTGTTCCAATCCTTGTGGGATCCATTTAAGAGTACACTATTATATCTACTGTTGTGTGAAAATTATTTGCTTCAGAACAGTCTCATATTCAAGTAATGTGCAGATTAATGCCCTGTCACTGACCAGGCACGTTAACCTGGAAACATTAAACTGCACATTACTTGAATATGAGACCATTCTGAAGCAAATAATTTTCACACAACAATAGATATATAATGTACTCTTAAATGAATCCCACAAGGATTGGAACAATCATCCTCCAGCATTCCCACTGATTCTCACTGATCAGTTACTAGCCATCCCCTTTTAAAGTCTCAGCATACACATTGACAAAACGGACATTCGTTTCTTTTAACCAGCCCAATTCTACTCAACATCTTATTTGTATATAAAATTGTATTAACTATTTTAAACTGAAACCACAGTAAATTAACATCCGCCGTGCTCTTGAACGGGGCCAACGAAGAAGATTGCCATCTCTTTTCCTCAAGTTGTATTAATTGCTGACATTTTAAAAATCCTTTACATTGATATGCATGTACTCTATTCTCTAACAAATAGGAAAGGAAACATGTTGGTAATCATAATGACGAAAAGGGAAACTGGAAGAGGGGGCAGACGAAAAGCCGACAAAGAATTAAGAATAACGGAGAAACAGTTTGAGAAAACTATCTGGTCTGGCGCTTTTCTCTCTTACGTTTCCTAACCCTCTTACGTACGCTATTCATCATTCTTCTCAAACTTTTCTTTCTTTCGTCAGATATAGCTCATTAGCCGCTTTCATTGGACACAGATGAGACTTTTGTCATGTGATACTCGTAGTAGAAAACTTGAGACGAGAGATTAGACAGAAAACATAAGAGAGAGAGAGAGAAAAAAAACCCAGAGAGAGCTTGTCTGTGTGTGTTTGCGTGTGTGTGTGTGTCTATAGGAGTGAAAGCGATGAAGAGTCAGAGGGCGGATAAAAGAAAGAATGGAAAAGACTTGAGCAGTAAACCTTGGTGCATTTTACTTTTAGTTGGGAGAGAAAGAGAGAGAGAGAGGTAGATACTTTATAGAGATATATATAAACATAAAGAGATAGAGTTAGAAAGAGAGAGAGAGAGAGAGAGAGAGAGAGAGAGAGAGAGAATACAGTAAAAGTCCTAAGTGAAAGTTAAAGTGACAGGAAAATTGTTTTGCATGGATCGCTGTTTGAATGGAGTAAATTCCTCGTCGTGTGTGATTGTTGTCACGGCAATTTTCGGCTCTTGTCGCATTTTCTCAGGCGCCCCCTGTCGGTCTCTTTCATTGAACAACAAAGGATAGCATCAATACATCATGGTTATCAAGAGGGTATGACTTACATAACCTCACATTCTTAGGTGTGATAAATCGGGATGCGACGGCTTAGCCTAGGCGTCGGTTACCATTTCAATGAATGATACAGGCAGTGATTTCACGTTCTATCTCTTCTCAACGGTGGAATAAAAGAAGACACATACACAAATCGCATTTGCCTCTGCCTTTTCTTTTCTGTGTCACACTTATAGAATAAAAATCGACAAGTCTCAGCCCTCTGTTAATTTGACTTGTTCGTGATTTGATAGAATATACCGTATGTCCCCTTCCCCCCCCCCCAAAAAAAAAATACAACGGGACCCTCCGTAATGATAACTTAAAAAAAAAATAAAATCAATCCAAATACAATTTCAGAGTATGAAACTATAAGTTATCACCTCCATCTTACAGAAAAATCCATCCGACTTGATTCAGTGGTCAAAGAGAAACCTTGTAGAGCATGTCAAGAATCCCTCCTTCCCTCCGGGTTCTGTCCATTGTGTTCACACATTAATGTGCAGTTCCAAGTGCATCCAATTGCTATACTTGGAAGAAACAGATCCATGACATGCTTTACAACGATCCACATTTCTCTGTGACCACTAAACCAAATTGGGTGGGATTTTCTTCAAAATATTGGCAAGATGTTATATTTAAGACCCTGAAAATAACATTCAGACAGTTTGATCATAGCATTAAATGCTATCAATCTGGAAATCTGATGGTATTTTTTTTTTTTTGGGGGGGGGGGGCATATTGTAGTGTGTACGATGTTTGAATACACCCAACTGTGAATCTCTTGTGCGATATGGAGAAAAAAAAACATGAGGACACCAACGTATACTCAGTTTTCCTCGCTTCTTCATTCACCATTCCTATTGCACTCAGTTTTGAAAGATGGGACGAGTTTGTGAAATGAAATTATGATACAATCATTTACTTCGAAGACCACCGGTCTTTGTGGGTAGTTACAATTACCACGAGGTTTGAAATGTTCACTTTTATTTTCAGCACACAATCATTGGAATAGTTCCCTACTTATAACTCTTTGTGCATGCTTCTTGTTTTATCTCTTTTGAATTGTATTAGTGTAGAACAATTTCCATTGATACACATGTAGGCTGGCTGAAATTAAACATGTTTGATATTAACCGGACTGCCTCATCAATTGTTGTTGAAATGTTGACAAAACATTATACACTAAACTAGGGAATATTAGCGAAAATTGACGAAAAGATATCAACCTGAGATGATAATGTTCTCTGTCTTCTTCTTCTCGGGGTAGAGCACACACAATTATGCTTACCATTTCAGTGAACTCTTGCCATAATATATGTTTTGTTTGTTTGCTTGTTTGATTGATTGCCTCTCTGTTTGTTTGTGTGTTTGTTTGTTTGTTTGTTTTTTGTTTCATTTCAATAGCCAGAGCTGTGGAGCGTTGATGTAAACCAGCAATTGGTAAAACTGTGTTAATTTGAAACCGGACCTACACGCAAGAGTTGAAACTATATCCATTCTTTAACAATGCTTTACCGTTAGGTTTCGAATCCATGAATCAGAATACTGGCCACAAACATAGGCATATTACCTTTGGACCACAAAGTCACCAACGCAGGGAAAACGCCATGACCGATTATAGTGTTATCGGTATCGTCTTCCAGCATCCCTTGCGTAGCGGGGGGTCTTCGGCTCTGAGCAAAACACAAAAAGTCGGCGAAATAATAAAGAGATCCCGCAGAAAAGCGCACAGCAATGCAAGAGTGTTAAAATATCCTTTTTGTTCGCACAGATCGAGTCGGATAACCACGTGAAATAAATCAGGGTTCGATGTCCACCCCATTGTGTGTTTTCTCTGGCGCAGTAAGAGAGACGCGGGAGTGAAAGCGAAGCCGGCCAACGTGATTATCTTGGGTATACAATGTGGCAAAGGATGCACATTTTGTCCTTTATTTCGATAGAAAAAGGGCAGTTCGTTGACCCTTGATGCCGGTAACTTCCACAGAACTACTCTCCTTTCGTTCTGCGTTTACCTTCGTCAGATTATCACAGCTCTCTATTCACGTTTTCTGTCCCTTTGCCAATCACTACAGGAGAGGCAGAAGAAAAGGATCGCTGTCTTGACTTTAAAGAAGAAGAAAAACAAGAAAAACAACACTTCAATAATCGTGTTAAGGTAGAGTGCGATCAGACAGACAGAACAGTGACAATCTAGTGAAATCGGAAAATAGAATCGGAAAGTTAACGATCTACCGATTTTTTATATGTTTTCGGGAAAAGAATGACTCAGTTGAGATTACTTTTATGAATTAGATGACCTGGCGGTCATTGCCTCACAAGACTAGTATACTGTTGGCTATAATGAACACTTTCACTGATTTTTCTTTTTCTGTTTGCTATGAATGAAAAAGAAGAGAAGGATTGTATATAATTGTATGGAATTTATGAAGAGTTTATACCAGTTAGCACGGATGAATTTTTTTTTTTTTTTTTTTACTGGGAAGGGGAGGTTTTTCGTAAAATCTCTGAACAACAAACAACAACAACAAACAACAACAACAACAAAAAGATGGAAAGTTGTGCGGCGATAGCATTATTCGTGATTGTCACCAATGTAATTGTTTGTGAAACGAACTGGAACTTGAATTTCTGTAGCTTTCTGGTTTTTCGCTTTCAATGAATCTCTGTGTAGCACACCCTATTATCGCTTGATACAGAATGCACATAATTTATTCTACTCCCATGATATTGTGTACGTTCTCCTTTATTCTTGGGATGAGTCAGGATCATTCAATAATCTGGAATCTTTCATACCCTCACATATTCTTCTTCTCTTTTCTGCTTCATCTCATAAATACCATCATTATCACTGGTATTATCAATCTCATAATTAGCGTCACTATTCTCTGACTTGGCACTTCGTGAAAAATTTACAATGATTTCAGATCGACGTATTTGTAGCTTGTACGCAAAATTTCACCTTCCGCGCAGTCTTGTCTTCCACGGTACGATGCAATAAACGTATTAACTATAGTCTTCGAACATATATATGGCTCCTCCCAATCACAACTATGCAGGCCTATGTGAAATATAATACTAGTATGCAAGATACAAAATGTAAGGAAAATCGTAGCACTATGAAAAGAGAAGAAATCGAACGAAATGTGGCTTGCGATTGTATTTACCCCGTATAAGCAGAAGAATGAAGAGAAGTAAAAAGATAAAGAAAACAAGGAAGAAGGGGGTAACAACTCCAAGCATAATCACATGTATCTCGGGAAAAAAAAAAAAGAAGAAACATAAGTTCTATAGTCTCCCTTTAAGCATGCCAAGCATGCACATTATCACAAATCAATTTTGTAGTATTGCAGAAATAACTGGGAAAAAAGGACCAACGCAACTTAAGCAGGGACGTCCGCTCATTATCTGATAATCAGCTCAGACCTAGAACAGAAGAGTTGATAAGAAGCAAATCATACCATGACGTTCGCTCATTTACAATTAACCAACACGTTTCGTCCTCATGTCTGGAACAGTGTCTTTTGGGTCGTTCTTTTCGTAGTTCAGATCTGCACGGTTTGCGGCCATTGTTTCGTCAAACAAGTGCGACTCTGTTGCCCCCAAAATTGCGTTTTTGTCGTTAAGTTTAACTACGTCAAAAGATTGCTATCATGCGTCTGACTTTTTGAATGGCCTTTTTTCCTTGTGATCATTCTTACGCATGACTCCATCCCAAAAGATAGAAACGAAGAGAAAGGGAAAAAAGGGACAGAGAAAAAAAAAAGAAATGAGATAGGTGGACATGCTTCATGCACTCAGTTGTTTGCTAATGGTGACGCTTTCCCCAAGATATTAGCGCTTAAAAATTAAGTGAACGTGAACAAAGGGAGCCACATGACTCATTATATGAAATCGTTTGGTTAAATAACGTTTACTTGCTTTAAGATATACAAATGAAATGGTGGCATCGTTGTCATAATAGAACCTGATTGGACACGGTGTGGATTACACGTCTCTATTATCATCCGCATGGTTACGGACCAACTAGCGTCTCTTGAGATAAGAATGGAAAACATTCACGCAAGACTTATTCCGTCAGAAAGCGTGAACACCATGCACAGTGGTAGAGGGGTGAAAGACACGACGCTCTCTGCAGTAGGGCCGCTGCGACAGGCGCCGAAAATTAGTGTAGAGGATTACTATCAAAGGAAACCCAAACCCAAGGAGAAATGTAGATTGAGTGAAAGCAGCAACATTTGACCAAAATATTGCGATTTTAAAAATCGCGATGTTAGTAAGTGTAAATGCGGCTATTAGTAGAACAGATTAGTGAAAGTTTGAGGGAAATCGGACAATCGATGCAAAAAAAAAAGAAAAAAAAGAATTTTTAAAGTTTTGGTGTTGGAACCGCTGGATGAGGACTCGAACTACAGGTTACGACGAATTCAAAAAAAAAAAATCATTTTTCATGAAAATTACACATTGGATACTGATATAACAAAGAATGCTACAGGTAGTAATTATTCCTCTTGCTTTCTGAAAGCGGTTAGTCAAGTGCTCTTTCCTTATGCTAGAAGAGCATGTTGGATTTTATTTACATTTTCTTTATATTGTTGTCCAAACATATGTCATAAACTTAACTAGTCTCCTCATCCAGCTGTTCCAACACCAAACCTTAAAAAATTCAGTCACAACTTGTGATCTGATCATGGGCCTATCCACCTCTCGCCTGCGAGGGCGCCGTCCATTGGAAGTCTTTGTAAATGAACTAAAGAAGCAAAACCTTCCAACGATAACTAGCGATGACGCAAAAAAACACATGATATTGATGTTTTTTTAATTGATTTCTACAGACGATAAAACAAAAATATAACGTATTTACAAAAGGTCAAGCGTAAACATCAGTTCTAAATCTTTGAAACCCTTCTTTTCACGACCTACGAAATACCACCCCAAAATGGGGGTGATGTTTGTTATTTCGAAAGTTCGTTTATCCAAAAATAGATAAAGTTCATTATTCCGAAAGTTTATTACTCAGAAACACACAAATTCTGTATACCCATATACGTTAATCCGAACATTTGTGTTATTATTCCGAAGCTCAGTTATTCCGAAGGTGCATAATTCCGAAAAATATTCCGAAGGTTCGTATAATCCCAAAAATTTAATCCTGAAATGAAATAAAGTTAGTCCCCAAAAAAGAGCGATTCAACGTATCTTTGGAATTACGAACTTATTAAGGAACCCTCGGAATAACGATCCTTACATGTATTTTACCTTTTGTTTGGGGTTAAAGAATATGGAACTTTAATCCCCACCCCCTCCCCAAACCTTCTCCCGTTGATCTCTTGCCCACGCAAAAAGTGCGAATGCTTAACCATTTTCCTACAAGATGGCGCTAGAGCTATTCTGTAGCCAGGGTAGTAGCCGGTGGCGTAGCAGTGGAAAGTGCCCGCTGTGTTGCGCGCCCGCCCTTACAAGACGGATTCCTCTGGCACGGCATGGATGCCCAGGGCCTGGTACTCGTGAAAGATGTGACTCTCCAAATTAAGACCAGACTTGTGATTGCTCTCTGAAAGGTTACTGTTAATTCCCTCTCAGCGACATGTCTTACACAAGACACCTTTTTCTGACCCCCCCCCCCCCGGTTCTGTCGCAATTTAATGCTTGGTAAACTTGGTTTATACTCAGTACTTGGTCGGGTTGGCCGTCTTTTTTATGTTTTCAGGATTTGGCTTCACATAATATTGCCTCTTCCTTCCTAGAAAGTTCCTACTGCTTTATAATTTCTGATGTTCTGTGTCAGTTGCAGACATTGTTATTAGCTCTTCTATGTATCATTCTGTGGTGTGTACATGTATCTTCTCTTATTCCCCTCTTTTATTGTAGTTTTTTTTTTTGAATGAATCATTTGATCAAATATTAATGTTGTATGCTGAATGTTTTTTGTTTTCTACAGTGAGAAATGGGGAAGTCCAGTATTCAAACACGTTCGAACTTTTTTTTCAGACTTTTTTTTTTTCACAAACGTTTTTTTTTTCCCCTTTGTGCATCAGCTTATTTTTCTATTTGACATTCTGTACCTGAGGGGCCTACATTCTACAAGCTTTGTCTTTTTAGGGGGTCCCTCCATTTTTCGAAGTTTAGGTATTGTTATTATTCGTCTTTATCACTTCAGTTCTCACGACAACTTATTATTACTACAAGGTTTCACAATCATTATATTGATTTACTTTGTTTTGATTATGCAACCTTATTCTCTGTTACCAAGGAAAGTGAAATGTTTATGTTCTTTTTGAAAAAAATGAAATAAAATTTGAATTGAGTTGTTGAAATTTTTATCATCTATACGGTGAGCGCCCTTGACTATAAAATCGCGATCATGTTTTGGTAGGAGAAGCGTAACTGCTTTTGAGAGATTATGTCTAATGTTGCCTAAAAGAGTATGGATTAGGTTACTAATTTTGATTAGGCATATGCCTTTTTTTAATAGAATTTATTCATGGAAATAAATGAAATAACAAAATATTTTTGCAATAATGCAAATTATATTCAAGCCCTCTCCTCTCTCTCTCTCTCTCTCTTTCTCGGCATTAAATACATCATAACAATACGGTTACTCAGACAAAAACTAAATAACTCATTATTTTCGTGTTTGTAGTTATATTTTTGTCGTAATTTATTTGGAACGTCATGATAGTATTTACACAACATTGTCATTCTAAAAATAATGTGCTCATGTTAACACAGTTTCGAAGCACAAAATACCACATCAACTTAGTAGTACTTCGTAGCTTTGTCGTTACGGTTTGTGCGGACACTGTGGCAATGATATTAAGTTTGTATCTTGGTGTACGTTTGTTATAGCGACACCAACGATGCCATTGATACCAGTGTCAATCAAAATAATCTAGTAATTCAAATGATCTACGTATCTCGTCACCTAAGGCTTCCAGTAGAACTGGAATCGTTACATGAAACCTGAGTTGGGTGTTGTTGGTCCGTCCAATCATTAAAAAAAAACAACAACAAAACCAACACGAAAATGACACAAAGAATGTTATTTAAATTGTTGTGACAAAACGACTGGCAAGTGAGGCTTTTCATCTCTTTTGCGAATTAATATCTTTGAACAATCTAAAAGCGTTGAACTGATTGTCAAGGTAATATTCTTGATTTTTTATGTGACGTCATCGCAAGTAGAGCATAAATCTTAAAGCAGTATCGCTAAAGATGTCGTAACGAAAAGAAACATGACAGAGTTTGGAGAAGACAAAAATGAAGTGTAAAACAAACGCAAGTGAGAGAATAAAACTGTTACTGTCACTAACCTTTTTATCAAATTGATGATTCTTCATAACCCCTCTCCCTCCCCCATAAAACAAACAAACAAATAAAACAGATTAAAAAAAAAAACATCGCTGATGACAAATGTCATTGGGTAAATGTTAGAAGTCAGACACTTAATTAGACCTTAGACGCTAATTTGATGGCAGAGGGAGTTAATGACGAAAGAGCGCCCGCTAACGTTCAAAACCGCCCAGATGGCAAGTCTTGCTTTTTATGGCCGAGGTTACAGTCGTGACTCTAAACGTTGGCAAGTTTTTGGAAAGTCCTCTACTAACTACTGATGGAAAGTCGTGCTCCATGTTACCAGGAAGATTGACGTTTTTTTCGATTCTGTGTTTTCCGCATAACAAGACCAGACTTCAAGTTTTCACGTTTCAAACTTTCTACCCTATTTCTAGAAATTTGAACTACTAGATTCCATTTCAACTGCAAGTGTGTTGCTAGTTTGGGGGTTTTATTTTATTTTTTTTTCGGACATTCATTGTTCTGTTAGCCATACCCTTTTCACCCCCCCCCCCCCCATCTTCTCTCTCCCCTATCCCCTCAACTTGCACTAGATATGATGAAAGCTCTTGGTGGAATGTATACAATAAACGATTGCGTATATTAATAGGAAAGAAACCATCAACCGTCATTTTGCCTTGGCTTCAATTTGACTGTCTGTCATCCTTACTCCTTCCTAGTCCATGGCAGTTTAAAATGTATCAATTCTATGGTGTGCTTCCATACCTGGCAAGCAACATGTTAAGACACTGATACAAACAACTGAAGAAAAGGACTTCCAGTTTGCCCTCTCGTCGATGACGAAATTGTCGTCAATGACTACAGGAGGTCCAGGTGTGTTCAGAGGCTGTCGTTCAACCCATTAAAGTTGTCCCCTTGACGGTCGACCAGCGTGAATTGCATCACCACGGCGTCGTGGCCGCCCGCGGTCACGAGCCGGTGGTCGCCGCCGTGCAGGAACTGGATGGCCGTCACGTGTGAGCTGTGGTGCTTTATGTCCATCGATCGAGCCTATCACGTCCAAGACACCAAGGAAATCAAGGGTTATTGATTAAAATTGTCTAGATTTTTTTTTTTTAATTTCCCGACTACTCTTATTACAATGATATTCAGTTATTATGATGAATGAAATTCCTGATATACATACATGCAGACATAATAGATTCATAAATTCAAAATTATGCCAGTGTATGGACTGGTTACTTTATAACGACCGCTTTCATAAGTTTATGTTTATCTATGGGGATTTTATCACATTCAACATTAAGTGTAAACGAAAAAAAAAGTTTAATTCGCTAATCCCACTAAGATTTTGCTGTAACTACTGGTAAATTCACAGTCGTTGTGACGTCACTGGTGTGCTTTATCATCCGCTTAGTTTCGCGGCTTTTATGGTTTTAATTCATATCTCCACCCTTGCCCCGAGCCCTTGCCAAAAATAATATATATACATATATACTATTCCACATACTCAAGAGTAAATCGTACCTTGACAGACACGCAAGGGTATTTGTATGTGGAGATTGCCCCCAGATTGTCTCCAGCCACCAGGATCCTGTTGCTAGGCGACCTCGCCACCGCATCCACATCCGTTCCCTTGTCTCGTTGCGGCCAGATGCCTGGAAAAGAAATGGAGAAACAATGCAAACACTGACTGTAATGTTAGAATGAATACATTTTTGTGACTTCTATACCTTACTGCTAAATGACAGCAATACTATATTCAGTAACTGATCCTTCTCCGTAGACTTACTGTGTAGGAAAGCATACAGTTATCGATTTGTAACTGCCACAGGTTTTACCTTTAATATTTTTCTCACTTTCGGCTCTGTTTGTGTCGACTATACAGAAACCATGTCCTATAGTGGATCAAATAATTCTAAGTACCGCTCCTACTCTGTTTAGTTGATAATACTGTCACCTCACGTGTATCCAGTGTGAAAATAATTTCTTGTCATTGCTTGTTGTGGACAGTAACACCTCATTTCACTACCCCTTGGGCCTTTCTTCGGGGACTATTTTTTTTTTTTTTCTGGAGGGGAATGTGACATTGAAAAATATGTTGTTAAATGTATGTCTAAGTTCATGCACCTCGGATAATTGTCCCTCGGAAATGACATAAAATTTGACGTGGGTGAGAGAGTCACAACTCACGCACGTAAAAGATCCCTCTTCATTTTTTTTATTCATCACAAAGGACAGGCATGGCAGGGTGCATAACCCGGTGAAGGGTCTGCCTCACAACAAACTGGACCCCATGGAAAACCAGCGGGTGCAGCTGAATAAGGGCTATCCAGGCATCTTCACCGATGGCAAATGAAACAAGCAATCAAACAAACAAACATACAAACAAACAAACAATCAATCGCAGGTGTGTTTGTGATACTCTTCTTACCCATCACTGCGTATCCCAGGATGCAGCTGTGTGTGTTCCATTCCACGTCCCTCGTGATGCTATTCTTAACCCTCTGCATGCTGTCTATGTCCCCTGTAGATATGAAATAAACGTCATTAAACATCATTAAAAAGAACCCACCAAAACGCGTTTCACTGTAGTCATTCTTTTTTTCTGTGTGTGCATTTTGTAATTTTGGTCGCACACATTACATGTATCTTTATCGACCATCAGCGAGGTATGTGAGTATTTTGAGTTTTTAGGAGCTCTGCCTGCTATCAGTCAGTTATCCAGTACAGGTGTATCTGTATCTAATTGTAATGGGCAATGTTAACAATGACAACTTGCATAGTGCGTGTGTGTACATTCATTTTTCCTGCTCTTTTTAATGGATGTAAACCTAATGACATATGCATACAATGAATATACGTGTTTAACGTGGAAGAGTGTGCCAGTGTAATATATAATTTCATATAGGTAAAAAAAAAATGAAGTGAACTTGAACTGAATAGTATTAAATTTCCATACGACGAACACACAATTACACAAAAGCATTTTCAGAGAGCAAATTTGTGTAACAACGAATGTTATGAACAAATTAAGAGAATAGAACATTGTTTTGTATGTAAGCCGCTACGGACGTTGTTGGCAGCGTCTGTTGTTGCTTCACTTACAGAAGAGGAGATCATAATTCCCGGAGACGCTCTGGAGGTAGGCACCGTCAGCAGACCAGTCCAGGTGGGTGACGAAACTGGCATGACCCTGCAAAATGAACAAGCCGTTTATATCAGAAATTGAGAGTGGGTTTAATCTTTATCTTAGACGCATCTAAACTCCTTCCTTCTCATCCCCCTCCTATTTGACTATTCTTTCTTCTTCTTCTTCTTCTTCTTCTTCTTCTTCTTCTTCTTCTTCTTTTCGTCCTCTTGTTTCTTCTTCTTATCTTCATCTTCGCCTTTGTACATTCTCCAGATCATTCCTATAGATTTAACAATTTCGGCGCGTGTCTTTTTTTTTCCATCGATCTCATTCTCTCTCTCTCTCTTCCTAATAATTGTGTACAGTACTTAGTGTTGAAGCATTTATTTAGCACCAAAATATATCAGCAAGAACACCTTGCGATGACGTGTTTTTTTATAGTTCATATCCATACACATTCCTTGTACGACGGCTTTGAAAGTGTTATCTATTTCGATTATAATTCTCTTGCTGTGAGTAGACCTATTCCTAAGTGTATCTCGTGAATATCCTCTTAGAAAAAAAAAAGTTATTTCGCTGCGCTTTTTTTAATTAACAGAATCGAAATCATAATAAGAGGTTTGATCAGATGCGAATGAGCAGCAGACTATTTTCTTTTTGTCACGTTGCGCTTTTAAGAAGATGTGAGTTCACTGACCTCCAGTACCCCCAGTTTCCGGTAGACTTGACCCTCGTCCATGACAGAGAAGACGTAAATGAAATGATCATGTGACCCGAGAGCAAGAAGAGATCCGTCTGTGGAAATGTCATTATATTTATCAAATGTATTAGATTATCATTTTATTCTTAGGCATTGGTGAATACACATCTCAATGTCAATTTTACCCATTGTCATATTTCTCAAGAAATTAATGTCATACAAAAAAATAAGGGTCTGCAATAATACAGGTATACAACAGGTACAATTACATGACAAAATACAAATTATATGAAACTTTCACCCGGAATTAAAACTGCCTCTACGTAAAAATGAACATTGATATTCTGCTCTGTAAGTAGTATTGGACAACTATTTTACAAAGTAGGAGAAATATGAAACAAGATTGCCGTTAAGCGAGGAATTACAGTAGAACTGATCATTCCGCGGTACATTAATTCATCCTTCTTCATATTTTTATGCAGTTACTTAATATTTACTGCTATGTATCGTATCTCTCATTGCGTTAATTTATCGATCTAATAATAATGATAATACACACATACACACAATTTCTATAGCGCCATTCTCCACTCTGATTAAATGCTCAAGGCGCTTTACATCAAAACCAAATGACTGAAAATGCATACACCATAATCTACCAGTTTATCAAGCTATATTCATTACATCAACACACCATCGGGTCTTTGGGGAGTATAATGGACTTTATATATACATCAAGAGGCGTATTGCACTTAAAAATTGTGAAATCTTAGTTGACATACTAGTTAGCACACTCGACCTCGTGTATCCCACACCCTTACCCGCCGAGTACTGGATGACGTCAATTTGTTCCTTGCCGACCTGCACCGAGCTCACATGCATACCGTCGGTGGCGCTGTGCACCATGAATCGCCCGGCAGTCGTGCCCACGGCCAGCACGCTGCCCGTCGGGTTGAAGGCACAGCACACGCAGCATTTCTGTGTAGAGGTCAAAGGTTAGGCGAGTCAGGGCACAGGGTATCCACGTGCACAAATTATATAGTTTTACTCTCGGAAGTTTTAACACGGTATCGTTAGTCCATCCTATCCTGTAGATGGGCATTATATTTTGGTCAACTATTAGACGAGTAATAAGAAAGACCGCATCCTTAATTTCATAGAAATGCAAACCTTACCCAACTTTTGAAGTGCTTGGTATTAGTTTGGTTTTTAGAAATCCTCAAATTATGAATAAGGTTTTCATCAATCGAATCGTCCAAATGTAATTGCAAATCCATTCATTCATTTCTTTATTTATAACATAGAAACATAACCGGCTGTCTACACTTGAAATCGAACAATCTTCAATCTTGCGTGTTAAGTCGTTACCTTTAAGATACCTGCATGTGGAAATTGCTATATAACTTATACATAATATAATGCATCCGGGTCCTATGGGGAACCAACCAGGTAAGGTAAAGGTCACTCACCTCTGCATGTACCTTCCAGAGCACCTTGTGTGCATCGGCTTTCCACGTAATGACGTACTGGTCGTAGCCCGCCGTGGCAAAGATGGGTTTTGTGGGATGCGCCGCCAACGACCAAAGTTCTTCACTGTGACCCTGTGCAGTGACGAGAGTATGATAAGAGGGTTCAGCACCAACTGTCTTATGAAGATGTGAATATACGAATTTTTGCTTAGCTGTTAGATTGTACATTCGTTTGTTTTCCGCTGTAGTCTGTCCTCTTTATGCGAATAGAAGAATGTGTCTAGCTTCTATTTGATTGCAGTATGCTTTTTTTTGTTATGTCTGTTGATTGGTTTTGTTGTTGTGTTTGTTGTTTTGGACTGTTTTACATTTTAGTTTGTCTATAGTGAGGGACACTGAGTAGTGTGCATGACAAAATAATACACGGAATAAGAAGAGAGAAATCAACTTTTTGCGGAAAAGTTTTGATTAATCAAATGAATGGAGGCTTAACAAACATACAAATATTGCTGTGACAAAAGAAAAATAAATCCCGAAATAAACTTATTGAAAAAAGAGAGTCGACTACATGAACGACAGAAAGATTTCGTCAGTACCAACTGAAAAGTGAACGGCTGCTTGCGTTTGTGTCACGTAGATATGTATTTCTTCATGTCTTATGTTATGAGCAAGCATCGATGTTACTTAAATCTTGATGTAATTCAGACAGCCAGGACGTGCATCACAAGATAATATCTAACCAACCTGTAGAACGTATATGAATTTCGTCTGTAGTGACCCCTCCATGATGTGGTTCCGGGTCGTTCCTATGACGATCTTTCCGTCCGGACTACCCGGGTTGACAGGCGCGATGGTCCGGATGCCGCCAGCACTGTCGGGGAACTGAGATGGCGAAAACATAGATTCGGGATACCAATTTGAATTACCATAATTGAACTGAGTGTGGTATCAAGATGACGAGAAATGAATGCGACAGTGTAACATTATCAGGTGCAATATTTAAGCAAACGTTAACACTACGTATCTTCATACGACCCAAGTTTTCTAATACATGTAGGCCTATATCTCGATAATTGTAAAGATTTTTTTTTTTCTATATTGCTAGTTGTCATGTGTGGGCATCACGATAGTCACTTAAATTTGACGTTTCGTACACAAGATCAACCTGAAACCCCTCTCTCAATCATACAGACATGATTTTTTTTTTTTTTTTGGGCATATTACATATGGCTGTGACGTCAAACGGAAATCTAGGAAGCAGAGTTCCATGTCACATCAACTCTCTTCTGTTCCACACATGGTGCTTAAAGCACCGTCGTTTGATTGGTTGGAAGAAGCCGTTATCTGCTTAAAGATTGTTAGATCAAAACCGAAACAATAAGAGTGTAGTGATCTTTTAAGCCTATCTTTCGTCAAATAACTGTTTTTTTTTTCTTCGTGTGTGTGTGTGTGTGTGTCTGTGTGTGTATATGTGTGTCATCCGTTTTAAAGTGTCGATTTTAAACCATTTAAAGGACAAGTTCACCTTCATTAACATTAGGATTGAGAGAATGTAGCAATTATAGTAGAACACATCATTGAAAGTTTGAGGAAAATCAGACAATCCGTTCAAAAGTTATGAATTTTTGAAGTTTTTGTGCAGTCACCGCTGGATGAGAGGACTACTGCAGTGTATGATGTCATATGCGTACAACAATATAAGGAAAATATAAATAGAATTTCACAAAATTTCATCTTTTGAAAAAAGTACACATTCCCTTGACTCGTTAGTGACATATGTTATGGGTAATATTATTCCCATTGCCTTTAGAAAGAGGCAAGTCAAGTGCTCTTTTATTATGAGAAAAGAAGTGAAAATATGTTGAATTTTCTTTACATTTTCTTTGTACTGTTGTACTCATATGACATCACGAGCCTTAGTAATCTCCTCATCCAGCGGTTCCAACACACAAAAAAACAATTAAAAATTCATAACTTTTGCATCGATTGTCCAATTTTCCTCAAACTTTCACTGATGTGTTTTACTAATATTCCTGCATTCTCACAATCATTATGTCTATGAAGGTGAACTTGTCCTTTAAATGGATTATGATCGTAGATAATACATTGATAAAGAAGGATGTACCTTTTAAGCTGCCGAAAACGCTAAGTTGAAGAGGCTGTGGTGACAGTTTAAAAAACAGCAGCACAAAAACAAATATTACTGTCCTTTAGTCTACTTACCAGCCGCTCGACATTTGAGAAAGTGTACCCGCTGAGGGAATCCCAAGCTAGTAGTCTCCGGTCAAGACCGCCGCCTGATATGAGAGTGCCGTCTTCCAGCATACAGAGCGCAAAGACACTGCGCTCGTGCGCGTGCTGCACCTTGTAGCGGAGCTTGAACGAGCTGTCGTTGTCTGCAAAGGAAAGAACAGTGATGAGTTTAATGATTAATGTGATATCATCGATTCATTCAAAACTGAACATTATCGAAAAGTAAAGAATTGAATGCATTGTTAAGTAAGTGCATAACTTCGGGTAATTTGAAAATGAGCATTCGAACATTGCTGTTAATATATGGCAATAGCACACATAAAAAGAAGTGCATAAAAATCCTGACGGCATTCAGTTTTCTGCTAAGATTTTGATTGTGCAGATATTTTACACAAATTGACTAGCGGCTGAGTGAGAAAGCTGCTTCTGAATGCATCGTATGATCGGGATCATCCTACGAGACAGACACCAATTCAAATGAGTCATACAGTCTAAGAGTCATACAGCCCACGAGTTCGACACCAGGCGAAAACAGCCTGAGTTCGACATTTACAGCACGGCGCTTAATGTATCGGTCTTGTGGGTCGTGTTTGCTTAGTGTCAAAGACATAGGCTGTATGACTCGTGGGCTGTATGATATGATTCGTGGGTGTCGAACCGTATGAAATAATTGACAGCGTTTACTGTCTCAGTGGGTTAACTGACTCGCACTCAAAATCAATACAACGCACTCACAGGAATGGAACACACAGTGAACAGAAGTGTCAGAAGGTGCAATTTACCCTTTTCCCAAACGGTTATGTTCCCGCTGGAATCTCCGGTAAGCACGTCGCCCGTGTGCGAGAATTCCAGACAAGTGACGTACGCAGGCTTGTCGCTCTGTGGACACAACGCATTGAATCAGTCTCATTATTACATCACGTTTTTATGAATATTATTCAATCTTCTGATGTGATGTCATCAAATCATATCATCATCACACCAACGCCCCCTCATCACAAGCCTCTCAGTTATGACGTCATAGTAACCGTATAACATATAATCATCATCCGCAAATTTTCGTAATAGCAGAATATGGTGTAGCCATGGTCAAAACCAATCAGCTCAAAAATAATTCTCCCCGTCAAATCTCATAAAGATCACTGGCATCATCAACTTCATCCACATCTAATGTCACCACCTTCAACATTGTCATGATGTGATCATTCTATCGTCATTGCTATCTTCACATCTGTTATACTACTTCCTCCTCTTATAAGTCTTTATAGATCTATTCTGATGTTCATCATCTCTACCATGTTTTCAGGCCATAATCGTTATCATCATGTCGTAGATTAAATCTTCATTTTGTGATCACCATAACAACCAAAAAAAAAAAGAAAAGAAAAGAAAAAAAACCCACCCCAAACAACAACCTCCGTTACATGGAATACAATTTTACATCCCACTTTCATTTGTAATCACTTTAACTAATATCCTTTTTTTTTTGTCAACGGAAACACAATTGCAACCATTGTTGGTATAATCTCCATTGTATCCACCCCTATCATGACTATGATCACAATATAAACCGTCTCCTTTTTCAATCTCCTTCGTGATTTTTATCGTGACGGGCAAAGCTTTTATCTCTATCATTAGTCAATAATGCATTGTGTGAACGTTTCCAAGATCAGCGACTTCGACTTCGGAGACCATATGCCAAAGTCGTCATCCTGACGACAATCCAAGCAATGTAGCGTCGAGGAGTACTCGTATGGTCCTCATAAAGGACTATTTTTTCATTCAAGAACAAGTTCTTCCATGGTAAACCGCGAATCAACTCTGCCTTATTTCCTTAGTAGGCACCACTGAATGTCATCAGTAACATTAACGCAATTGTCATCACCACCAACATCAACAATTGCACCATCACCACCATCGTACTTTCATTCATTCATTTTCATTTTCATTACCAAGCAATGGACATGTATATTACAAACAACAAAATAATCTTATATTCTTATAATCTTATATTGTAACATGATATATGTTATGAATATACATGTAAATCACCATTATCATCACCTTCATCATTATCATCATTGACTGATTGATATTGATTGATCATCGTCGTCATCCCCATCATCTTCGCCATCGTCAACAGCAATGACGTCATCATCATAACTAATCATAACCATCAGCCACAAGAACAAAAACATCTTTTTCGTCATCATCGTCATCATCATCCATACCTAACTATTCAACTATTTATTCTTTAAAAGCTACACTTTTGTGGTGTTTTATACAATCATTATGCTCCACTCAACCCATCTGATGACTCAATTTCCCCAAACAGAGGTGTCTCGCTGGATAGTCTTTTCATGAGGCTCCATCCACTTCAAGCTTAATCGCTAACTATGGCTGTCTCCTGCATTCGATTATCTCTGTTATTTACTGGAAATATTTACTTTTTATCTTAATGTGAAATTGTATATGTTTACTGTACAACACTGTTCCTTATTCTTATCTATTTGTGAAGTATTATGTTATCATTTTCAATCACAGCACTTGCTATTCTTCGTCTTTGTGCTTTTGAAATTTGAATTCAATGTATATTTGATTGAATGCAGAAATGATAAATCATATCAAACGAACAATATCTCCGGCAGTCAGTTTCTATAGCACATTGTACTCACATCCCAGACGCCGCTTCTCTTGTCCCGCACGAGCCGGTTGTCGAGGAGCGTCCAGAAGTAGAGATGATGTCGACCGGCCGTCACCACCGTGGAGTCGTCGAACGGATGGAAAGCGCCGCATACGATCGCATCCGTGTTTGCCTGGAAGCCGATAACGATTTATCATTATTATCAAATCTTTTTAAAGAACCTTCCATTTTTGTTCTCGTCTTCCTTCCTACTTTCACTATCCCATATCACCAAAGATACTACTGTTTACCACTTCTCACTGGACAGTGACAATCTAACTCTAGCGACAGGTTTACTATGTGGACCAATTGCTTTATAGTTGATTAACGATACAATCGGCTCTCGTTTACCTCAATTCAATTCAATTCAATTTATTTCCACAAAATGTCATCAAAAAGACAAATACATTGCACATCATAGCATAAAGGTACGTGAAAATTTACAAAACGTAGAATTTATATTTAAAGAAGTGGAGGACTCAACATATAGGCTAAAAGCAGCCTTTCAAGTCTCAAAGAAATATCTTGTAATACTATGCCAATGAATCATCTTCACTGGAAATCTTAGAGGGTGTCACTTCATTATTCTCCCCTCCCACCATCTTCAATACCGCTGTAATCTCAGTCTTGTGACGAGTTTACTCAGTGAGTTATAACTTCCGATTGTATTTTGTGAGATTTCAACGGTTTCTAAAAACGACATAAACTCAACACAATCGATTGCCGACGGCAGCCTCGCGGTATTGGGGTGATATTGGGTAGCAACCCGTGGAAGACTAGTCCTGAGTATAGTTTGGCAGGTATCTAATGGCTAATGTGTGTATCAAAATCAGTTCGTCCTAAATGGGTTAATGAGTCCGTCCAGGTCCATTGTACGTGAATCTAAATGGTACAACAGTGCGTGTGTTTTTGTTCGTTCAGTAACAGTTCCTCCCCTGGGGCACCCTTAAAGGGATAGTACAGTATTGGTGAAGATGAGAATTGGGCTTTTAACTTTTTGCGAGATACGAAGAAAACATTTATGAAATAGTATAGAACATACCATTTTAGGAGGAATTCAAAGTTTATTTGATGAAAATCGGGTTTGGAATGGCTGAGACATCCAAATATAAAGTAAAACAAAGCGATCGTGATAAAGTGTGGGTCCCACACTTTATTAGAACCGCTCTTGTTTGGATATCTCAGCCATTTCAAAACCAATTTTCATCAAATAAATGTTGAATTCCTCATAGAATTACATGCTCTTTCATATTTCATAAGAGGTTTCTCATTATCTCACCAAAAAATGTTAGAAACCTGAAATTGGGATTCAACCAAAACTATGCGATCCCTTTAAAGTGCAATCATGACGCATATCATAGGCCTACTAGACAAACTTAACATGTCCCAATAAAACAGTGAGTAGAACGAACCTGTGTTGATGCTGCGTCGTGTAGTTGGTACTCCTGAGAAAATAGCAATGCGAAATGAAAAAGCAATACTATAATAATTACGTATGATCACAACTTTTTATAACGGGTCAGTGGCGTTTGGTATACGATCATCCATTATCCATACTCCTCAACAAAGGAAAGAGCGAAACCTATAGAGAAGTGGCAGAAAAATAAAATGAGACCACCTGACACACACAGAAACAGGTTAAACCACGAACATAATTGAAGAGAAAGGTGAAAATGACTACACATTCCAAAATATCCAGCACATTCTATACATTGGGTTGTAAACCTTATTTGATTTTGTTATGACAACAGCGGCATTGCAGCTTATCATCAACATACGATTACATTTTTCCCATACAGAATATCCAATACCTATCATTTTACTCAAAAAGCTGTAAATACTATCGATGGAGATGACTACGATGATGATGACAAGAGTTGCGGTGGTATGGTGATAATAGTGATTATATCTTTTTATATGAAAGACATTCGCTGAAGTTTATTGACAGTGGTGAAAATGCGCGTACTGCATTGTCATACCGTCGTAGTAGTAATGAAATAGATGAGGAATACGTTTAGAATAGGATTAATGCTGACAACTGGTACAATTAGCCTCCCTATAGAACGGATACTCCGTTTTAAAGGGCTAGGGTGTTGGCGTAAACGGGCTGCAGGTTTCCAACTTTTTGTGTGTATTTGTGAGATGATGACAAAACCTCTTATGAAGTACGAAAGAACATGTAACAAGTTACAGTAATTCTGAGAGGAACACACAGTTTTTTGATGAAAGTTGGTCTTAAAAGGCCGATATCAAAAAACGATCATAATAAAATGTGACATATTAGGATCTCCTTGTTTCACCTTGTTTTTGGATATCTCAGACATCTTTAAACCAATTTTCATCAAATAAACTTGTATTTGTAATTGTATGCTCCTTAATATTACATTGAGGGGTTTCTAAATATCTCGCCAAACGTTACAAGCTGAATCCTCACCTCAACCAGTACCGTACAGTCCCTTTAAAGGAGCAATTGATGAGAGAGAGATAGAGAGATGGAAAAGGGACCAAGACTCACGTTTGACTTGGTGTGTATTCTGTCCTCTTGCCACTGCCAGACACTGATCACGTGATCACCTCCTTGCTCGACCGCCAGCAGCCATTCACCATTATTCTGGTAAACAAAATCGCAAAGGTGCGTTTTTTAAAAACATAGTGTAAAGCAATACAATGCGGAAGTAGCATGTGGTAAATCATCAGGCAGTAGTCATGAGGATTGATTCCTAACTCGTCAACCCCGCGTGAGAGATATCATTAAAATAAACAATGAAAAGACAGAACATTGATCATCGGTGCAAATATAATATCCAGAAGTGATCTAGCTCGAAGTTGAAGGTCCAGCGTACCCTAATGTACGTTGAGAGTGATGTATTGTGGTGTTCATGGAGTTTCCATCAAATTCGGTGTAATGACTGATTGTTTGTTTGTTTGTTTGTTCTTTTTAAGTTTTGGTCATTATGTTGCATAACTATAGTTGTTTAGTCATGATTATACCGTGTTGTAACTCCAGCCGCCATGATGATATTTAGTAGAACATACTCACTTCGTTCGAGAAGCTGAGACAGGCGACCCCCTCGGAGAAGAAATCCAGGCCAAGGATGGCGTGCGTGCACAGCGATTGCACCTCCCAGACTCGCACGTGTGCCTGCAGGTATGACCCGGAAGGAAACGTGGTGACTCGTGAATGTACCACTGAACTCTATCAGTGGAATGTAGGTCCCTACATACAGGCGTGAGAACATTCACGGCTTCGTTTGGATCCCTACATGTGTTTTGGGTGCCGATTGAAATAGAAAACCCCAAAGCATTGTGCACACTGGCGAACGTCCCTGGCACAGGAAGGGTTCAGGGACCGTGAAAAATTTCATCATAATGATCTTGGATTGTTCTTATGGTCTGCTATCATAATTATCTCGATTAGGTGAACAACGTCTTTTATGAAAGGAACAAAATGATGATTGTTTGCGTCGATTTTATTATGTTAAAAATGTATTTTATGAAAGACGTAACAAGGATAAAAATTGTTTGCGTTAAAGGGGATGGCTAGTAACTGACCAGTTTGAATCAGTGGGAATGCTGGGGGACGATTGTTGAATCCTTGTGGGATTCATTTAAGAGTACATTATGTATCTATTGTTGTGTGAAAATTATTTGCTTCAGAATGGTCTCACATTCAAGTAATGTGCAGTTTAATGTTTCCAGGTTAGCATGCCTGCACAGTCATGACGGGGCGATTAAACTGCACATTACTTGAATATGAGACTATTCTGAAGCAAATAATTTTCACACAACAATAGATATATAATGTACTCTTAAATGAATCCCACAAGGATTGGAACAATCATCCCCCAGCATTCCCACTGATTCCCCGTGATCAGTTACTAGCCATCCCCTTTAATCATATTGTTATGTCCACTGGAAAGACACATTTTCTTATATTAACTTGTCAGTGAAAGCACGTGCTTAAAAAGGCAACCCACGTGAATAAAAGTGCGTGTATTTTATTACGCAGCATCCTCGTCTCATATTCCTGGTACAATTTATCAATGCTCAAGTGATATTGAAAGGCCTTGAATTAAAGCACAATAGAGGTCTAACAGCGCCCATCTGACAGTTGCACAACAGAAACCAACAATTAATCATTATACGAGGCAACATCTACAATTTTCAACAAAAATACTCAGGCCTAAAATGTCAAACGCGCATTTCGTGAAGGTCATTAGCTGCAATGAAGTAATGTATATCATTCATCATCATCCGAAGCAGTCAAACTACATTCTGATTTGACTAAGGGTGCATTTCTAATCGAAAATATTATTGGAATTAATGTACGACGCTGGCAGAGTAGGTGAGTTCACTACATCGAGGTTGAGACGAAACATAAACATTGTAAACAAGCACTTATTCATTCTCTCTCTCTCTCCCTCTCTTTTTCTCCCTCTCTCCCTCTCACACACATTACAGCCCTTTTTATGGGGGGACTAAAAGTTTTTTTTTTTTTTTTGATATTCGCTTTCAACGATAGAGTCAGATAATGTCCGTTTGTTACTTTAAATAGACTGATTTGCAGTTGGTATGGCGCAAATTGAAGAGGGAACATAACTGAAAAAATCAAGCTATTTGGACAAAAAAAAGAGAAAACAAAACTAACCATGAATATGTGTTCTCCAAAGGTCCATTAAGAATAATGGTATGACTCGCTAAATGGGTATAAATCAGCGTTGCCTAACAACGCATGCGCCAGTGACATGAATAAAATCCTAATTTCTCAAACTGTTTGTTAGCTTTAGTCAATTAACATTGATTCTTCTCTGTTTAAGTGCCTCGGTTGCAGATGAGTTGACCCCCAATCAGGCTCTTGAATGTCTGATGAAACTATAGAGCTCTGTGCTATGTGTTGAGTGCTCAGTTCAAACACTCTGTGTTCAAGCTTGTCTGTGTTATAGAAATTACACTAATTGGCAGCTGTGCAAAATATCGTTGAGACACAATCAAACTTGGCAAAAAGGTACACCTATTATAAATTTCAGAATGATGATAACGCAGGTTGGACTATTTCATTCAATACAGAGGCAAATGGTAGTAACAATGGACTGGATATCCTGACGGCTTGTCAAACAACGATATCTTATCCGGTGTATTGGTGTGTGTGGTCGTTCATCAACAAATCTATACCGGTGTATTTATAGTTACTAGCTCATCATTTCTGACGTCACGGCGTCATTCAGTAACGACAACTTCACACACTCCACTGTTTCTTGGGTGCCAACAAGTTTTGAATTCACATATATGCACAGATGCAGGGCGCTAAATGATCCGTAGAATACATTATTACTGAGGAAAGACTTTGTGTGTACGGACGAAGAAATTGAAATTAAAGTCAAAATCAAAATCTACCTTTCCTGTAAACACAAATACAACCAAGCAGATGGCAGACAGTGCAAATTATTGAAACACCACACACGTTACGATACTTTGTGAGAATGCAACAGACGTGTAAATAAGTGAAGAAGAGAAAAGGGTATAGATACAAGATACTTACGCAGTGGCAAATCGCAACGTCTGAGGGCTACTCTCGGGGAAATAGCAAAACAAATCTCAATCCTTTGAATTTAAAGGATATAATCGTACATTTTACAAAATGTGACACAACCCTGTAATTGTACTGAAAATTGTTGTTGTTGTTATTTTTTCCGTGAACCAGCACCAGAATCACAATCTCTAATTAGTTTGTTATTTCGATTAATTATTCAATTGACTTAGAATAAAACTGCGGACATTAAACTGACGTCACTGATGCATTTCAGATGCATTACTGACAAAAATACATATGTATACTAGTTTTTCTCAAAGCTTCGGCACTTTGGAAATAAAAGGCATCGCATTGTTGACACTTTTAAAAATACATTGATTACATCCAAGCAATGTTTTGTTACCAAAATTTAACAAATGAAATAGGCCTACATATTCGTTTTCCTTTGTCTTTATAGCATATGCGATAGCGATGGCTAGCTGTTCGACAGTGATAGCGATGGCTAGCTGTTCGACAGTGAATTGAGTATATGAATATAAGAACGACCCAAGTCCATGGAAGACCATTTCGAGTAAACTAAAAAAAACTTCATATCTTTTTTGTTTGTCCAATAATATTCTATTTAACTGTGATGGGAAGGCAACATTGTATGTACAAATTAGAACATATATTATTATGACTATTAACATTAACATTAATTGTGGAGAGGCCATTTTGTGTGATGGACTTGGGTCGTTCTTTGATTC
Source organism: Diadema setosum (assembly GCA_033980235.1). NCBI lineage: Eukaryota > Metazoa > Echinodermata > Echinoidea > Diadematoida > Diadematidae > Diadema > Diadema setosum. The sequence continues at coordinate 3,694,862 of CM067077.1, read as the reverse complement.
ATATGGACTTGGGTCGTTCTTTGATTCATATACATGATATTCTGCTATAGAGATGAGAGAAGGACGAGAGAGGGCGCTATAATATGAATGTAAGAATGACCCAAGTCCTTCATTCTTACATTCATATAAGATTTATCTCATTTATTTTAGGCACTTCCGGGGGTAATTAGGATTTATCATTTATATACAAGATGAGTCCATGCATAAGCTACAATTTCCCATGTCAAACTGAATTTGGCCAAAAATTGGACTTGGGTCGTTCTTATATTCATATACTCAATTGGAATTCTTCCTCTTTCCTGATCATGCTGATTCATTCAAGTTTTTAATCAGTAATTTTTTTTTTTAAACAGTCATTCATTAAATAATTGTTACTTACCATGCTCACCATGTTGTGTATTTTTTTGCAGTATCTGATTGATTTTTCTCTTTCATTTTTCTTTCATTTTTTTTTGTATTGTATTTCATGTTTTTATGTGTTTTTATCTGTGCACGGACATGTTGAAAAACAGCCATTGGCTGAATCTTGTTGCCGTGCTCAAATAAATAAGTGAAATGAAATGAAATCAAGTAGTTAAGATCCCTTGATTCGTTCAAATGGTTAATCTATGTTTTCACTGTCTGTGGGGTGTTGTGGAGTTGGGTATCTTACCGTTGAATCAGGGAGCTGTCCGGCCATTTGGCCCGTTGCCACGTACGCACCGCTTGGATGGACAGCCATGCTTTGGTGAGAGAGAGAGAGAGAGAGAGAGAGGGGGGGGGGGTGAAAGTAGCCATGAATGAATGACTTTGAGACAGTAGGCATCATACTGAAGGTGCATTATTTTGATCTTGTAATTACGAAGCGGTAAGACGACAGGTGTAAAGATGTGTCAAAAAGATGTCTTTATTACATCACTTCTGTAATCTCGACATAATATTACTCAATAGCGACACGTAACCGTTCTGCGTCGGTGTTTGGTCTAAACCATGCACAGAGCGTGAAGAGGCACAGACAGAAAAATTAAGGTTTATGGTTGAAGAGACAATGTCACATAAGTTAACACATTATATAAAGACATGGATATAATCTATTATCCCTAATTTGAGAAAGAAGCCGATGAAATGTCAAACGAGAGAGCCATTGTGAGAATAATTAGTAGCTTAACCTCTGATCAGTTCGTACCTCGTAAACTTGTATAATTTTGAATCTCTACTTTAGCGTACATCATTATGTGTATAAACTCATTACATCAGACTGGCATTTGTGTGTGTGTGTGTGTGTGTGTGTGTGTGCGTGTGTTTGTGTTTCTCTCCCCCCCCCCCCCCCCTCTCTCTCTACGGCAACTATACCTCTGAATGTCTTCGTTGTGGCCGATGTAGTGCCGCTGCTCGCCGAGGTCCCGGTCGTAGAGGATGGCGATGGCTCCGACGAAGTAGAGCAGCTCTCCCGACGGCAGGGAGAACAGGTTGTTTCTGGCGTCGAAGCCCCGATACCCATAGCTATTGGTAGCAGTAAAAGGTTAAGGAATGGAGAGGAAAAAGATACACCTCTGATGCTGCGTTAACCCCTTAAAGGTCACCATTTCAAAACGCCTTAGAAGGGGGAGACTTAAAAGGTAAAGTGTTTAACACCATAATCAATGTGCCCTTCGCGCACACAATACATATACACGTATGTCATGTGATACACATACTATACTATACGAACAAGTTCAAAGTACACACATTTTTCAACATAGTCATTCATATAAACGCACTTACATACACATTGCATATCTCCTCATGCATTCACATGTAATTGGAAAAACATATTTTTCCGTCTCAGTCATTATCAAACACCATCACCTACAGTAATGCAACATTTCCTTCAATAATGTGATGATGTGGAGAATTAAATACAAGATGACATGTCTGAGGGTCCTATCTGTAACTTAGAAATCCATCCCATTTCAGATCACCCTATACTATAGGCATAAAGAACAGTTGGTAAATTTTTCATTCAAACAGCCCCTTGTCCATCATGTAGACCTACTTTATAATGATACGGTACAGAGAGGTAGCAGAATCCTTCAGATTACTGAGAGGTAGGCATGCAGTGTGCTGTACTAGGCTAATATAAATAGCATGTATTTCAAGTTTATTAATACCTACATCATTCATTTTATCACCTGAGGTAATAGTCATTCGTATCATCAATACACCCTCAAACGAACCACACACACACACACACACACACACACACACACACTCACACATGAATAAATTTAAACAAAAAGGATACACCCAGTCCAGTTTGAGTTTCTTGGCGGGAGGTTTATCGCTGTGTTTGGGTCCGTCATCTGACGGCGGGAGAAACTCGCGTAGCTGACCGTGGATTTCGACGCTGACCGGAGCCGGTAAGAACTTCTGCCCCTTGGTCTCTCTCTTCTCTTTCCGGCGGGCACCAAGCGGCTTCTGGTTCTTGACCGGCAACAGTCCTTCTTGACCGTCGTCCGAGACAATCACTTCCGGTGAGTTCTGCAGCTGTAGGATGTCCAGTGGATAAATGATAAATGTAAACGATAAACATTAACAAACGATTTACAAAATGTTACTTTGGTCACATTTAGCAGTTTGTACATCACTTTAACGGATAATCACTCATTTGAAATGAAGGAGCTCTCCTACATTAATATCTTAACTTCCACACATTTCAACACACACTTAGTGGTAAGTAAAATGGTGCACGGTTTATGACGCTACTTTAATAAGTCAAGCTGGGAATGACATTTGTCTGAAATCTCTTTCAAATTAACTATTGAATGCTACGTGTATTTGTCAGATTAATTTATTCATTTGGGCTTGACCTGACTTGATTGGTCAAGTGTACGCGATTAATATCAGCGGGAGATACAAAATATATTACATGCAAAGGTGGTAGCTGCACTGCGGCATTTGAGCCTCGTTGCTTAGCGATCAATATTTTATTTCTGATTGATCTGGTATTGCTCAAACTCAAATAATTATGTCGCGCAAAACAGCAATAACGCAATTATTTTATTGTCGTTCTTATGTGGGGAGGGAGTTTAAAATAACGTTTTTCATCTTATTGCAATATTTTCCTTGATAGAGAAGATTTTCCAGAACATTCGCGTTCTACCTTAAGTACGCATCAAATTTCCATGGTTACCTGAACGCGTTTGTCTAGCAGTCTCTGCTTCCTGTCGCGCAGGTTGTATGGCGTGCGGCCTTCGATCACGTGCACACCTCGACCTCGCCTCAAACCCTCGTCGTTGCCGTTCTGCTCCTCGAAGTCCATCAGCTCGAGGCTCTCGTCCGTCGAGCTGCCCAGGCTGTTCGTCAGGGCGTTGCCGTTGTTCGTCTGGAAGGCCTTTCGCGGTCTCATCGGTGGAAGGGGATCTTCCTTCGACGGCAGAGCTCTTCTTGGGCTTGCAGGGTAGGCTATAAAAAGACCAATGTGACGAGAAACCAGTGATGGTGAAACTTTATTTCGATTCAATATTACTAATATTTGTATAGAGATTAAAAAATACATGGACATAGACAAGGGGAATACATAGTACCTTCTAGTGTGTGACGCAGCAGAGACGATAAGAACCTTACAACGTGTGATGCAGTAGGGATGGCTAAAGGCAAAGGCCTTAAAATGTGTATAGTGCAGGCAAAAACCTCCTGTATAAAGGCAAGGATCTTTCAAAATGCGGTGTAGAAAAGAACACTAAAATTAAGGGACTTGAAATATGTAGTTGCAGAGATCACCAAGCAATGTCAAGGGCAAGGACCTTTCAACGTGTGGTGCAGCAGGAATTACTTAAGGTAAGGAGCTTTCAATGTGTGGTGCAGCAGGAATCACTTAAGGTAAGGAGCTTTCAACGTGTGGTGCAGCAGGAATTACTTAATGTAACGAGCTTTCAATGTGTGGTGCAGCAGGAATTACTTAAGGTAAGGACCTTTCAACTTGTGGTGCGGCAGAAATCACTACAGGCAAGGACTATCACAATTTTTTCTCATGAATAAACAGTTTCTGAACAAGTGAAGGAGGATTTCCAAGGTGTACACGACAGACGAAAAGAGAGGCCCAAGATTGATCACTGATTTATCCATTGACATTGAAGATATTGCTGCGCACGACGCGCCGGTTTCCACATTACTGCCACTTATAATTCATCACCACTGATCGGACAGTGTCTGTGTAGACAACTCAAAGTTTGATTTTTTTTCTTTTTACCTTTATTAACTTTATGGATGTTTCATTTGCAAAATAAGTTCAGTTACTTTGCTAATTTTATCTATTCAGCAAAAAGCCAGTAGAGCTTATGCCGTTACATAGTACGTAAAGACTGCAGTATTTTCAGTTGTCTGACAGCAATATTTGTTAACGTGTGATGATATGTCACAAGACAAGACAGAAATATAAAGAGGGGATTGTGCAAAAAAAAAAAAAAATCAAAACATGATGCAACTAGGATAATACTCCATTTGTGTTATCATCATCACTGGTTATTACGTTATCTTTTTTTAACCAAATCACGACGATTTTCATTCTTTTTCATCCCTGTCGCATTCGTCGTCGTCGTCGTTGTCGTCGCAAGTATGTTTCTACTCACCTCGCTGTACTTCGGGCTCATCTGGCCGTTTCCATCGCTTCTCCTTGTACCTCTTCCAGTCCTGATACATCGTGACGTACCGACCGACTTTCGCCATCGCCGGCTGTCGCTGTGGTCGTGGGACGTCGTCGAAGATGTCGTCCACCTCGAACCTCTCCGCGGCTGGTGCGGGATCCTCGGACTCGCTTCGCGCCTTGCCGAGATGCGACGACCGCTTCAGCTGCTCGATGCCGCATGCGATGAACATGCTGTGGTCCCGGAAGTCGCGAAAGAGTTGTGTGAAACTGAGGACCTAGAGGGAAGGGAGTAGTTGCCACAGCAAATAATGCAATTCTATGAAAGTTCTTGTTACATAAATGGTCGAGATCAATTGATATCGTACATGCAATATCTACGTTTCACTGAAGAAACAATATTGTATTTACTGTCGACCAAGGACTGGGGTGTTGGGATTACCAATCTTGTTTTGTTCGTGCAGCGCGTTATCACCAAGAAGAAAACACTAATGATCTAAAAAACAACAACAAAATCTGTCAAGGTCTCTTTTTTTTTTCAATCCATACCTTTACACAGTTCCATATAAACGAATCATTTTCCAAGGAAGCCCATTACGAAAAGTTCGTCAGTTTTCTGAGCATTAATTATTTTGAACTACATGAAATTAGATGTGCGAGAAGATTGCGATTTGAAAACCTCAGTTGCTGCATGAGATATCATTCTCTGAGCAATACTAGTGACTCCACATGCTAGGAAAATGATGAAACGAACATGGAAATGAAGACAAAGTAGCAGGGAATGTTACTGTTGCAAAAAATTTCGTACTTCTTGATATAATCGGATCAGGTGTCTTTCAGTGTGTAAAATACAACAAACAAACACACACAAAAACAAACTTTAAAAAAAAAAACAACAACTTAAATTTCATTTAGGCGTCTCTTACCTCCTCCTCGGTCCTCCACGTGAAGAGTTTCCGAACAGGTGGATTTGTAAGCATGATTGCTGGACTCATGTCTTTCAACACATCATCGAAACACTGCGAAGTTTTGGGATTCAGTAGAATCTTTGCCCTGCTCGACCGATGGGTGTTGCTCACAATTTGGATGACTCGTGGTTTAGCCCACTGCGCAACCAGTGGATCAATGGAAGGGTTCTTGGAGACAAGATTCAGTGAGTGCCGACGTGCAATGTTCCCGAATCTACTCTTGGGAAAGTCCTCTTCGAGGACATTGACAGAGTTGCTCGTGCTATCTTTGGTAAAGAGATTAAGGTCCGATCCTCGCAGTCCGTTTGACGGCTTCTCCGTGCGCCAGTGCTTTTGCGTGTGATCGGCTCTCCCATAAGGCGTCCGGTCGTTGAATTGGCCACTGGCACAAACATACGCGCGTCCGTCAACGAAGTCCTCGACGCTTTGCACTTCAATACCGGCAAGAGAGTATATCTTCCGCACACCGTAAGGCAACGACACTTTCCCCGTGAGAAAAGTCTTGAGGACGTCCATGGTGGCGTACTTGCGCACGCTGAGTGGAAGCGTGACCCCCGGAAAGTGTTTGTCGCCATTGCGGTAAAAGGTCACAACTTTAGTGGTGAACCTTCCCTGCTTAGATTGCTGCTTCTTCGGAGGAGCTTTATTGAGGCGTGTCTGGGGAGGGGTGAAATCGAACATGGCGTCGCCGCGGGGAGAGTAGTCGTCCTCCTCCGCCACAGGAGGACGACGGGTTCGGGTTGGCTGCGGCTGCTGGACGATGTCGTCGTCCTCTTCGTCCTCCCAGTCTTCCTGATATCCGATGTCGTCACTTCCAGAAGACACCTATTTATAGTGAATACAAAATAGAAAGTGCATCTCATGACAGTAAATTGAGGATACAGCCTGAAGGAACTGAAAAATCATTGCTGCAGTCCTTTCACACATGTCACTTTTAGCAACACAATAATGTAATACCTGCTGATGCAGAATTTCACGTCCTATGCAGTCTACTGAGTAACTTCAGTTGGCTCATGGCTGGAGCACCAAAGAAAACCATTAATTGTTACGCTTACCAATCTACATGGTATGCACTTCGTCTGCGAGAGAGGAGATTTTCGTGCACAATACTTCCTTGCTTAAACACACACTTGTAGCGGCTTTCATCAACTTCTCCATCCTGTGAAAACAGTTGACAAGTATGTCTTCTCAGTAGATGTCAGCATGTGCTTCCATTTTCTGACTTTATGCCAGCGTAAGAAACATGAGGGTTGAAAACAAACTATCAGAGAAGAATTCTCAAAAGAAATAATAGCGTAGCGACATGATATAATTATTGTCGGTATACTTGCCGTTGATGTTACTAGTATCAACAAGAATTAACTAGAGTAGTCAGACAAAGATAGAATAGCATGACCACGATATCTTATCGATAGAGATTTCTTCTCGATAGAGGGCCTCTCGGGTGAGAATAATCGATAACGATATCGATCCAACAACAATGTGTTGCCTGGACCAGGAAGGCAAAGTATGAAACAACATTCCCTGCGGACAAAGGGAGGTGGCATGGCTGCTGTAGGTTTATCGATACGCCGTCGTTGGCACATTGTTTTCGAGTGAGAAAGGGAAAATCATGGAACGGGCTGATTTGAGTGCGAGCTGGTCCTAAAAGGAGAAATAACTTTGGACATCATGGACCAACTGGTCACTGCTGGTAGGAACATGTACCAGCGAAACCGATCGGCTGGCGTATTTGTTGCACTGACGTATATAGCTCCTCCCTCCTCTCTTTTTCTCTCTCTATCTCTTTCTTCCTCATGAAACAGGCATGTGTTGTTGAGACTACGAAGTCAATTACATCACGAAGGTTCTTTGATGATACTCAGTGGATTATTCACAGGATCCCAAGGTATTTGTAACTGCAGACTCAGTGAACCATTACCATATTTTCAGTATATTTTTTCAATTTTATTTCTCTCTCATTCACTGTCTTTGACTATGCATAAAAAAGACCCAGCCAATAACAGGACATCTCTCTCAGCATTTTATATCGACCTATCAATAGCTATCTATTCATCTATATAACTTTTTTGCATATCTCAAAGATCATCTATACGTAATCATGTCACTGTGTGTCATATTTTGGGTATTTTCGCGGAAAGAAGCAATCTAATCCAAATAGTTTATGATATTTCAAGGCATTTTTTCTCTTTTCTCGTAGACCCTTGACCACACAAAGCCCGCAGCCCCTCCCCCACCCTGCGCGCGCGCGCACACACACACACACACACACACACACACATACACACGTGTACACAAACCGTTCTGTCGCAGTCTCTGTATGTCTTATTGAGTATGATAATAGTTGTTTGACAGTAATCGTTCTCATAGAGACCCACCTAAATGATGTAAAATTGTGAAAATGAAGTAAAAATGGCAAATTACCAAAGTATTAACTTTTACAGAAAATTGTTCTGCGTCTCTGAATCAGTGTAATACACTACACAAGATGCGAAAGCACTAGGAGTATAAAGTAAAGCACACATACAAAATCAGCACGGCTTGGCCACTATATAGAACTTAAATCTATTATGAATTTTTTGACATTTTCATTCTCTTGATTTCAACAGTTTGTACTAAAACCCATGCTGAAAAGGATTACTGAATGTATGGCGTAATTGTGCTAATATTATGCATGCTTAAAGTATCTATATTAGTACATTTGTGTCCAATCATGTAAAGTATCATTAATTATATTACCACCCCTTCTCTATCTCCGCCATATGAAAAAATGTCATTGGTTTTCTATAGCTTTTATATGATTTTGCACTTGCTTGAAAAAGAATGAACCACTAAAATGACAGGTTTGTATGTTATCATCAACCCATGAGTAGTGCAGGCTGCAACGAATACTTAGTATAAGAGAGAGAGAGAGAGAGGGGGGGGGGGGTGAAAGAGCCGGCCGAGAAAAAGGGGGGGGGGGGGGTAGTAAGGTGAGGTGACATTGAACGGCTTTTATCGAGTGGTACACCAGTGGACAGCCATTGGCATAAGGAAAATACAATACATCCTATACATATACGTATAAACAAAGACAACGATAGCGGTAGTCACGTAGAGCAGTAAATGGAAGACGGATACATTCAGAGGCAGACACAAAGGGGTATAGATAGCAGCAAGGACAAAAGTAAGGACAAAGACAAAGACCTTAATAAGACGAACAAAACCAAAAACATATGGCTGTACTGTTTGTGCACTATACAGAAGACACAGTGGGCGAACCATTAGACGGTGCATGCACACGATATTCATGACATTATCGACAGAAATGATTAATTGGTGCTCTGACTAGAACTGAAAAGATGATGCCGATATTGCAGTACAATGTCGACATCATCTTTGAAAGCATTTGGCTACTTATTTCGTTCATATGTCATTTTGACGAACTCCATTTTTGATTGACGGTTGGTTTAACCGTGATTGTTTCCATTTTTTCAAGTGCTTTATGTTATACATATATGTAAACCCATCGGGTGTGTTTTGTTGAAATCTAGATGAAATGATTATATTGAATTGATTAATTCAAATCACATATTTTGTGAACTAAATTGACATGGTATTTCTCATCTGATTAGGTTTGAATGCAGGGAGAAAAAATAAAAGATCTTATGCAGTTAGGAGGAGATGATTCCGGTTGACAAGAACAGCGGGTCAGTAAAGAACCGTTTGCGGCTTTCAAGACAATGAGATACATCAAGACAATATCTGATAAATGATCAAAAATTAAAGGATAATTTACATCCCCGTCCCAGATGCACTGGGATAACGAATATTATATTTTGGATAAAAACATTTATCCTCACGTGATTGTAGGCATTTTAGCTATGTCAGAATGTTGGTATGTTTGACACTCCATGGCGTACCATATGCAAAATGGCGTCACTTTTATGACGACATTTTGCAAAATATATTAGTTGCAAAATGATGACAGAAAGTATTTGTGACGTCACAAAGCAATTCTGATTATTGCGCACTGCATGCTTCGTATAGTCACTCGTGAAATGTAATAATTTCTAACAAAAATTGTAACATCACAAAGCAACTCTGACATCGTACGCTGCTTAATTTGTACAGTCAGTGTAAGAACCCTCAACAACATCGCATCGACCACACGACTTTTCGTCTGGCATTTTCTCTTCTTTTGTTAGATTTTTGATCCAATATATAAAATAGTTATATTCTGTCTAAATTCGAATTTCCGGTTAAAACTATAGGGCTGGCCTCGGTGCCTCCAAAAGTATATTTACTGAGGGGTGTAGCCTAGAAGTGAATATTATTATTTTGGAGTCGTCACTGCTCACAGTTTTAACCAGAAACTCTCAAGGCAAGTAAATATTTTAATATACATCGTTTTCAAAATTTCAATTTTATTTCATGGGTATTGAATATAGTAAATCACAGAACTTGGCGATACAGAAATGAGTGGTGTGCAGAAAGCGCACATTCTGACTAGATAGAATGACATTTGGCTTCTCACATTATAAAAATAACACTTTGAAAGAAAAACAAAATGAATGCTATATACTTTTCTTGTCGCATTTACATATCATACTTGTTTGTATATCATGATATATAAATCATACTTTGTTTCTGTGTGTGTTTTCTTGTGCGTGTGTATGTATGTGTGTGTGTGTGTTTGTTTGTTATGTTACATTTCAGTGAGACAAGAGGGTTGCGATATCATATATTTCATTCCTATATATATACGAGCTTTCACCTGTAGGCCTACGTATTAGTTTTTTGTGTGTGTTTTTTTCCTTTTCACCTATCTTATTACAGCGATCATATTCTCTCGAATAACATAAAGAGGGTCCCATATAATGATATTACTTACTTTTGGGTAATTTTTCATACCGCATAACTCTTATCTACTTCATGAACCTCCTAATTCTCAAATCCATCACGCCCGACAAACATACCTCGTTCACGTTATTCCATTACAATGCTCCTCACCAATCATCATGATAGACTAAAAATAAGTCCAACACGGATGCCACAAAGACGACAACGCTACATGTCAAATCGCTGAGTCCTTCTGAAAATATAATATCCTTCGATATTTTGTCACACTGATAATGTTCGTCCAGATTTCCCTGCCATCCTCACAACGAATTCTGTCTGTCCAACATCTCCACTCTCATGGAAAGTAAACTCGTAAAATGACTTCGGATCTGGTGGGCCGATGACCGATCAATGAAGCTTCCTTGAATCTTGAAATGGAGAGAAAAAATCGTGTCCAAGCAAGGAGACAAAAGGATCGTATAAGTCATAGATCTACCTGGCTTTGTGTCCATCTTCGATCGGCACCGAACTGCAATCGATCGCCGTCCGTCTGCTTATTACACTCCACCTCGTAAAGTCGCGTTCTATCTCGCTTGGGACAATAACATGACGACGAGACTGAACAAAGAAACATTCACGGATTAGTTTGACTTTTTGTTTGTATTCTATAATTATGAAGTGAAAGGATTGCCACTGTGTTTTGTCTTCCTATCGTATCTCAAATTCTGCCGCCAATGCTACAAGTACAAGCTTTTAAGTTAGTGTTATTTGAATCAATTTAAAGTTACAATCCTATCAGCTTCTACAAATCCTCCAAGGAAGACCCATGTAGATAGCTATTACATCACCATGAAACTGAAAAGATTGAATCTACTCTTCCAATTTACAGTTAAGATGAAGACACAGCGAAGAAACGGTGAATGGGATATGAGCAAATACCGACGTTTTCCTTGAAAAAGACGTGCAAAAACGAACATAGGTTTAAAACTATAAACACCTCTACGCCCGTCTTTCGCAACTTTTGATTTAATTTGAGATACATTGGTATCTGTGACATTCCTATGATTCACAATACCTATGTTCCAGCCCAGAAAAGAAAAGAAAGGACAAATTTCCAGGGAAGAGATCTTCAGTTTTTTTTTTCTTCACGATTAAAACTTGTCAACGCATGCACTCAATAGAATTCAAATCAGAAAGTCAGGTTTGGATATAAACTCCGGTTGAATTCGTCTAGTGTGGATTATTAACGTGTTGAAGTGGTCAGACTGATGGAACGGCAGCCGGTTTTTGTTTTTGTTTTTTCAAATCCGGTGGTTAGTAGAATCATCATTGCTATGGATAACCATTTTTGACTGACCAGGTAGATTGTCGGGTATTATACCAACAGGAGGTATCAAGTTCGACAAGTCCCACAAGATCAACAGGGCAGAATGCTGCGAGTGAACACGCGGACATTCTCTGCCTGCTGTTATATGCTTGCCGATCTGTTTTTCGGCCGAAGTCCTCGTGAGAGAAAAGCTGGCATCATACTCTCCCGAAACTGAGCAAAGATGGACACTCGCTAAAGGATATTATATTCAAAGTCGGCTGTGATTGTATAAACATCGGGCCTTGTTTGAAGGAATCTTAAAGCCATCGTTTAACTGCCAGTTCGCCATAGTAGTTTGGTTCAGGCTGCTAACAAAAGATCGTACTTGCTTTGGCTTTTGATCAGCTTTTAACCAGGTTCGGGACCAAGGTACTTCGCACGAAATTGAGAATTCCCTATTGTTATGGCCATCCTGTGCCAATTTCAGGACAGTGTGGCGCCAGCCCCGAGAGGGAGATGGGGAGCCACATACGACGCACGTGAAAGATTCTGCTTTAGTATTTAGAAGCAGGATGCAAATCCGGGAAAAAAAATTTCCAGGATTTTTCCCATGTGTGTGTAAAGCGGAACATTATTTAATAATGTTCTGCTTTACACACACATGCACACACGCGCGCACTATCACACGAGCGAAGATACCTACCCCTTTAGGATCTTCAAAGGTGAATGGGGATGAGGGAGAGGTATCATCCAGGATAATCATGCTACCAGAATTCTGGTTTGTACGCGGGCAGAGAGAATTTGTGATCTCATCTGGTCTTGAAGCGCAAGTATGATGAACGATGCAAGGATAAACTATGTATGTGCGTTACACAATGAAGTTGATATGACCTTGATTTGGCTGGGGTCCCCCCCCCCCACCACACACACACGCATTCACATGGTCATGTAGAGAAAGTGTTATCCCTCTCTCCATGTATTCATGTATATATACATGTATTATACACATGTCTGTTGGTATATTAACATGTATGTGTGTGTGTGTGTGTGTGTGTGTTTGTGTGAACACTGTATTCGACCTGGCCACAAGAGTCATGATTTTAAGACACTGTACCTAGGTGCAAAGTGCCTATGTATACATGTTATGTAAAGCTATAATCATAAAGCCTACGTGGATATCACTGACATTGCCATTACCTTTAATTAATTACCACCAGGAAATTAAGTATAGGAAAGGGTCTACGGATTACTGACGGTGCATGCTCTCTGACATACAAATTTTTTGTACCTGCAGAGAAATACTGATTACAAAAAGTGTATTGTCCGTATCCATTTCATAATCAAATCCCTTCTCTTGCTGGCATTAAGTTCCTAGTACTTAGTACTTTTCAGTCTTAAATTATACCATAATTTCGTTGTATTATCATTAATTTCATCACAATCACCATCATCATTGTTACCATTATCATTATAAAAAAGTGTTTCTCTGGAACAGAAGTAGGATGATTAAAAAAGCCTGTTCTACCATCTATTCTGTGCAAGTGATAATGTGTTTTCAGCTTCCATTCAAATTCATTTCATCCCTAGTATCAAACTGCTCATAAGCACTGACCATTTTCGTGTAGTTTCTTAGAAACGGCAGTAGGCTATACCTATCCCTTAACCCCTACGCCATCATCTTATTGTTGCTATGCCACTTTTTTATTTATATTTTTTTTAACTTAAGAGTTATTAAAGTGGGCCAGAAGTTCGAGCCTCAACAGAATATGGACATAGTCAATATGTTGATCAAAGCATTTGTTTCGAGAACAGTTCTAAATTCATTTAATGGACAATTCCCAGGTGACCATGCCACAGAAACTTACCAGTCCCTTCCTGCCCCCCCCCCTTCACCAAGGCCAGTCATCAACAGAAACGCAATAGAATATCAACATTTAATATATTAACTCCCCATACCACGTAATTTTTCACATAAAAAAATGACTTGATGCCAACGTGGTGTAAAACTGTCCTGTCACCAACAATTATATCATCAGTGCAATTATGGATTTCATTTATCGGTCACGTTGTAAGAAGGATCTTTTTTTAACTTCAGCTCTGTCGATACATTTGCAATTCAAGACTTTGCCCCCCCCCCCCCCCCCCCACACACACACACACACCCATTCCCCTTTTGTTTCACACGAACACGCTATTCTGGACCAGGTGCATTGGACTATACAAATATTCTTCATTCATCAGGCTACAAAATACAATAAAATATTGTTGACGCTGACACATGATAGCAAAGTCATCACCGTATTGACTTGGTCATGTAAATGACGTTCTATCTCGTGGGAGTTCAAACAAAAAATGTTCAATTTACACATAAAATCTCCATTTGGTGTGACCTCGTCACTTCTGTGGAGTTCTTTTTCAAATAACAGAGAATTGAACACTATCCATTTTCGGAATGCTCATAGATTACCGTATACGGTTACCATGACAACCCCTCAACAAGACAGACTGAAAACCTTATCAACCTAGCAGCAGCTGATGATGTGTATTGCGGGACTATGCAACATGCGCTACACTGACCATAGGCAAAACTTCTGCTTTCCTGCAAGTACTGCTGGGGGGTGTTTCATCAACGTTTGTCAGCGCAAAAAGTTGTCATCGCTGACAATCACCATAGTAACAGTCAGTGACCAGAGCATCTCAGCCAATCAAAACCAAGGATTTTGCTGAAATTATCAGCACTGACAAACGTTGATGAAACACCCCCCTGGATGATCTTGAGATTAATGATAATTAGATTAAGTACAGTCGCCACTGCTTAACTGGGACAATTCCTGAGAAAGCACTTTGTTCCGATTAACCAACCGTCAATATCAAAAAGAAGTCAGAAACTGAGGCACTTGCGTACTCCACAAAATTCAGATATAAATCGTGCTGTAACTTGCACACGCTTGAATACCACTTTCTTTTTTAAGCCTGTAGAATCTCTGTAATAAAAACTAGTGAGCTGAAGATTGGATTGCAAAGTTAGAAGTAACGAACTTGCGAACTTGTGAAGCTAACGTAAAGAAGAACATAACTATGTATCACATCAATCTAATAAAAAAAAAAACAAAACAACGCCATCGCCTCCCGGTGACCTAATCAAATCCGGACAGTGGTCTTACTATCTTGTCGTCACGAACAAGCGGGGGCGACTGTATGATACGAAAGTGGCATTGGTCTACGGCTGTAAAATACATTGTAAGTAACATCCTTCTTCTGCTGCAAACAAATGAAAATCTAGCTTGGGCCATCTGTATTATTGTTGCTATTCCTCTTTTCCTCATTCTAAGGGCATGTTTAAATATACATTTATATATTTTTCATCTTTCATGTCATTTAGGCCTACATTCATTTTCAACAAAGAGTAAATCAGTATACAAAACAGCGTGAAAAAAAAAACAATATACACATTCTACATATAACTATAAGAGCGAATGGTAATTCAACTATGTTAATTCCCTTCATCTGTGTCAGGAACTTTGGACAGTGTGCACAAGACTATGGGGTTTTCTGTGTCAAAGCAAACATATAGGCCCGAATTCACGAAGGTGGTACAAAAGAAACCATGGTTTAAAACCATGGACAAAAACCATGGAGCGCCAAGTGTCGCATGGAATATTTCGTTACGAAATTGGTCATTTCGTCAACAAAATGACCGTTTCGTTAACAAAATTATCATTTCGTGGACGAAATGTTCATTTAGTTACAAAATGGTGTCATTTCGTTACAAAATAATCATTTCATCGACGAAATGACCAATTTCGTAACGAATTATATTCCATGCGACACTTGGCGCTCCATGGTTTTTGTCCATGGTTTAAACCATGGTTTCATTATTTTGTACCACCTTCGTGAATTCGGGCCATAGGGTTAAACGGGTCATTGCTTGGAAGCACTCACTGTAAATATATGGTTAGATTTCTGTAATTTGTAGAAGTAGTACTTCATTCAAGTCTGTATCCAACTGTTTGTTAGCCGTATTGAAATAAATAAATAAACTAAGAATGTAGCAATCCGTTTATTTCTCCTTATTATCGTAATTCTAATATTGCAGACTGATATTATGTTATCTTTCATTGAAGATACATATAGCAATGAAGTCAATGCTCTTTATTCTAATCCCAAATCCAATGTGCTAGAAAAGAACAAGGTTAAAAGGTGTGTATCAAATGCAATCACAGATAGCACTAGTAGCTGCCGCAATCAGCAATGTTGCATTCACATGTATATGTTTTGAATTATGACAGGTGTCCTTTAAAATTACACACTGTAAAGCGAAGCTGACCTACAAGGATATAATACCAAGAGGTCATTGCCATAACTACTTAAATCGATTTCTTGTGCATTCAGCGTCATTTCCGAGCGGTGCTCGTTACCTAGCAACAAAAAGCTCACCATTGCTGAGCAGCATGAGGAAAAAAAAAACACACGCAAACACAGAGCGATGGAATCAACAATATCATGATGGAAATAACAATTTCGGTGGTTGCTACAGCAATGAAAACAAGTCACAAATAATGCTAAAGGGAGCCCGAATCAACAATCAGCGCCTGGTTGTGGTTTGTCTCCTTTGTTTTCAAGGTAGTGCTTTCTCACTCCTTGGAACCTGTGGGAGATATATACTGTATAACTGTATAAGATAGGATGTACCACTCCAGCTCGATAATAATGTATGTCCATCCATCTGTATATAAAACACATGATATAGGGCCTACAGATGAATATAAAAGTTATATCTAAATTTGCTGACAGTGTTGTACAATAACGCTCAAAAGAATGAGGAAACATTGAAGGACTATAAGTTTATCAACATTTTAAGTTGATAGAGATATATTTCCGAACAATGACAAAGGTGAACTGTTTCCCATGGGTGTAGGCCCTATTCTACAACATGACTAACTACGGAGAAAAGTCAGTCAATCACATATTCGTAACTTTTTTTTTTTTTTTTGAAGAAGTTACGGAACATTCTCTTCATCGCCACAGACACATCAGAGACACTGATCACGTGTAGGACCAATCAGCAGCTAGAGAATTTCGTATCGGAAATCATGTTTGATATAGTGCCTTTAAAGACCGGAGAGTCGATATTGACATTGAGGTGTTGATCGTCGCAGTAATTTGCCCGATGACAGATTATTAATTCGAACGTGTCGCCTTTGATCGCTGAATCATTGATCCTAATGGAATCGACCACTTTCAAAACATGATCAGCAAGGACAATATTAATAGATAGCCAAGTGATGAATTGATCATTTCGAAGCATGTAAGCATGTTGGCCTTCAATTTTTTTTTTTTTTTTTCAGCAAAGCTCCTCAAAGTGGCTAGTTGGAAAAGCTTACTCAGTATAACATTTCACATACACGGGGAGTGATAGCATTGTGCACGGAATCAATTCGTAAGACTTTATACCACGCAGTCGTCAAGAATGATAAAACAACAAGCAGAATTTTAATCCATGCGTACATAATGTGAGTTACAATATGAGCTACTAACATGAGAAACATGATAGCATTTTAATGATACTTGAAACCATCAAAATATTCTGACTGCCTTAAGAGAAGAGGCATCGGGTTGTGGAATGAACACACTGCTGCATTGCTACCCCCCCCCCGTAATTTCAAGCGTGTTTGTCTTCATTATTCAAACTATATCCAAACTAAATTCCATATTATATGTATATGTAAACAACTCTTAAGTCATGGCTCATCCCTGGCTATGTACCATTTAAGCCACTTTTCAGCAAAAGACATTGATTTTCCCAATGCCTTTCTTCATTCTCCGGTTCTGACACTGAAATTTACTCGAAGCGAATTTACCCCGTGAGTCTGTTTCGTATCGATGCAATTCAGTCTCAATTTAAAATCGTTTCTTTTATACGGCATAACTCTCATGCTAATTAGTCACAATGTCCATATGATTACTATATTACATGCTTGTGATTGAAACATATCATGTGGAAAAAAAAAAAGAGAAAGAAATATCCCGATTTGTCAAAAGAATGCGCGCAGTCACAACGCGTTATCAGACAAAAACTGCCCCTGTAGCATGTTTATAAGAGATGGCGCTAACACCTTTTTGGATGTAATGGCCTTGAGATCTCGGTTCGACACATTATGTATACGCGCCGAGTTGTACCCTTCTCACATAAGCTATCACTATTAAGCTCCCTTGATTAGATTTGACATTCATCACATATCACTATCAAGCTCATTTAATGACAGTTAAGTTTCACCTCACACCACACTGATATCAAGCTCACAGTATACTAAGGCATAATATATACACTATTCAGTTCATACGGAAATTAACTTTATTAACTCACTACGATATACGATATGACTGGAAAAAGATAAGCTTTATTGTGTTTTCTAAATTTTAATTCGTAAGTGTACATTAATCTTAGTGAGATTAGTAAAGTTTTTTTTATTTTATTTGAGATACTGTATATGTATATGTATATATATATATATATATATATATATATATATATACCTCATCATTTGACGGAAACACGTACACTGTAAGAGTTCAACCTGTCGCTGGTGCATTTTGTCTCCCCTGCAATCATATTTTGCAAATCATCTTCAACATAATTTAGGGCCTACATGCTGAAACTTGGGCTGTCGACTGTATTATAACAAAATGCCTCCAATGCTAATATTTTAGATGCCTCCGAAATAAAACTTAATTGCGCGGCATTCTCGAATTCACGGCGCATTCGTAACATACCATGAGATATAACGAGTCAAAGTGCTTTTACCCTTTCGTCATATTCGTGTTGTTTTTAACCAATTGTGTCGGTAAACGTAAAGGCGTTCTCTTTTCTACTGTGTAGATTATGATGTTTAATGCGCTGCTTTCAAAATAATCTGCTCAATTACGCACAAAAGTCGAACAGCAATCTTCTAAATATTATTTCGTTGCAGACTGTGTCCTATTTTGTGTTCAGTCGCCTTCCTTTACTTGATTAGAAATCAGTTTTGCTGAGGCATGGAAGCATGAACGTAATTGCTAATCACAAGTTGATCGCAGCTGATTATTCTTCAACATTTCATGCTTTACTAATCCTACGACACAAGTCGTTTACGATTAACGGTAATCTGATATGAACTGTTGTGTAAAATAGAGAGATCTGGGCGTCGGCGAACTGAAATTTTATGATCCGCATCATATGATTACATCATAATTATTGTCATATCTACTTGAACAGCATTGCATTATCCCACATTGATGTGGCTAATGTAGCTTATGATTCCGCAACTGGTCGATGACCAGATACAATGACGTTCTCCATATTGTGTGTCTAAATTGCACTTCTAAGACTCGTTAGTAGCATGCACGTGGAGCATCGTCTGAAATAATAGTCAGTTCATATTATGCGGAAATTATGACGCGTTACACTCCCATTGCATTATCGTGAATTCCAAACACGCGCGCACATAAAGGATGATATGAATAAACTATGAATGAAATGTACATGATGTAGGGTACATGATGTATTCGGATCGGCGAGGCAGAAAAAAAGTACTAGTAGGTTAACCAGTCAAATGAGCATTCAAATCACACTGGTGTATACCAATTCATGTCACTGTAATCCATGCTTTGTTACCTTAACTGGACAAAATTTACAGTGCGTGCCGTTACTTTGTTTGATATTGATATTAGAGGTAAATTTGAAGAAATGGTTTTGAAGAGAAATATGATTCTTCATCAGTTTTTCGTCTGAATTGAAATGTTACCCATGAATATTCTCTCTTCCTCTCTCTTTGCCGAAATGGAAGGAAATGGCTTTAGGTAAGACGAATGATCGCTGTATCCAAATCAAATGAAAAGGAAAGTATTACTTTTTTAAAAGTTCATGCAAATTTATCGAACATCATTTTGTCAATACTTCAAGTTTACACATAGATTATTTTGTATATGGTTTCACGCCTTCATTGTCTTTGTTGAATGAATTATTCCTGTCATACTTCTGGTACTCGTTATAGAGTTTGCTATAAATTATTTTCGATGTGATGTTCTGATGTAGAGGAAAGTAACGAGTTTATCTGCTCAGCTCAGGGAACGTATCATTTTTTTTTTTTTCATTTAGTAGTTCTGGAAATTGTGTGCGCAACAAATTAAACAAACAAACAAACAAGCAAACAAACAAATGATAAGACATGACATGGCGCAACAACTATGAAAATCGAGAAAATACTAAAAGAAAAATTCACCCATAGGCAGCAACAACGATTAAGACCTTCGACAGCAAGCTAGTTTGGAAAGAACGTTGCACTGTGGTTTGTTTACTGTCGGACGTCGACATGATAGACCTACTTTACATCTGGGCATGGATTGAAGATCATTTCAATGGCGGTCTTAATCAATAAATGGTTCTCGTCTGTACTCTTTTCCTTTAGTCCGATACCTTTTGTCATTTGCTGGGTTGGCCATTGATTTTTCCGTTCTATATTGCGCCACAGTACACCGTTCTCATTGTGTGAGCATTGCTGAATACATAAAACGCGTTACCGCACCTGCTTATGCTATCTTTACTGCCAAGTTTTACGAGTTATTGAAAATGGTAGACTATTCAGAGAATTCCATACATTTATTATAATATACTGATGCGCCTGAGTGTTCATGAAACACTAACAGCGAGCAAAGTTCATTCTAAATTGCACCGCTAGAGGCTAACCCACGATTTGATACACATTTTCCCCATTACCAATCAAACATTGTGGCTCAGAGGTGGAATATTTCTTCCACGTTAAAGGGATGGTATAGTATTGGTGGAGAGGAGGATTGGGCTTTTAACTTTTTGCGAGATACAAAGAAACTGCTTATGAAATAATGAAGAGCATACAATTCTAAGAGGAATTCAAAGTTTATTAAATAAAAATCGGTTTTGGAATGGCTGAGACATCCACAAAGTAAAACAAAGCGATCCTAATAAAAGATGGGTCCCACCTTTTATTAGGATTGCTCTGTTTTGGATATCTCAGCCATTTAAAAATCAATTTTCATCAAATAAACGTCGAACCCCTCTTGGGATTACATGCTCTTTCATGTTTTATAAAAGGTCTCTCATCATCTCACCAAAAATGTTAGAAACTTGAAGTTAGGTCTCAACCAAAACTATACAATCCCTCAAAAGGCATTATTTACCATTTGCAGATGAAACAAAAATCAAGCTTTAGAGATGCTTCAAAATAGTTCTAAAATGTGAGTTAGGGATGGAAACAACCAAAGCAGAAGTTTAAATCAGCATAATTAATGTTAAGTATTGTTAAATATACAAAATGTGAACATTAGTTACAATGAAAATGTTTCTAGACTAGACCGTCTGCAGTGTTTAGTGAGAAAAGTAGTGATATCTCCTTGTATCATACAAAACATCCTTCCATGTAAAATTTTTGAAGTAAAGCCTAAAATATAACTGACCTACACATATCCATCAAATGTGATATCTTGAACATTTTTATTTTAATCACTGCTGCCAATGGTAAACTGTACCTTTAAGCTCGTCAAGACTATTCAGTTTTGCATCAATATGTCTGCGAAAAGAAAACGCCATTTGAAATGGATCTCATACTTATGGCGCCTGCTGTTGCCATCATCAGTAACAAAACTTCCTTCATAAAGTCATTCATAAACACACGCTCACATGATGAATGCGTAAAGACCTTTTACAGCAGAGCAAAGTAGATCTTGTCAAAAAAACTTCAGAATTATTGGCGAAATCTAGTTGAATATCAGTCTCTCGAGGAGTATTATTATCCCCTGCCTCTTCCCATGCTTTCATAAGCTCTGAGCAAAAAAAAAAAACAAAAAAAAAACAAAAAAAAACAAACAAACAAAAAAAAACAAACAAAAACAAGAACAAAACAAAACAAAATAAAAAATTAGTCATGCGTATACGTCATGCATTTTCTTTGCCTTGCCATTGTTTTATATTTGGGACAAAAGCAAAGAAGAGAAAAATGAGGCGAGAAGTCATGAGGTAGATGTGATGTTGTGGAGGGATCACTACAGTGACCGCACTGCAAAGCAACGCGCGATGTCACAATATTGCGTTGTGATAAACAAAATGATAACGGTGTACTATTTTGAGAATGTCATAAAAAGTGACGTTATTTTCGCTAAAGAGTATTCCATTGAGTGTCAAATAGGCCTACATTCTGAAATAGTTTAAAGTACATAATCAAGTGAGGCCTTTTCAAACAAACACAAAAGGAGGAACTTTTTTTTATCCAAAATATAATGTTGTTCATAAGACATCTTGATTACTATAGTGCCTTCAGAAATGTGAAGGTCAGGTTAATCAAATATATAAGGTTAAATAAGATTAATCAAAACTTGTTTAACATACCCATCCCTGCCTTCCGTAACCGGGCGCCACCGGTGACAGCTTGTAGCGACGTCTGCCCGGCGACACGGTGTTGTTGACCCGCTGGTCGTTCACTTGCAAAAATTGCGGGTTCGACATTGCGAACATCGACTATCTTTAATAGACCGCAAACGAAAAAAAAAAGACCTTTCCAGAAGAACGCTGTTAGAATCGTAAGAAGAATTGGCCGATATCTCGACTATAGTTTGTCGAAGGTGCTGTGACCGGAAATAGCGGAGGTTTGTTTGAGTTTTTCATGCAGCCATCGATGGCCCATGATGTACTGTTACAGGACAAACTTGACGCAGAAGGTCAAGAAGGAGATACAATGCATGACCAGATGACATAATCACAACCTCGAGCTTGAGTCACCTGGAAGATACACTTATATAAATAGGCCTATGATTTTTTAGCAGCTAGTGTTTCCAAGCCCTTTCATTTTGTTTCACGGTAAAATGGAAAAGCGGTATTGATAAAATATACAGTCAGCTAATTATATTCGCAATGTAAGTAGGCATAATCTGACGAGTTATTCACTTTGGGGATTCATGTCCTACTTCTCGTTAGGTTCATTGAATCCGACAATCCAAATTATGCAGTCGCTGCTGTCACTATTTCGAGTTCCATGCACGCTCCAACTTTCCGCCAATATTATCATGTCGACGTTAATACGTTAATCCATGACAGACAAGCATAGCAACATCATACCGAAGAGCGCTATAGCCGCCGCCACACCGCTGTTCCTGCCGCTTGCAGCGTTGCTATTTGCACAGTGTCATAGATGCAACTCTCAGCCACATATTGCAAACATTCGTGATCATGACGATGTCACGTTTACGATCCATGATGTCGAGGCAGGCAATTGAGAGCGGGAAAATCCATGTAAAGCGCACCAGAAGTTATGTTTGATCTCTCTGTACTGCGATCACGCATACGATACTGTGCAGTCAGTATAATAATCATGACTTTGCGCTCGTACACTATACATACGACAGCAGGATAACTTCGGTCACCCTTTTTTGTGCCAATCGATATTCGTGAATACGCATTCACCGGCAATGCATGAAACGACTCATCTCGCATTGAATGCCAAGAAAAGAAACGCAGGTTTGTTTACTACAACGGACCACACCACAGAATAAGTCGAATCTTTTGTCCTTAACATCTGTTTATGTGAATCAGAATAATGGAACCCGCAGATGGCGAGCTAATTACATGTATCAATGTATAACGCCCAAATGTACGTCCTTGTACAAGGAGTCTGTAGAATGTACGCTGCTCAAGTACAAGGGCAGTAAAGTCAGCGCTAACTGGCTGTTAAAAGCATCCCGTTTGGAGTAGTGATTTACCATCACTCTGCTTTTCTATAATATTTCTGAATGAGATTGCCTGTATCAAGGCTGCTATTGTTGAGTGGGATCACGGTGTATTTGGGCATCATACATAATTATTTTATGACTCAATCCGCGTAATAGGCTTAATGACCTCCCATCCGCGCTCGTCTCTGATTCTATAGAAATGGATCAATGGTCACATATTTTTTTCTAGACCACTGTAATTAAAAGCGTAACGTTTGATTAAATGAGCGGCATAAGGCTTATATAGATCCGAACGAAGCAGCGGGCATGTCAACAGGCTCGGGGCAGTTAAATCGCTCCCTAGATATTTACAGGCTATACCCTCTTAAAGGTACTGTTTATCATTGGGAGCAATGGTTTAAAAAATGTTCGGATTATCATGTCACATTTGATGCATACGTGTAGGTCAGTTGTATCACAAAACACCCTACCTATACACATTTCACAATAAAGCCTGAAATATAAGGAGATGTCATTATTTTTCTGAATAAACCATAACTATAGACGGTTTAGTCTAGAAACATTTTTCATCATATAACTATTGTTCACATTATGTTAATTACCAAAACCTAATATTGATTGTACGGATTCAAATTTTTGCATTAGTTGTTTCTATCCCTAACTCACATTTTTTGAACTATTTTGAAGCACCAAAGCTGGGTTTTTGTTTCACCTGCAAATGTTATATAATGCCTTTAACGGAAATTGTATAGAATACGCATTTAGAAAAAAAAATAAAAACAGTAATGTGCCGTGACAAATTATTATGTGCATTAATAACACAATGTTTTAATTTGATTAAAGAAAGTACTAGAGCAGACATTTAGAAAATATACTGGGAAAGAGTTATCTTAAGTAGATCCCACAACCCCCCCCCCCCCACACACACACAGACACACAATGAAATTCCTTGCCTATAAACATAATCATGATAATGCGCAGGGACCTTATCATTCATAACTTTGATTTTCGGACTGACAGTCGAGTTTCGTAAAGGGCATTTGAAGTCCAAACGAGTTCAATTTGTAAGAACCGTTTCTAAGAACCATTTTTCTCCAAAACCACGTGAAAGTAACGTGTGCTATACAGTGAGCTGATGTAGAAGCCGTGACATACTATGACTGTCTGCAGTAACAACAGCCTAAAGATGGGCCTTATTTGAAATCCACAAATCTTCGTATGATTTTATTTTGTTAAAATAACACATTTCAATCATAAACACACGACAAATGTAAAATTCATGTACTTTATATATTTGTATATTTTTTTTTATACAGATCCAGGGATTTCTACCCCACAAACACTGCTGATTGGTCTTCACTTCGCATTAGATTAAATGAGATCGTTGAAGCTAAATGCAAACTCTAGATTTTTCTCCACCCACTGTAGAGTCATTTCGCACCCGATATTCGAAATCCAGTGTGTCGGCGATGAAAAAAAAAAAAAAAACCCGGGTGTATTGATGTTTCAAAAATCACAATGATAATGGCGATAATGATAACGATTATGTATCACTATCTTTATCGTCATTAGAAGCATTACAGTAAAGTATGCACTTTATTGATAGACCTTGTTATGGTCATATCGATAAGTGTTGTTACTTCACTGCCATGCATTATTCCTGGGTATAGTCATCATCATTATTCTCGTGGTCCCGTTGTACATACCCATTGTTTACACAATATGTCAATATAGAAAGAATGATAATAATGCCCTTATTTGATTATGTGCATAGTAATAGTTTATATACATTGTGCCCGAGGATGAAGGTCCCGTGACTGAATGGCCGCACCGAGAACCCCTACAGAATGACCAGGAGCCTGTCTTAAAAAGACTTGTGATAGAAATCAATCACAAGTTTCTTGTGAGCTGCAATGCAAGTTGCGATTTATTTGGGGACTTGTGATTGATTTGAAGGCTTTATGAGACGGGGCCCAGACTTAAGATTGATATCAATAATGTTCCCAGTATTCTCATACATCCACTTTTGCTCGGGTGCCCGTCACGAGTCATACAGCCCAAGAGTCAAACAAGCCACGAACTCGTCACTAGGCGAATAAGGCCCATGAGTCCGACTCTAGGCCAAAAAGGCCCACGAATCTGACACTCGTGTGGCCTACATCATGCCTAGAGTTTCGACCTTGTTTGCCCTTGTTTGCATACTGTCGGAAGACTCATAGGCCTTATTTTCCTATTATATAGTTTCGAATTCATGGGCTTTATATTGTTCTTCCCTGTCTTATCACGGACCTCAGATAAGCAACAAAATCGGTAATTTTCATTCAGTTTCATTACTTCTGTTCTAAAAAAACAAACAAACAAACGCAGGTTTAACGGCAATATCTTCAATTATCCGCATACCAAGTGATTTATATCTATTTCTTGAAATTTATTATTACGCGTTGTAAGATTTCTCCTTTTAATGAACAATATTCTGTGATTATTTTCTTCCTGTCATTTCAGGAAAGTCTTGCTTTATTCATCATAAGCCCAAACTTTGTGTAATTAAACAAAAGGCATATATATAATGTTTGATAAGTTCAACTTACATTGAAAACATTACAATAATACCCGGGCCAGTACAAGGGCACTATGAGAAATAGCAAAATCAGCCCGTCCTCAACGGTTTTTCTGTTTGAAATATCCGATATAACTGGATCTTAGAATTTCAGTTTGAATTGTCAACTGAGATGAAAAAGAATAAAGGAAAAGGAGTGTGATTTAGAGAGAGAGAGAGAGAGAGAGAGAGGGAGGTGGGGTGTGAAAACAAGATGCATAACAAAGAAGTGTCACTTATAAGAAACATCACTGATGTACAATATGAAGGTGTGAAAATGAGGTATGTAATCATCGAATTTAAGAAAAAACAAAATGACGTTCAAAAGTTTGTAATATGTCCAGATCAGGCATTGACAACGAGTCTGGAAAACCCTGGTAATTATAAAGGATTTTTATCATTGATGATAGAGTGGTGTCTGCTTTTCCAGTAGGAGAGGCATTAAGAACTACTAAAGCCCATTAAATCGGGGCTCTGATTGAAATAGATATCTTTCTCACCTTTCTGTTGTATTGCTTGAGAATGGCGGCTTTCTTGTTGAGGTGCATCTGTTTAAAGTGAAGATTGGCGAGTATCAGAGCTCGCTGCCGCTTCCACTCCCATCTTGCCTCCGAGGAACTGTTGCTCATGGTGACGATGAGAAACTGTCACAGATCACCGGAAGGTGAAAATGGAGAAAACTTTGGAAGGTCTGTCCCTACTGCCGTTGACTGCATTACCGTAGCATATCCCAGCATGTCCACCACCCCCGAGGCAGACGACACGTCCGAACCACGGGCGACGATTATCCGAATGGCGCCGAAAATGCGCTCATGATGAAGTGCGAAGGAAGTGCGTCCATCCGACACACGCTCACATCGATGTATAAATATGATGTTGACAACCCTTTTATACACCATCTGTCAACGGAAAGACACGGAAGATACATCACTGCCCATGACCAACGTTATGGTTATGCTCATAAAAGTGTGCAAGCCCGAACAACAAAATCTACTTGATTTTCCCTCCCCTGTGCGGCTTGTTCATCCGCACCATTCTGCATGTGAGTCTCAAAATAATAATTGCTGCACCTTTGCAGGTGTATTCTGTAACTCATACAAAAAAAAAAAATGAATATGAACAAAATTCCAACCAGGAGCCAGTATTAAAAAAAAATCGATCTCTGTGTTTACACCTACGCTTACATTATTTTATCGATCTGTCCGCATCCCTTGTTCCTTTATTTACCGACGTTCCATTCTGCACGACAGCCGGCTGTAGATTATCAAAAGAAAAAAAAATCCCGTTGTTTGTTTTACCATATTGACGAGTTTTTTTTTTGAGTTGTCATGACAACATTTCTCATAAACAAAATGTCAGAGTTGATGCGAAGTACGGAGTCGGCATTTAAAGCACGTTGGGTGGCGATCACCGTAGATTAATGGGCACTGTTATGGCAGGCATGATTAATAGACCATGACTTATTTTGTCCCCTCACATTAATATGCTGTTGTAGTATGGGGGGGGGGGGGGTGAGTGGGATGGGGAGGGGAACCTGCATAATATTTTCCCCTAATCGCTAACATTGCAACTTCGTTAAAGGGATGGTAGAATTGGTGGAGGTGAGGATTGGGATTTTGACTTTTCGCGAAAAAATCAAGAAACCACTTATGCAATAGTACGGAGCATATCATTCTAAGAGGAGTTCAAAGTTTATTTGATGAAACTCGGCTTTGGAATGGCCGAGACATCCAAAAACATGTGATGCTGAAAATCAAATTTAGGCATGTGTGATATAGTACTTGATGTAGGCTATTCGTTACGCATCCTAATTAGATTATTATATTAATTGCCTTAATTGCCTCGGAGGTACCAAGTATCCCTTTCCCCGTCTCCAAGATTTTCTTGGTTTTTGTTTGCAGTAATAATTGAGGAGGGGTAGTAGCCAATGTATATTCCCAAAGTATTATCGCATACCGTGTCTGTTTTATGTGTCGATAGATGTATTACAAATATATATATATATACATGTATATATTTCATTACGTATACTAAGAACTGTCCGTTGTTGTTGTTGTTGTTGTTGTTGTTGTTGTTGTTGTTGTTGTTGCTGTTGTTGTTGTTGTTCATTTTCCATCTGTGGAGTTGGCTGGATAGCCCATATATCCAGCCCATATGGCTGGATAGCCATATGGCTGGATAGCCCATATATCCGTGAAGCATAATCATTCTAAATGAAGCTATCATACTTGCAATTCCCGTTTCCATGTATCAACTCGGCAGCGCGAATCGCGTATCACTACATCTCAGTATATCTTATTTATTATGTTTTAGTCCCGTATAATATTCACGGCATTATCGTGAACTCTGGATTTCCTTATCAAGTAGGGTCCTTTTGTTGGAACATGAGTGTATAAAGTGATATTATTCACACATTTTGCCCCCCCCCCTTTTTTTCCCCTCGTCTTCACCTCTATCAGAGCAGTCGTACTTTATCCCAAAGTAATTTTGCCAAAGAGCAGGGCAGGCACCATGGACTTGTGGAATTACTTGCATGTAAATATAGGCCTACTTGCATATGGTTAATTATTGGAAGTATTCCTGATCACCTAGGTGTTTTCTCGCGACCCAAAATGCCTAATGTCCATAAGTACATTATACGGTCTCTCGACATACAACGATTAAGTAGCTGCAAGGCTCCGTAGAATTAATCAAGTGAAACCAATATTTTCTTTTAATGAAATTTATATCTTCGCTTCACTTCTAATAATCTGTGTTCTAATAAACCATGAATGTGTATATTTAAATCGTGGCTGATTGATATGCTTAGATAAGGAGTCAACAATGTACGGATGACTTATTGAAGAGACCTATGTCCCTCCTTTACAGTCATATAACTCGTTTACTGTCTTAATCTACAAGCTTCGTTATTCCCCTTAAAAAAAGAACAAAGACAAAAGAAAGAAGATCCAGCAAATGAAGTTGTTTCATTAAAGTTTCCCACTTCAAAGCCCTCTCCCTACAATATTGGCTTGTCGAATTACAGGTACATTGAAGATTAAAGAAATTATCATGATAATTACTAAACTACTCGGTTCGCAGTGCATTCTCATCTTTTTGGTCAAATGTTCCCTTTGGTTGTAGCTGCTCGTAGAAATTATGAAAATGACACATAAACTGTAGTCCGTCACACACAATGAGCTGTCGTTTAATTGTACCTACCGAAGCAACTCGCTCCTCAGTGCCGCATTTTGTCGCCCAAATGAGGAGGGAAGTTACGAAGCATCATGGTGATTATCTTGCCTCAAAAAGATCCAATCTTTTTCTTGCTACTTCTTACAGTGCCAGTGACATTACAGATTCAGCAACTTTGTCCATGCGATCGGTTTCACTCGGACGATCGTTCGCATGGGGGAAACCATGCTTTTAATTACTCCGCAACTGGCACAAGAAATCCGCGCAACGCTGCTTTTCTACAGAAAGACAAGTTAGGAGAAACACAGAGCGATTATACCGGGAGATGTTTAGCCCCACAATTCTTACGGCTTCTTCAGTTATGGATCGTTTTAGAGGGGCGAACAATTAGAAGACAAACATGTGGTTGGTTTGTTGGGGTGATACGCCTTTTGTTTGAATTGCGCTTGAGGTGCCTCCGCATTCTGTACGTTACAATGGAATGGAACTCCTTGAAATCAAAGGAGGCAGTGATTGTGCATCAGCAAACGAGCCAATCACGCTATATCCGTGTTGCTTCGTTTCTTGCGCCAGTCGAGGGTACAAACATCATATGGTTTTCCCCCGAACAAATAAATCATTGTGAACGAAGGGTACAAAAGAACAGAAACAGGCATCGCGGAGTAAACTGGGTGTCAGCAACATAGCGCACGATGAATTTTATGAAAAAAAATTGAACGTAATGTTATAAATGAAAACACATTTATTAATCAGTGCTCAACGGCAGTCCACTCACACAGACAAGAGGTAGAGTGGGTGTCATTTAAGTCCAGTTAAGTGGTCAGAGGGCAGAAAATGAAAGAATAGGACAAAATCTGGCCCAAAATATAAAAAACCAGATTACGTTTACAAAGAGTAAAAAATCACGAAGGGAATGCAATTAACATTATTATTCCAATAGAGCTATGCACTTCGGGTATATAGGCCTACCACTAACGCATTCCTCCTTTTTATATGGTAGCTGTAGGGGATGATGATTATAAACCACCTGCCAAACACTGCCAGTAAAAAAAAAGAAAGAAAAGAAATTGCAATTCATGAAATTCGTCGAAAAACTTCCGGTCCGTGCGTGCCTGTGTGTGCCTGTGAGTGTGCATGTTGTGTGATTTATTAATTTGTTCTCTCATTTTTTCTTCTTTGTTTAAAGGGAAGATAAACCCCAAGGGCAATGTGGATTGAGTGAAAGCAGCAGCATTAGTAGAACACATCAGTGAAAGTTTGAACAAAATCGGACAATCGATGCAAAAGTTATGAATTTTTAAAGTTTTGGTGTTGGAACCGCTGGATGAGGAGACTGCTAGAGGTTATGACGTATGAGTGGACAACAATACCAAGAAAATATAAAGAAAATACTACAAAAATCCACTTTTCATGAAAATTACAAATTCCATCAACTTGATATTCACATATGTTAAGGGTAGCAATTATTCCCCCTGCTTTCTGAAAGCGGTTGGTCCATTGCTCTTTCATAATTCTAGAAAAGTGAATTTTTGTTGAATTTCCTTTATATTTTCTTTGTATTGTTGTCCACTCATACGTCATATCCTCTAGTAGTCTCCTCATCCAGCGGTTCCAACACCAAAACTTTAAAAATTCATAACTTTTGCATCGATTGTCCGATTTTCCTCAAACTTTCACTGATGTGTTCTACTAATTTTGCTGCTTTCACTCAATCCACATTGCTCTTTGGGTTTACCTTCCCTTTAAAGGTTGCTTTGACTCTGACTATATAGAGCAAAATTAATGGATAAAGCTCTTATAGCTCACACAAGCCACGTACCTTCCTGATCTGATTTTGCTTAACGTCGACATTGCGCCATAATCTAACTTTTATCATGTATCTGTACACTGTAAAAGCATCGGTGTTAGATTTAACACCATGGGTGTTAAATCTAACACCGATCAAACTTCAATAGAGGACCACACCCACAGGTGTAGAAAATGTATTGTGACGGTGTTAAAAAGTGTTCGCCTGGCACTTCGTGGTGTTAATTTGACACTGTGGCTGGTGATATTTTTGACACTGCGCTAGAGTTAATTCAATAATGACACCGCATGGTGTTGATTTGATATTGGTGGTGTTAATTTCAATGGTATAACACCCGTCCAGCTTCAATAGGGGACCATACCAACTGGTGTTACTGTGGTGTAATTGTATTTACAGATTTTTTCAAAAATCAAGTACTTTATCGGAAAATTCTTTATCGTCTTGTTGAAGTTCAAAATTAACAAGAAGTGCAGTAACTAAGAAACTATTCAAAAAACAATTTCAAATTTTGAAATGAAAACCGGAGGTGTTAATCTAAACACCATGAATGAGCACTGGAAATGTAACACCAGCTCGGTGTTTCATATTTAACACCGGACTTCTTTGCAGTGTATTGTAACACAATGAAGACTAATGGAGCCCCCCCCCCCCCCCCCCCCCCCGCCGCGAAAAAAATGCAGTTTCAGTAATCTGTGTATTGCAGAAATTGCTTTCGGAGGTTTTCGGAGGTGGGGGGGGGGGGGAGGGACCATTTTGCCAAATATTTTATGTGCTAATCTGAATCAACTTATATGAAACCTTGCTGGTAAACTGAAGTATAATGTAACAAACACTTTGCTTTATAACACTCTTACTGGTTTGTAGCTACGCTCTATTGGAAAGACTGTTGAAAAAGTTGTTTCACATGATTAAGAATTTGGTATATTGAAAATTATTTTATCGTTATCACCATCCAATTTTATAACACTTACTGAGTACAACATTTTGGTGGATGATTTTGTGTGTATGCGAACAGTTGGTTGATGAGGCTATCAGTGCTATCTCTTACAAGTTAGCTAAGCTCTATGTCAAACACACGGAACATCAGAAACCGAGGTCAAAATATCGGCTGATATACTGTACTTGTAATGCACGTAACTGTGTTAATGCTTCATCCCTCAAGGATACACTCTGACTTTATATAGATTTGGTGAGAAACATTGATTATTATTGTTAATGTTGTAATTACTGTGATTTTTAATGAATTTCTAAAAGTTATTTATATTAGGTACATGCATGCAGGTCACATTCTATGTATTCATGTTCATCGTATATGTATTCTTATGTTACCTGGAATAATTATGTCAGTTGTTAAATCTGTAATCTTGAACTATAAATGTTCAGCTGTTCTCTGATGTAATACATTGTTATTGCTATTACTGTTAAGCATTATACATTTTTATTGTTATTGTTGTTATACACAAATGAACTCACACTCAATCCTAAATTCGTAGTTTCTTGTTTACATACAAAAACACCATTGCAAGGAGAAACACTTGTGAAATTATGCATTTTTTTTTCATGTATTGCAGCTGCTTTCACACACACAACCCCCCCCCCCCAATAACTACAAACGACCAAGTAATCAGGTCATATTTGATAATTTTCCCGTCTGGTTGTCTGTAATAATGTTCATTTTCTTATAAGATGATGAAGTCCTTGAATGTATGTCGAATGTCTGTCACACACACACACACACACACACAAGGTTTTGAGTCTTTCTTGAAAAGAGAAAAAAATAAGGTCTCTGTTCTATAAAGTTTCACAATGATGAGTCTACGAAGGTGGGGGAGACGGAGGTGGGGGAGGGGGAGATATCCCCCCCCCCCCCCCCTCCCCCGCCGCTGATCACAACATAATAATGATTGGTACTGGTGTTTTGCACCCACAGTACCAGTCTCAATTCAGGGAGTCCATAATATACAGCAGTCCATATGGCTTGATGAGTTACACACTGTCACAGTCATGAACAACCATTTGAACTGGCATTATTAATCTAATGCATATTAAGAGTGCGTCTTGAGATACATTTTGAATATGTTTAGAAAGGACTTAGTATAGACTCTAGTTTAAATCGATATAATATAAATATGGAAGCCAGCAGATTTATGAATATTACGGTTTGATCTTTAGATTGTGTTTGTGATGTAAACATTATACGAGTACAAATAGTAACGCGTTCGTGTGTGTGTGTTTTGTGTGTGCTTTATACAGTAATTGCTAATACGTTTATAAGGTTACCAAAGTTGAGTATCAATGTTGTGCTATAATGTTGGCTTCCAATTCTCAAGTACATAGCTACACATGTTTGTACAGTATGATAATCATTTCCTCAAATTATATCCTAAATGTTTGATAATTGATAATAATTGTTGTTTGGTTTTTCTGTAGGGAAAACCTATAACTACACTGGGGAACATACCCTGCTGGGGAAAGAGTTTCAGAATTTATAGAGATTGAGATGATGAATAAGAATGTTTTCGAAATTCATCACAACGAACAAGGATCATGAGATGGCAGCTTCACCATAAGAATACACGAGTGGGGGCTCAAGGAAGCAGAACAACAACAACAACAACAACAAAGAAGCTTGCATACATTCTACACATGCAAGCGGTATTGTCATGAATTACATTACATTTCTGAAATACAATGTATGTGAGCCTCCTCAATATGTTTTCATCCGCGTTCAGTGTAATTTGATTTGGTTTTTCAGAGTATTGGTTTCCTTCCTCAAGGACTACAATAAATTCCGCAAATCTTTACATGTGGATGTCAATTTATGTATACTACATGATGTGAAATTATGAAAATCGTCTGGAATGCCCCTTTAATCATTTTTCATACACCCAGAAGTCAGAGAGTTCAAATACAACGAAGTAATCACATTCTCTCTCCGGAGTACTGGGATGGTGGGCCCTATTTTGGGGAGAATGCTATCATAAATAAAGAGCATTGTAAGTTCTTTTTTAATGTCTTCTTTTGATAGGAATATAATTGTTCAACCGAGTTTTACAACCCTCTGGCTAACACATTATCAGTCTTTCCAAAGGCCCTCAGAGTCTCGCTGAAGAAGAAATCCACCCTGAAAATATATAAACTTCAGAAGAGAGAGAAAAATATTCCCTACAAGTGCCTACAGAACAATACAAAATGACAAAATATCAGATAAGAAATAAGAAATGACACTTTTTTTTTTTAATTTCACATTTGTTACGGACATTGACCAGTCCCTGTGAATATTCAAATGAGCGAGTTGATGATGTCATACCCTAACAATTTTCATGTACGTTGATTATGACATTCAGAAAAATTGCTATTTTTCGCTAATACAAGTAAAGGCATGTTTCATACCAAGATGTGTCATAGTTCACATTTGTTCTTTTATTATTTTGGTTGGTTTTAAGGCATTTGTTTTTGTATTTATACAGCTGAAATATCAGATTTTTGTCATTTCTGTTTAATATGAAATGAATAAGAACTTGTGAGAGCATGACATCGTCAACTTGCTCATTTGAATATTCATAAGGGCTGGTCAAGAAATGTTTTCCGAAAAAATGTGAAATTTCAAATTGTCATATCTTCCTTATTTCTTATCCGATTTGTGTCATTCTTGTATCGTTCTGTAGGGACTTTTTTTTTTCTCTTTCTTTTAATTTTCATGTTGGGTGGATTTTCTCTTAAGAGAGCAGAGATAGGTCGGAGTCAAGCCAACAGCGAAAAGCAAGCCCCATGACTTGAGGCAAGCCCCGGCTTGGGTTCGCTGTGCTCTCTACTGTCAGTATACAATAGCTTGAGAGTCTGTGAACAAGGCTATCGGATCACATGATAGTGAGAAATCATTGCAGGACCATCAACTGAAAATGCTCATAGATTGTTTGCACAAAAAGGTTACCGATGATCATGGCAGAGTTCATGCATAGCAGTATTTTGAGCTACAGATGGCGCTAACTTCATTCCATTCGGAAATGGGGCTTCCTCTCGGCATACTAGTGGTAATTATGCCAGCTCATCCGTCAATGAAAGAGTTTATTCATTGGTCCATGTCCATTCCATTATCTAAAAAAAAATGTATGCATTGTTCTGTGTAGATGTTACTCGACATGAGCCATCAGCTAACTTTAAGGCTTGCCTGGGATGGGTAGCTAAACTTACTGTGGCAACTCAAAATTATACAAACGGATTCGTACTGTACGAATGAAAGATGTTACGGCACAATGAGTGAATCACAAGGTAATGGGTAAGAAACATACACAGTATTTGATATACAATAAACATACTGGTTTCAAAATTCTTTATTAGCATGAAACTGCGAAAATCACATACAATGATTTATAAAAATAAACTCTACCGTCTCATCAGTCACATTCTCTTAGAAAAAAACCCAATCTGAATGGAAGTTTACTTTCAAACATAACTTTCCTGTTTTCACTACTCCTTTCTAACATGTACAGTAAATTAAAAAAGAAGAAATAATGTTTGATCCACCTTTATGAACAAAAGATGGTGAGTTGTTACCTAGGCATAAACATAATCTTAATCTCAGTATCACACCAAAAATGTTCTTTTGAGCTGTGAACACATTTCAAAACAAATTGTCTAAATTGTGTTTCAGTGAATAAGTGCAAACACAATATTTGCCATGGCGTGCAGAGCGAGAAACTGTGAAAAAAATGATGACACAGATGATAACTTCTAAAACTTACTGAAACAGATGTAGATCTATGAGACCCGTAATAATTGTGTATCTGTATGCGATTAGTCTTTATACATGTTTGATATTCATGTCAACAAACTTAAGTAAAAATCTTGGTAATATTGCAGCTTCAGGTTCAATTTTGACAATCTTGCCTAGAAATATGCAATAATAATACAATGTATTGTAATTAAATAACATGATAGTTTGATAATATCAAGATATATCACAACAAATATAAAGCAATACCATAATGATATACATTGTATATATTTTTCTTACATCTCTTTGCATTTGACTAAATAAAAGTCGAGTTTGGTCATTTCTTATTTTTCATTATTTTTTTTTATTACTTTTGTCGGGAAATTTCCGGCAAATATACTTCTAGTCTTTAATTTTAGCAAATTGTTTGTTACAATCCTGTGCATGAAATTGTCATGCTTTGCTAATGAGCAGCACAAATTAATGGATTATGACAGACCTATGACAATGCATAGTACAGCAAAGTCCACTGGTTTCAATATTATTGACAATTAGAATAAATACTGCCGTCTATCTGAGAAGGACAAAAATGCTGACATGTTGACAATAGAATATTGAAATTGAGAATCAGAGACAAATTTCTGAGACGTAAAGCATAGATAAAGCATCAAGATCTTCCAAGCCCTCAACTGGTGGCCTTCAATAACTCTGCCTTTAAAGGGATCGTATAGTTTTGGTTGTGACCTAATTTCAGGTTTCTAACATTTTTTTTGGTGAGATAATGAGAAACCTTTTATGAAATATGAAAGAGCATGTAATTCTATGAGGAATTCAAAGTTTATTTGATGAAAATTGGTTTTGAAATGGCTGAAATATCCAAAAAAGAGCGATTCTAATAAAGTGTGGGACTCACACTTTATTACGATTGCTTTGTTTTACTTTGTTTTTGGATGTTTCAGTCATTCCAAACCCAATTTTCATCAAGTAAACTTTGAATTCCTCTTAAAATGGTATGCTCTCTACTATATCATAAGTGTTTTCTTGGTATCTCACAAAAAGTTAAAAGCCCAATTCTCATCTCCATCAATACTGTACCATCCCTTTAAGCAATCTATGCCATTGTACCAATATCATATCGTTCATTGTAATTTGACTATCAACGAAACAAGAGTGCTGCAAAGCTGCACAACAACAAAAGACCCTCTCATGTTATATGGAGACTTTCTCCCTCTACACTCACACCCCACAGTGTAAAACTAACAAGACTATAACATATGTTCAAGCATCTTTCTGCAACCAGCTAAAGACTGCCCGGCTGCAAGGTAGCTTCTGATAGACACCCTATGAAAAAAAGAAGAAAAAAGAAGAAGATATTCCATAGAAGACTATTATATACATGACAATCTAAAAGCTGTCATATCATTGGTCAAAATATAGAATAGATGTACAATGCTTCGAATTTGTCAGATGCCACACCCTATGAACTCTAACAAGATGAGCAGCAAATGAAGGATATGCACAAACATTCATTTGTAATTACACTGTAATAAACTTTAGATACATGACAATAAGCTATGGAAAATCAAAATCCAGTTATATATAGACTTACCTCCCCTCCCCCCCCCCCCCATATGGCACATTCAACATTTCTACCTTTCAATTAAAAAAAAAAAAGACAAAAATCCCCAAACCAAACAAACAAACAGAGAAAATAATAATAGTGTAACTACATCCTTCCAACAAACAAATTTTACTAGCCTGATCAAACCATTGTTCATACCGATGGCACTACAGTATATCTCTTCTCTCACATAAGGCATAAACTGGACATTGTTTGTAGTTGTTTGTAGGTGTAATTGTACACAGTTACAAAATCATGACGTTCCCTCTGTACATTGATTTCGGGGGGGGGGGGGGGGGATAGAGAAGATAATATCAATATTTACACACACAAAGAGGCTTCCTGACTAAGATTAGTACTGGTTGCATACATCAGACAGATTGCATGTAAATTGAGAAATATGATATGATATCACCGATGAGAAAACATTTCCTTTTTACATTCAGAGCTTATATGAATGACTGCAATGATAACATATACAACTGTAGGAGCAGTAATAATAAAAGCTCACTGTCAGAATGGCAAATGTTTTCTCAACTTTATAATCACAATAGTATAAACCAGAAAAGCACTTGGAGAGCACAGACCTTCACCAAGCCAGCAACTCATTTCCACCCTTAAATACATGCATGCTATTTCCAAAAATAGAAGCATTTTGTTTACGTCACTGCACGGTACCTTGCCCAAGCACAGCATGCGCTTTAGAGCGCATCTGTAAACCTCTAGTACGCCCGGCCTGCGGCAGTTTGAACCCCAAGTTTGTTAAGCCAAAAGATGACAAATCCTTCAAAAATCCAAATTCCCAGATCACTATCAAAACTTCCTTGTTTCAATGTCAAATTTTTATTGCAAGTTTCATTTGTACAAAATCTTTTTGAATTATTTTGCAAACAGATAAACCAACAACGATGATCACTTAACCTCCTCCTTCCTTGGCGGAGGTAATCATCAGTATGATGTTTTCTAACATTATGGTCACAATAGCAATAACATACAGCATTCATAGTCCTTCACTCTACAGTCTTCAAAGTTTTGAAGGTTCTTACTTTCTTTCCCTTCAAACATTCATATCTCTGTGGGAGTAGAATTGGGTCAACTTGATATCCCTACGTCGTGTAAAGGGTATTATCTGATTTCAAATAATGTAATCAATTTGTGTACCACTATCATCAACGACTTATTTTGCACTATTTACACACAGCTCTGCATGGCTTATATGTTGCTACATACAACAGAATGTCCTTGATTTGTTTCTTTGTATATTTTGAATTAATTGTTGCTGTGTTATTCTATTGCAGGGTCCTCAAGAATAAGTGTATAAACCACTGATGGGGCTACCCTGGGTAAGGAATACTGAATAAAATAAAATAAAATAAAAATCCACACATAAAAGATATTGTATGGCTGCTTTTATCAGGACTGCTAAATTCTATGCATCAAAATTAAGGACGATTCAACTAGCTACAATCTACGAGGTTAAGATGAGGTGATTTTAATACACTTTGATTAGTTTGTGGCAGTGCAATGTAGAAAAGACTTTCATTAAATTTGATATACATGTACAGCATTAACAAAATGAATTCAATTTCAATTGGATAATGGGCATCGTTGACATTATGATTAATCATCAAACTTATATGGCCTCATGCTATATGAGAGGATACAATTGTATGTTCATGTACATCCATGGTGGCCTCTTCATTATCAGCACTGCTTTCTCAAGGTTCCTTGACATTGATACTACTAATATTACTACCAGAAACTCATTTATATATGTCTGATGTTTTGGTTCAATTGCAAGAAGTGTGTGTGTGTGTGTGTGTGTGTGTGTGTGTGTGTGTGTGTGTGTGTGTGTGTTTGTTGTTGTTGCTTTGTTACAATGCAAGTTCTGAAAAATACACAGGTCTTACGCTGGCAGAAATCAAGATGAAAGCGAGCGAGGCTGGCATTTAAGGGCAAGTTGCTGCTGAAATGAAGATACAAAATTCATCTATTCTAATTCTTTGTTTTTGCTAGTCATAACTGGGACCATTTTTCACCTTGCATCTGCTTTATCCACAGCTTTCTGTTGGTGTTGTTTTTATTTTCTTCTTACAACAAATGGGGAGAGGAATGTAAAGATGAGAAGGGTCATATACTCAAGAAAGGACGATCCAGCCCTCTGAAGGTTCAGAAGATGGCCACGTTGTGCAGTCACCTTCACATCCTTACTCACTCATTATTTTCTCATCTGTGATCATAATCACAGCTCGTCCGTTATCATAATCACATGCACATCCTATCAACAATCCACTTGTGGTCCTGCATCACCAACAAAACCAACAAAAACATTGCATGAACCGAATCTTCAATGCACCTGCTTATTTCTAATACAAGTACCCGAACTCCTGTTCTATCAATGTCTGGGGTTAGGATTTGTGAATTCAAGTACTACCTTTCTGCAGGGATTTTTACTTGTGAATTTTGTTTTATTTTGCATTGTGTTTACTTTTATGGGGGGGGGGGGGGGGAGATAGGGTGTCCTTGTACACATTTGTATGTTCAGGTGATGTATGAAAGTGTTCAGTGTTATTTTGAAGCAGAGAATCTCTTCCTGCCATATTTGACCCAACTGAAAAAAAAAAAAAAAAACCCAAAAGAAAACAATGAAGTTCAGCAAATTCAGGAAACATTTGTGCTTGCTTTGTGAGGCAAGATCACATTTATGCATGAACATACCTGGGGGCTTCTGCAAAGTCAGTGAACAATGTACCAGTTGTGCATCAAGGCTGAAACACAGATTGCAGCTGTATTAGATTGACAGCTTGGCAATGTCTTTGTTTCTCTGGGTTTACTTTGTACACTATAGGGTTTATTGCCACTTGGTCTACTATCAGATGGTCTACTTCCCAGTTTGTCTAACACCACTACGGCTAAACTCATTTGGGCTACTATCAATTTCTTTCAATGCCCATTTGGTCTAATCGTCACCTAGTCTAATGTCCAGATTGGCAAATTATTGTTCTCTCTAATGACCACATAGTCTAAATGCAATTTTGTCTCCTTGGATTTTCCCCCACTTTGTCTAATATACTGTAGGTATTAGACGAAATGGGCACAGCCCATCTTGAAGTAGACCAACTGGAAATGAGGATAAGTGTGAATTGGACTAAATGGTCACTAGACAAACTGGTTGTGGATGAAACGGGATTAGACCATCTGGGTTGAGGCTAAACAGGTATTAGACAAAGCGGGAGTAGACCAAGTGATAGATCACCTACTATACATATACACAGTAGGTTTCACAAACCTAAGAGCATTGCTCGCAATTTGCATTTTTGTTTCATCAATTCCACAAGTTAGCTCATGCACAACATACACCATCCATTTCATTTCATATAATTCACTTTGATTTTTACATTGCATATGATATTCTGTTTTTTATGGTGTCTTTAGGTTACTATATTGTTGTCTTCCGGTAGTAATGGTTCCGTCTCATTATTGACGCTGAGGATGTCTGAGGTCGGGATGGGCATCTCTTTGTAGTTTGTCTTTAGTCTCTTCCACGATGCCAACACCATCAGCTGAAATATGGCAGAATGAAACAGAAATGCTCATTGCTGTAAAGTCACTCATAACACTCATAAGCCCTAATTACTGTATATCTATAAAACCGTGCATCACAAAACCAACAAAAAGTCGCACCCCTTGATTTTATGTGAGGACTCCAAAAAGGTGAAATGGGCCAACCAAGTCAATTCAAGAGCTGTTCTTCTTCTACATTACTCGAAAGTTTGGGGTCATAAAATTAATGGAAAGTGTGTTTCCAGCAATTTTTCTACAACCTTCTTTTGTAGATTAGTGTGATTAGGTATAAGTCATAGAAGCTCCTTTTCATTAAAAAAAAAAATCCTTTGAACACCCTTAATTTTCAACTCTAATAACTTTTGAAAGGATGGTGCTACCACCTTGAAAGTTGGTATTAATCATGGACAGAATGTGTTAATAGAACATGCTCAATTTCAGCTTAATCTGATAATCCCTGCATTGTTGTTGGTACAGCGGCTTACATCCTGTTTTTTGTCCCATTCATGGCGCAGCCAGAATGGTTTGGTATTAACAAATTAAAGTGCTTGAATAGACCCTGTACTTCAGAGCCTCTTTTCTCAGTTCACACGTTTCGAGATTGTAAGCTTTCTTTGCAGTATTTAGATATGTTAGGAGTGTCCATCTGAATGGAGTTATACATCGTTTTAAAGCTTAGAGTCTGCTATTTCAGAATCTGCCCTTAACTAAAAATCCATGTCTGGCGACTTTTTGTTGGTTTTGTGATGCTGGGTCACATATCATACTGTATGATCTCTACTTCACATACCACGGCTGCCATTTTGCTTTTTACAGGCAATCTGATTACATCAATATACATTATATGTACTATGATTGGCATTTATCTTGTCACAATTCAAAGCTGCATGGTTATAATCAATCTTGAATGCTCTTCTTTTTACCCTGTAAAATTAGGAATGTTCGCGGGCACTTTAATTTTGCAAAGTTTGTGAGAGCCAACATTCACAAAATCAAACTGCATACAAAGTTCTCGTCTACACTATATGCAGTAAATACCACAGGCAATACACAAAAACTTCATGCGGTGAAAATATCTTATATTACAGTAATTCTGATACTTTATTGGAATTTCAATTATGAAGCTCAACAGAAATATCACCTCAGGTTTCTGTATTTCTCCTTTTTGTCATGTCTTGTTTTGCTTTGTGGGGAGGATTGGAGAGAGGATTTTTCACATCAGTTCTATCTATTAAAAGGGGCTTTCGCACAAAGCCTGCATAGAATTGCGTAGCATGGCGTACTGAGTGCGGTAAACTAGGCTGCATACTCATTAAACAAAATTTTGAAGGCATAATTTACCATTTGCAGATGGACTGCATCTGCAAAAACCCAGCATTAGTGCTTTCAAATATTCTTACATGACTTCTGCACACAAAACAATGACAGGAACTTGGAATTTACTTGCAAATCCAGAAGGGAATACCACTAGATAGTCAATCAATGAAATACAAGGTACAAGTGGCAGGAATGGAATTGCGAGAAACGGTTTTATTATACTGTGTCATTTGGTGACTTATT
Source organism: Diadema setosum (assembly GCA_033980235.1). Taxonomy (NCBI): domain Eukaryota; kingdom Metazoa; phylum Echinodermata; class Echinoidea; order Diadematoida; family Diadematidae; genus Diadema; species Diadema setosum. Next base: position 3,652,386 of record CM067077.1, on the reverse strand, counting down.
GATTGGTTTGGGCAGGTTTGCATGTTTGAGCAGAATATGCGAATTTGACTCGCTGTCGACTGAGTCGATGTGCGAACGTGGCATATAAACAGACAAAATTTTGGAGGAAGGAAGCAATCACAGAAATGAGAAGGAGTGTTTGGGTAAATCCTTGAATAATAATTATGTCGAATCTAAAGTAATATCACACAATGTTGTCACTATTCATAATGTACAATTTCAAACTAGGTCACTACAAAACTTCATTTCACTTCCCATGAACTATCAAGATATTACGATAGTGCTTACCAGCGCCAGTGCGAAGAGTACCACCATAACGATGAGCATGAGGAAAGGTCGCTCCACCGTGGCTGCACTCCAGATGGGGCCCATGATGGTGGCCAGGCCACCTGTTGCTCGCCGGATGCCCTGACTGAAACCTGGAAGTTTGAAATACACAAGCACATCGAGATGATAGGAATGTTTCATTCAAAAATGCAGGGCTGCCAATATTAAAAAAGAAAAAGAAAAAATGATAATTTTAGATTCCCTCCAGAGACCTTTCAGGGTGATACTTGAGCGCCACATGAATCTCAACGGGCAACATTTCAGAAGAATGAAACCCAAATGTACATGGAGGACATGTATACTGGAGGGATCAATAACAGGAGAAATTGAGCTTTGTCTGCCAAAAAAGCTTATGCAAAATCAAAGATCTGAGCTAACTGCATGTTTGCTTTCTTGGAACTTTTAAAGGACAAGTTCATCCAAATATATTTGTGTGGATTGAGTGAATGCAGCAATACTAGTTGCACACATCAGTGAAGTTTGAGGGAAACCGGACAATCAGTCCAAAAGTTATGAATTTGCAAAGCTCTGGTGCAGCCATCGCTTGACAAGAAGACTACTACAGTTTGTGGCACCATGCACATACAACAATATAAAGGAAGGCTGAGAAAAGAGTGGAGGAAAATAATCACTTGACACCTCATTTCCTCACTAGTTACCATCCCCACAGTTTGGATGTTCAATCACTAACTCTGTTTGTTAGGAATATCTAATTTGGATGAGTAGTTCTTCATTTTGAAACTGATAATCTCTTAAAACACTGACCTGAACAGAAAAAAAACAACAACAACACCAAAACAAACAAAACTCATTTGAACATTCCCTGTTGGTTTTGTGATGCAAGGTAGCATATATACTAAGTAGTCAACTTCACCTCAGTCCAAACCAATGGGAGTGGGGAAATTCCCTTGGCTTACATGAATTTCATCTTTATACATGATTATAGCAATCCAGGGTAGAACACTTCTTCGACTTAGCCAATATCTTAACTTGTGCGAGGTCCAATTAGGTGAGGTTGACATGTGCATACAATGTGCACCTGACATTTTGTTTGGTAGGGTCGGAGCACCACAGGAAATGAAGACGGGACCCACTCACCTTGAATTTTTTCGGGAACAATCTTAGAGAAGAGGGAGATGATGGAGACGGCTAGAAAGGCCAGGCCTGAGACCTGGATGGCGCAGGGGATGATAAACATGGCAAAGTTGTGCTTGGGATCATCTGCAAAACAAGAGGTTAACCAGAGTCAAGAGGTTAAAGGCATAATTTACTATTTGCACAAGAAACAAAAACCCAGCATTAGTGCTTTAAGATAGTTCTGAAATGAGAGTTAGGGAGAGAAACAACCACTGTAAAAATTTGAATCCGTATAATCGATACTAAGTATCATTAAATACACAAAATGTGAATAATAGTTAAAATTAAAATGTTTCCAGACTAAACCGTCTACAGTTACGGTTTAATGAGAAAAATACTGATATCTCCTTATATTTTAGGCCTTATTGCAAAAATGTTATATGGTGGGATGTTTTGTGACAAAACAAACCTACACATATGCATCAAATGTGATATCTTTACAATTTTTTAAATCACTGTTCCCAAAAGTCAACAGGACCTTTAAAGTCTGGAAGGGTGGCTGTGTAAAATCAACAGTACATCACTGGCTGGATGACCAAGTGAATGGGATTGAAAGATATGTGCTTTTAATGTGTAGAATGGGAGAGAATGAAAGAGTTTCAGATACTGTATATTAAGCTGTTATTTTCATGTAAAGATATTTTCACAAAAGAGGAGGTCTTGGATTTTTGCGATATGTTGTTTTCGCAAAGTGAAATTGAGGCTACAGTTAGTGTACCATCTCTCTGCACATGGTGACATTTTCACGTGTTGTTTAATTCGCGGTCCAACTGTGATTTGGCAACTTCGCAAAAATCAAACTCTTGCGAAAATTACAGCTTATACAGTATGTGTACTCCCACTCTTTTTTTTTTCTGGACGGACAGATGAATGGACAGACAAGAGGACAGACAACCCTAATGCATGATGTCTCTGTAACCTATTGGGGTAGTGGTCTTTGGTACAGTATTGGTGGAGATGAGAATTGGGCTTTTAACTTTTTGCGAGATACAAAGAAAACACTTATGATACAGTACAGAGCATACCATTTTATTAACCCGTTGAGGACGAGTCCCGAGTATACTCGGGCAAGCGTCTATGGGAAATGCGTGTTGTGGCATAATCAAACCGTCCTCAACGGGTTAAGAGGAATTCAAAGTTTATTTGATGAAAATTGGGTTTGGAATGACTGAAACATCCAAAAACAAAGTAAAACAAAGTGATCATAATAAAAGGTGGGTCCCACAATTTATTAGAATCACTCTGTTTTGGATATCTCAGCCATCTAAAAACCAATTTTCATCAAATAAACATTGAATTTCTCATGGAATTACACGCTTTTTCATATTTCATAAGAGGTTTCTCATTACCTCACCAAAAAAATGTTAGAAACCTGAAATTAGGTCTCAACCAAAACTATACGATCCCTTTAAAAAGCGACCTTTGTATTATCATTTTCATCAACTCACGTTCGATGGCCCTGGGGACGAAGATAGTTAGCAGGGCTAATGATACCAGCTCGATGACCAGGCCGACCAGCAGGATGGTGCGGTCAGACACTTTCTTACTGATCACTTTGACAACCAAGAAGAAGATTAGCAGCTGAAACAAGAGTTGTGAAAGACAGAAGTGAGAGAGAGGATGTCTTCTTTACCTCTCATACACATTCTGTGTCTCATGTTAGTCTCTGACATCCAGCTGATTGATTAAATGATGTGAAAAACAGACAGTAGGCAGGGGCTGTGGAATGATTCATTGAACATGAGGGGTTGACGGACTGAACGGTGGGAGGGAAAGGGGTTTGTCTTTTACCTGCTGAAGACGAGTCCCGCATATACTTAGGCAGATGTCAAAGAGAAAGGTGCGTTTAAAAAGCAAAATCAGCCCGTCCTCAATGGGTTAATGCTCGTGGTGAACTCAAAAGGCAGAACTCCACCATCCCCACAAAGGATGAATTTGGACTAATCCAGAATATTCTTGGTTTCAGGAGGTTTGTAATTAATTTTGATACTTTTTTAGGCAAAAGTATGGACCACTGCAGCCTCCAACCCTGCCCCAATTTCATGGCCCACACTGACAGCATGCAATCTCATGTCCCCGCAAACTACAAAAAAGGGGAGGGGGAGGATTATTGTCACTTCCTTGAGAAGTTTACAGTGTTCTTTCCCATTGTGGATTCTTCTGTTTTTAATTACCCGAGTATAAACAGTAGCATTATTCAGTCACAATTACTTTGTACGGCCCAAATCTTGTCTGATGTGGGGCTTAGAAGAACCTGGGGCGAGAAGACCTCATATTTACAAAATGTCAAATGTTCAGGAGAGCAAAAAAACATGGCGGCCAAAGCACTATAACAAATGGGATAGCCTTTCCTTTGAAATGGCGTGGTGGCTTCATTTTTGGAGTTAGACAGTTGGGATTTGGACAGGACATCACTTAACCCATTATTTCACTATTAGTCCAAAGAAGTCATTTTCATCAAAATTGCAGATACAAGGTCTTGACACCCCAGCGACGATATGCACCTGGAAACATAGAATGGTGGGAACACATTGCAATAAACCCAAGCAAAAAATCCCCCCACCCCCACACACAAAAAAAAAAGGAAAAAAAAAAAAGAGAAAAGGGATATAGTGGAAAACTGCTTAGGGGAACTGGAGCCAGAGCAAACCTATTACAGCCTTGAAACCTCTTTTATAAAGCAAGTAGGATTATCTTTCATGGCATGACTACACCTGCTAATTAACTCTTCGTGTGCCACCTTTGCTCCCCTGTCTCAGTGGACAGGTACCAAACTTTGCACACATTGTTCAAATGCACAACAACACAAACACCCATTAAAAAAAAAAATCAAAATATGCCACAGCACATTCAAAGCATCACTAGCTACTCAGTAACTCTGTTCCTTGCATCACAGCAAAGTCTGTGATATTTTCCAAAACTCTGCTGTACTGCATATCTACATATACCATACTAGTTCTACAAGAATTTAATGGCTTTGAATAATGAGTTTTCCAAAAGCACTCATCCCTTGTGGTCTTGGAATAAAGTGCCACATGGAGATTGCACTGTGGCACACAAAGACGTAACGATTATTCCTCAGAGGTTTGTTTTGTTTTGTTTTGTTCTGTTTTTTTCACAGTTGACTAGAATTGGACATAGATTGAAAGCCTTCCTTTTTATACAACTCACCTCAACTCCACACACACAGTAAAATATACTGTTGTCGATTTCATTGAAATCTAGGTAGAGCTCATTAAGAGGAACAACAGCAGTCTGTAGAAAACAAATCAAAGAACAAGACAAATGATACTGTGGGTTGATAAAGTCAGAAAAGTGACAGTGTTTATGGGACTTGTTGAAAGTCATCAATACATCAATAATGGTTCTGATGCTTCAAAAGCTTAGAATCAAGAAGGATTGTGGGATATACTTGTAGATGTACACATGTATCCAATTAAACGAACAGAAAAACAATCTCCACTCTTTGCTTTTCATTTTATTTTTTTTCTTTACTCTTATTCTTCTGACCATTCTCAAAATTTCAGAAAATCAACAAATTTCAACAACATTGCATACCCTTTCCTGTCTTCTGTCTAATACGCCTAGCAATGAAAATTCCCTGATACTATTGTTTGGTCTATAGCTATGTGTAGTGAAGTTGAATATAGTGGCCCTTTTTCATTCAATGGACTTATCTTTTTTTTTTTCTTGCAAGATTAGTAAACAATGAGTTCATGTGTTTCTTACCTCTAGACCAGGTTGGTTGAAGTAGAAAACAAATTGCACAGCAAGCATGACAACTATCTCTTCATTCAAGCATTCTGAGGAGAAATAACAGGATAAACGAGTGTTCCAACAATTATAACACATGGTTTTATGAGATACTGTACCACACAAGCATCAATCTAGTAGATAATTATGAAATCATCTAACACTGTCAGGCTACTGCAGACACTAGATTGGGAAGTAAAATCATTAGAGAGCACACTCGAAATCCAGCATTAAAAAAAAAGAAAGGAAATTTGGATTTAAGCCTTGATATTCTTTTTAAAGTCAATAAAATCAAAAGAGTTGCGAAAACATTTTAAGGTTGATCATCTGTAAAGTATATAGTTACCTTTTGTCAAAACCTGAATATAAAGAGACCGTAATATCACTACATCAAATAAATATGATGTAGCACTGCATCATGTTTTATTTTTATTCTTTTTACAATCACCTGTAAGAAAAAAAAATATGATGGGAAAGCTATTTCTTTTTTTTTTGTAGCATCGAGTGTGTGCTGTGCAGAAAAACCACAAGATGAAGCATTACATTGTGCACAACTAAAAAAAAATGGTAACAGCAAATACGGATGAATAGAGGGGTTGATATCATGACCGCATGCTCACATAGTTGAAGAACTGTTAGAATGCATTAAAAAACACAAATAAGCCAAAACACCTAGGGTAGCGCAGATTCTATTATTTGCATTACTGATTGGTGGTAGAGAAATATAAAGTTTACGCCCCCTTCAAATCTCAGTTGGTGCATACACTGTAATACGGTGTGGTATTAAGGGTCAGTCCACATCATGGGGACACCTCTTGAGGGAGAATTATGCAATGGAGATAACGTTTGTTAGTTTTAAGATATCATTTGGTCCACTGCTGTTATCCATGCTAGCACATGTGTGTGTTGCTATACAAACCTTATTGGTGGCTTGTTTTGTTGTTGTTGTTGTTGTTTGTCACATTGGTCCTCAAGTGACATTTGACTTGTGTAGCAGAGACCAATGCCACCTGAAACTATACTGGGTCTACACTGATGTAACCGTACGTACAAGGTGACAACATTTGCTCTTGTGACAATTGCTCAAGTCTTTAATATTTTCTCCAAGGACTAAGAGTTGTGATGGGGTTTTAGATTTAGTTTGATGCGAAGATTAGGATTAGGGTAAAGTTATGCTTGTGGGTAGAAATTATGTTTGGCTAAGCATTCAGATATGGCGTGGAACCGGATCAATATGGCAGAGCCATTTCACACAATTAAGTTGCAATACCATTGTTTGCAAATGTTAACAGTGATATGCAGGAGTATAATAGCTCTATAAATGTACAAAGCCATTGATTGAAATACAAACAAAGCATAACAGCAAGTACATCATTCTCTAGCTGGCTGATAAAGTGATTCATTTCAAAGTCAAAACATTCTGAATTAGGAGGGAATACAACTGATTTGTACAATAATCAAAGAAGGCCAGCAGTTGTTGCAGGATATAAAGCTAAGAGGAAATAAGACTTTGTTTTGTACAATAACAGAAGATCTACCTTGGAACACTGTTGTTGTCAATGGATATAATGTAAAGAGGAATTAAGACTTTGATTTCTATGATAATAGAAGAAGGTTAACTACATTTGTATCAGCAGTCTGGGTCTTTTTTGTTGCTGTTGTTGCTGTTGCAGGATATAATGTGAAGAGGGATTAAAGACTATAAGATTTGGACAATGATGGACATCACTAGACTGATTAACTTGCCAATGACAAGTCCTAAGTATACTTGGGTTTGGGTGTGCAGAGAAAATTAGGCCTTAACTCCATGTTATGCAGGGGTTAATAACTACCCCCCCCCCCCTAGTTCCCAATGCTTAAATTGTGAGCCTGATTTAGTATAATTTTAGGCTCTGTTGAACTCTTACTGTGTCTTTGAAAACTGTCGGGCACGTACTAGAGTTATTTCCAATAAGGGAGGCTTATTTGGGGACAGGATGGAAGACAATCACCAACATCATGATACTTCACACAGACTGGATTAACAGCCAATTCTACTAGATATGAAGCACAACAGCGGTTAAGTGGCTATCACAGCCCACCACTAAAATTTCGACAAAAAAAAAAAGAAGTCTGTGGTCTGTATAGTCATTATTATGTACGATAATTGCACTCTCCATACACCATGCCCTAAAATCATTAATACAGCGTTATCACAAGTCCTTATGCATAAAGATAACAAATTTGTGCCTAATTGACTGAATTCACAGGACTAGACGGGAGGAAGGTCATAACTCCCTGTGGTCTGCAAACACTGGTGTACATTGCACTTCAGATTACGCACGATATGTTCAACGATACACTGCATGGCATGAAGAGTGACCTTTGGTACACAGCCACACACAGTGTTGAGGAATCTAGTTCATACATGGAACAACATAAACGTGAATTACAGGTGATTGATCTACAAGTGTATCCATATATGTGAATGTTCAAAAGCAATTAATTTTTGAAGTTTCTGCTCAGTCACTGCTGGATGAGAAGACTACTACAGCTTGTGATGTCACATGTGTACAACGATGTGAAGAAAACATTGAAAAAAAAATCAACATATCATCACTTTTCTCGCATAGTAAAAGAAAGCTTGACTTGCTTATTTCAGAAGGCAGGAGGAACAATATTACCCTTACATACATTAGTGAGAGGTTGACGAAATGTACACTTTTTTTTCAAAAAATTAAATTTTGTGAAATTCTCTTTTACATTTTCCTTATATCGTATCCTTATGTACGCATGTGACATCATACACTGTAGTAGTCTTCTCATCCTGCAAAGACTGCATAGATAATTTAAAAATTCATAACTTTTGAACAGGTTGTCAGATTTTCCCCAGACTTTCACTAATGTGTTCTAATAATATTGATGCATTCACTCAATTCACATGTATACGAAGGTGGACTTTTCCTTTAACAGTTGACTTACCATTGAGAGACCAGCAGAACCCAGGAGGCTTCTCCTTCTCCTTGCTATCCCCCTCCTCCTCCTCCATGAGGGCGTGGCCATTGTGGTGCTGCATGTACGCCTCCTCCTGGGGGAGAGCAGAGATGTACTCCCCGGATCCTCCTCCATCTATTCAAACAGAGAGTAACAAATGAAGACAGAATAAACTGACCAGAAAGAATATAATCTATTAGTGGAAAAATGAGCAAAGAATATGGGATTCCATCGGGATTCGAACCCGAGACCTCAGAATTGCTAGCCCGGTGCTCTACCGACTGAGCTATGTGTGCGTGTGTGTCACACACAGACACACTGCTATAGCTTCTGACCATCCGAGCATTGAGAATTAAGGGTTTCTGGGACGAACACTGCACTAGGGCTTTCTATAGCTCAGTCGGTAGAGCACCGGGCTAGCAATCCGGAGGTCTCGGGTTCGAATCCCGATGGAATCTCATTTTCTTTGCTCATTTTTCCACTAACAAACAGAGAGTATTCACAAAACAATGCTTTGTGTTTTAGCCAGGACTCATCATCATCGGTGGCCTGTATGGGGCCACCAGAAACTAATGTTGGGCCACCAAACTTTAAAAACTCTATATTTTGGTGACCCAAATTAAATGGGCAAATGAAATTGAAAATGAATTGTAATATTTACACTTACATGTACCCACATACACGTCTATGGTGGAAACGGAGGACCTGTTTTACCCACGAGAATTTTACATTACCGAGGACCTGTGTGTAAGTAGGAATCTTGTCAACCGAGGACTCATTTGTATACTACCATACAACTGAGGACTTACGTACTACAGCTATGTTAATCGAGGACCTACAAACATATCCCTACTCCTTTGTAAATGCAAAAGTAGACTGTCTGGAATGGTCTGCGAACCGAGGATGTTTCATTGTGTGTCCTCGGTTTAAATGTAAAGTTCATGTGTATGTCATTTTCCATCATGGGTAAGAGCACTGTATTCATGCCCTGTTTCAGCACACTAGTTTTTGTCACTGTTATTGTTTGTAACCATTTGCTTGAACATTGGAGTTTGTGCTTCCCATGGTCATTTTACTATGAATACAAAGTACATACTTGGGTATGAAGGGGCAAAGGGTAAAGACAGGGTGCAGCTGTTTGTGCATGGCAGAAGATGGAAACATGGGTACTAGCCCAGCTGTCCATGGGTGGAGTGAGGATAGGTTTTACTGTAAAAGAGGATATTTTCGTGCAACTACTTATGAGGAGAAATTTTGAGAAGAGTTTCACATGTTTTCGATTCTGCGGAAACAAGACATCAACTACTGGAACACATGGCAAGAAAAAAATATTTGTGTGCTTTTATTTTCGCGCTACCTTCTGCTTGCGCGAAATACGCGAAAATCTTAACATCGTGAAAATTTCCACTTTTACAGTTACCAAAAATTTTAAATATCAAATTTGGCCACTACAGGTCAGGTTTGGCCACTATAGGTCAACATTGGCCAGTATGGGTATAGTCTGGTTTGAAGGAGTCAGTTTGGGCAGTAAGGGTCATTTGACCACCATTGGTCAAAGTTGACCAATATATTGGTCAGGTTTGGCCAGTATTGGCCAGGTGTTACAGGATCAGGCTGGGTTAAATACAAGTAGAGTGTTACATTTGGCCAGAATGCAAGATGGAATAATGCCTATAAAAGCAAAAGTGGGATAGTCAGGCTGCCTGGATTATCTGTCAATGGAAATAAAGGATTACAGGTCATCATGCAGGCACTGAAATCACTGACAAAACAAGACTTAACTTTACACTTTAGTACTGTTTTGTTAGTTTTCAGCTGGTACCAAGGTGATAATCCTCTTCAGCCAGATTCATTTGAAATCTTAGAAGATATAACAATAGTTGATTCCAGCAAAAATGTACTAGCAGGTAAATGGGTAGGAACTTTGGTGCTAGGCAGTGGCTTAAATGAACAATAGAACCAGTAATGTACATTGAGTACCAGGTACTATACCATGTAAAAAGAAGGCAGTGAAGCTACATGTAATATATGCTGATGGTATGAAAACATGCGCACACCATTCTCCATACATACTGACTTTAAGATCAAACACACACCTTTCATTTGGATGCTACACATTATCACCTATAATACTACAGCAGCTTTCGAGTTAAATTGTACATGATGCCTTTAACGTGCTGGCAAAAGTGAGACTGAACTACAGTATGTTTTTGACTTCTATGAGGCCGGGTAGGATCACTAAACTCTTTACGTACTAAAAATGTAGCAGGTGTATAGGGATTGTGAACATCGTGCAGCACCATGTGTTTACAGTGCAATCCAACACCATGCTAAATTTGGCTTTTATAAGGAAACCAAAACCCAAAGAGCAATGTGGATCGAGTGATAGCAGCAAAATTATAAGAACACATCAGTGACAGTTTGAGGAAAATTGGACAATTGATGCAAAAGTTATGAATTTTTACAATTTTCCTCAAACTTTCACTGATGTGTTCTACTATTAAATGTTGCTGCTTTCACTGAATCCATATTGCTCTTTGGGTTTTGGTTTCCTTTAATTCAGAGTAAAACCAAGTTAACAGAAGAGTAAAATTTTAACCAACATCAGACCTTACACAGGAAAGCTTTCAAATTCTCAATTCTCCCTGTTTTCACAAATCAGTTTTATCAGTCACAACCACACACTCAACTTGGAGAAGTAATAATGTCACCTCTTAATCCGTTGACGATGAGTCCCAAGTATACTCGGGAAAGTGTCTATGGGAAATGCATGGTGTAGCAAAAAATCAGTCTGTTCTCAATGAATGAGTTACGTGTATAGAGTTGTCTGTAAAACACGGAGTACAGCATGAAGTGGAAATTGAATCTTAAGCCACAGAGTGTCAGAGGTGAGCCCTACCAATTGCATCAGAGAGGACGCCATGTTGACCAATGGCCTGCTCGTAGCGATCTGTGATCAGCGTCTGGCCTCCATTGCTGATCCCCCTACCGCTCCCGCCGTTGATGCTGCCTGCGGACAGCGTGGCGTAGTCGCGGCACGGCCTCCCGTCCTCCTGCTGCTCCATCCGCTTCTGCTCCTCCAGGGTGGGGATGTCAAAGTAGATGAAAAAAAAGACGATATTCTGCAGCACCCACAGGATGGCCATGAAGAGCTGTGCAGGCGACAAAACATTTTCAAATGAATGGCCTCACACTGATTAGAAAATATAATAACAACACTAAAATTCTATTGAACATTGCTCTTTATACCATTTCTAGACTTTTGAACACTACTGAACACTGCTCTTTATACAAGTACCATTTCTAGGCTTTTATAGTGGGTAACGTATGTGGACAGACAAAACTGTCACACTTATGTAAACTATTTTGTGGTATAAATTCCACCAGTCTGCATATGGCATAGTTGATTTGCATGTACTACATGATGTGAAATTATATATAAAATTGTTTGGAATGCCCCATTAAGGAAAACGTTTTAAAAATTAAATGCACTGACAACATACCCCAGGCGATGTGTACTTGTTGACCGGAAACTTGCCGATGTAGAAGTCACATTTTTGCAGACCCAGGTTGAGTCCCGGTCCAAAGAGGAGACCAAATTGTCTGGCAGCCATCAGCAGCGAGATGGCCGATGCCCTCTCTGCCTCTGTCGTCGTCTGGGCGATGACCGCAAAGATGGCCGAACCAACACCAGCACCCACCCCTAATAGGAATGCCATTACGTTAAAGAGTTATTTTAAATTTCAAATTGTTTCAATTTTTCGAAAGATAAACTATATAGATCTATTAGTAGTATAAAACATTCGTCTTCCACTAATATGAAGAAATAACATAACATACGTGTAGCAGTTTCAAACAGCTCTTCCTTGCCCAAATCGGAAAACGGCTTCCGATCTACAATGTAACTTATGATAAGGATATGCAGAGACGTCATAACTAGGAAACAACACAGCAGGCGTGCATCGACCGAACTAAATGTGTGTTCATTATCCATGCGAAATTGCACATGAAAGATGTTACTGGGAGGATCATTGTTTGGCAAATTAATGCAGTTTTAGTGTGATATGTTGCAATTCTTTCTACAGTAGGTGTAGGAAATTATAGTTTTCGATAGGGACCACCATGCCAGGACCACAGCACATTCATTTTTGGTAGCCCCTACCAGGTAGAATTGAGACTTTCGTACCATGATGTCTACAAGTTCGCCTTGTTCATTTCCCTCTTTATTTCATTCCACAAGTTTTGACTGGGGTTTGTCTACTTATTCATATAGGATTTCACCCTTGCTCTTGGATATTTACATAGACAGAGCCTCATGTCTAATCTACACAATGCTATCATTCTTTTTAGTTCTTTTAAAGGTCACAGAAAGGATCTTTTCTACATAGTAACTTTAGAATTTGACCTTCACCCGCTGAAGACGAGTCCTGAGTGTACTCGGGCGGGCAGGTGTCTATGGGAAATGCGTGTTGTAGTTAAATCTTTATTCTTTATACACTCAGAATAGGGGCACTCTGTATTAATGATCATATATATGTCCTGTCATAATTCATACTCATGCTCTTGCCAAATTGATTGGGAATATTGCAATACAATGTAACCTTTGGCATCTCCAGATATTTCATGCATCAACTGTATACAACGTAACTGAATTGGACTGTATTTAAACAAGAAGAGCGTAGTTTGATTTGCAAACTGCTGTAAAAACACCATTTGATCAGCAGACTGAATGTCAAATGCTTTGTAATTGGCAGTGTTTGCAGTGTCTATAAAATGAAAAGCATCTCCTGAAACTAAAAGAATATTTCGGTGGACATAAAAAGGAAGGCATGAGAACATAACAAGAGAACAACTATACAGTGTGGCTTTCACACATACAACATAATTACACACAATGTGAACAGTGACATCAATCAACTCTACCATTCCCATCAATAATAGTGAACACTCACGGATCATGAAAGTGATACCTCAGCACTTGACTTATTTTTTTTTCTCTTTCCTTGAACTACAATGTATAACATGCAAATGTAATGACACATTTGTGAAAATATCAAAAGTCAGACGAAGTATTCTTTTTAATGATTCTGTTTATCAACTAAATGCATTTGTCATTCAAAGTGTACTTGATATGATCCCCACTTGTTTTGTTTTTTTCTATTTTACAGATTTTCTTCTGTATCATGTCCCACAGATATCAATGTACAATGTATGCAAATTTAGATTTGCTTCCTGGCTGGTTCTTTTATTTTCTTGTTATCTCTCCTACAATGTACTCCACAGTGCATGGTTTAGTACCAGTTGGTGAGCTCTGAAGCTTTCACTGGTAGAGTGTATTAATTATTGTCTAGGTTTTGTGTACACTGTAGTAGGTTTACACCAACAACAACAACAAAGAAAAATCTTCTTCATATGTTTATTGCTCACCTGCAAGAAGTCTGCCTCCCAGGACGTAGTACTTGTTGAGACCGATGAAGTAGAGGATATTTCCTGGAAATTTGAAAGGGGGGGGGGGGGGGGAGGGATGATTGAGAAACACAGGTGATATGGATGGACTGTCCTACAAGCCAACATTTTTTGAACATCAATGTCTTACAATACAAACAAATCACAAAGCATATGGTTACGTTTTTAAATAAAATGGATGTCTTGAATAAAGATCTATAGGTCTCACGCTGTATGTCTCTGTATGTTTTGTTTTTTTTCCTTTGAGTGGTCAGAGTCATTGCAATGGGGGTGAAACATTAAAATCATTTCAACACACCTAATATTTTTTATTTATGAATATATCTTTACAATACTGGAGAGATTTCAGCACAAGAAATTATAAGTTTCTTATTTGCATTGCTTCATACATGTACATCCCACTGAGGTAAATACTTCAATGATTTCCTTTGCTACAATGTACATGTACAGTGTCTGTATACAGTACGCAGTAGAATTGGCCAATTTTACTCAATTTGCTTTCAGATGAATAAATCTACATATTGGAATGGAATTTCCCATTGTGTCTTGGACAATTTCATTCGCTCATTATCGATACAAAAATCCCCATTTTTTTCTAACCTCAATTTTTTTTTCTTTTTTTTTCACAATGATTCTTGAAGAGAATGGGCATACAGCTGTATATATTTTGTATGCCCCAATTCAATATCCGGACAGGTGGAGAAAGAGGAACAACTGCCATCAAAATATGAAGAGCTGCCACTATTATGTTGCCTGTGTTAGTGTGTACTACAGTTTACACACAATCTTCATATTCTTCATGTCTCACACAATGAAAAAAGATGTAAACTGAATGCCATTACTATGTACAATGTAGCCTACAGCCTCTGGAAATTATGTGAATAGGAACACGTGTAGCAACATTTTGTACCATTAGCATGAACATCATTTACATTTTATGATTTAATGTGTTTACATGAGAACAAAATCACACATTGTTATCACCAAATGCCACAGTGAACATGTCTCTAAATATCATAAACGTCTTACGTCTAGCAATATCCACTTGTTACTACAATGTATATATATCGGCTTTTCCCAGCCAAGCAGTATACATTGTACTGGAAGACAAGAAATATTCTGGGCATGAAATTGTTGTAAATCGCAGTGGATGGCCTTCTCCGTGGCATGGAATTTTGGTTGACTGCCCTATAATGTACACAAGAACTTTCTCATGCATATTAATTTTGCAAATCTTGGCTCTCGCTGATTAAAATGCACGTAAAATTTTCTGGTTTGACAAGACTTATCTATTGCAGCTGTGACACAATGACTCCTGAGAACAGTGGTAGAAACAATACTTGTAAGCCATTGCTTCTATGACATTGTATTTACAGAGCTGTACCTTGTGCTACTAAAAGTCTATAGTCCATTTTATAGGAATCATATCTCAAAAGCAAAGGGTAACTGCTTAACTGGAAATCTTTGTGGTGTAGAAATTTTTGTGCATTTGGTGCAACATGAAAGTAGCGTGAAATTGAGCCTGAGTGTACAAGTTGCTTTTGTGCTTCATAATTTTATGTTATTTGATCTTTGATTGATGACATTAAAAATGTCAGACTCAGCAACATTCAGTTTGCCCAGCTCAGTACAAAAGAATTTACTTCCATGAAGGTTTTTACTTTGATAGTAATGGTTTGAACAGTGTTCGATCCCGGAATTCAAACAGAATTTACATTGCACCCTTATAGGAAGCAACCAAACTATGAAAAAAAAAAGGCTGCCAAATCATTTGCACCCACACCAAGGAAAACACCATGTGAGTGACATTTATTAGCTTTTTTTAATAGTTTCAAATGATAGTCTGCTAGTGTCCTTCTGACAATAAATGACCAAAAAAGGGGACATCTTTCATTACTGCCAAACCATCACTTCCTTTTATTTATATTTCCACCTGCCCATATCAAACATTACTTTTCAGGTACTTTTAGTGCAAAGCATACATGTGCACAACTGTCACTAATTTTCAGACACTTCCTACAATGTAAACTATGTACACGTACTCTACAACAATAGCCAAGTGCAGGTATTCAACAAGCTGTTATAAAGTACAAGTGTAAAATGTTGTTCTTGATTTTGGAAACAAACAGTGCTTCATCGGCACTAGATTTTCCACAGGGGCAGATCCAGGAATTCTGTAAAGGGGAGGCGCATACAATATTTCTGGTGCTACTTCCACATTTCATCTCATTTTCTTCCTTTTTTCTTTCTTTTTAAAAAACAAATAAAGAGGGGCGCGCGCGCCCGGTGCACCCCTCTCTTGATCCGCCACTGTTCCAATAGGCCTACACTTCTTGCCAATACAGCAAGGATAGAAAGAGAGAATACTCATGTATTTGTGAAAACATTTTCAGCCCCAAAACTTGTTGCAAATCATAAATTGATATGAATTTGATAAATCTTTTGGATTCATGTTGACCAAGCAATCAAATTTGCAACAATTTTTCACTTCTTTAGACAAGTCATTGGAAAGAAGAAACATTCAACTGCAAAATGAGAACACACCATAAAGGAAAAAGAATCCTTTAATAGTCTAGTTTGACTGTAAGACAACAATCATGACAACAAAACAAACCAACAAGCAAATCTAAAAAGTAAGATATTGACACACAACCCAACTTCCTAGGCCCAGCCATATTTGAAACTATGTAGGCCCACAAGTACATTTTGGATTTAAAGGGGAAGGCTAGTAACTGATCAGTGGGAATCAGTGGAAATGCTGGGAGATGATTGTTCCAATCCTTATGGGATTCATTCAAGAGTTCATTGTATATCTTTGTTGTGTGAAAATGATTTGCTTCAGAACGGTCTCATATTCAAGTAATGTGCAAATTAATGCTCCGTCACTGACCAGGGACGCTAACCTGGAAGCATTGCTAGCCTTCCCCTTTAAGGTAAATAAAAGCAACAAAATGGTTTTGGGCCAACCCTGCCTAGCTTGATCTTGATATGAAGTAAGTTGATCAGAATTTTGTAATCATGACAAAGCTAACTACGAATGTCGCTACAGTGACTGGTTATACCCCCGCCAAACAACATTTCATAAGCTTTGGTCAAAACAACATTTCATAAGCTTTGGTCAAAAAACTGAGGAAGTAGTTAAATCCGCAAGATCTTTCCTTGATCTTCTGCCATTAATATGCCGTTACCATGGCAACATACTTTCGGGTACTGTCGAAAAATGCGTCTTGCACATCTACAACCAAAGGCACACATCTGTACCAAGTTTCATGGAAATTGGGCAAAAACTAAGGAAGTAGTTTGCAACACAAAATTTTCCATCATTTTGGCTCATAATATGTGAGCTGTTACCATGGCAACATACTTTTTGTCACTGTCAAGAAATGTGTCATGCTGACCTATATCCTAAGACAAACATTCAATATGAATTCCATGAGAATTGGAAGAACACTGATGAAGCAGTTTTGCCATGAAGCATTTTGCCCTATATTTTACCAATAACATGCCGTTACCATGGCAACGCACTTTTTGCCACTGCGGAAATATGTGTCTTGCACATTAACATATTCAGATGAACATCTGTACCTAATTTCATAAAAATTGATCAGAAACTGAGGAAGTAGTTCGCGACGCAAGATTTGCAACGGACCGACCGCCCGACCGCCCGACTGACCGCCCGACCGTCCGCTGATTCCTATACCCCCTTCAAACTTCGTTTGGCGGGGGTATAAAAATGACCTGTAGAGAAATGACTGAGGAGTCAAAAAGAGAATGAAAGTTGTACGTCATTTGCAATGATCTGATCAACAGATCCGATTCATGTCTACCGATAAACTTCTAACTCATGCATTTATTCACTGCCCGTAGAGCAATTTTTCCATAACAAAAAAAACAAAACAAAAAAATCACTGAAATGGAAGCCTTTCAGTCCTCTATTGAGAGCATGCAGACAACAGGGAGAAGTACTGAAGGCAAATCAATTCTTTCTTTCTTCTCTCTCGCCTTATCTCTCCTTCTCTCCATGCTATTGAATACTGTTGTTTGTAGCAGGTTGCACCTCATCGCATGTATGCACAATATTGCATTTTTGTATGCACACAGTCACAATCTAAAAAATAGTTTACAGCAAAAAGAAGAAAAAAAGCAAGATCCAAACAAACAAACGGGGACAGCCTTACTGCGTCTGACTCATTTTACTGGTCATGGGAAGTGTGCATACATTGTAACATCTGTCAATCTGTACAATGTAATGTGTAAAATGGCAATAACACTGGTCCAAGATTGTACGGTATGACCCCCTTACTTGGGTACCTAAGGGGGGGGGGGGGGGTCACCGTGCATCCCCCCCAGGACTCCTCGAAACTTACATTTTCAGGATCCTCATGACATACTAAAACATAATCAAGATGTTAACAGGAACGAAAAGTGGCTGTTCTAGGTGAAATTTAATGTATTCTATTGTTTTTCATAATTTCTTATGTATTTCTTTGTTTTTCAACTTTTTCAACTTTTGTTTTTTCTTTGTTTTTCTATTGGAAATTGTCACTGACCACTTTTCTACCATAATTAGCACAAAACTAATCAATGAAAGTGATTAATTGTAAAAATAATCAGGTTTTCATGACTTTCATGACAGAGCACTGTTTTCCATAGGAAATGTACACAAAAGCACAAAATTGTGCCCGTTTTGGGACGACATTCCGTTACAAAAATGGGTGTGACTTCGCAAAAGTATACGCGGATGTTGCAAATTTGGTCTCAAAAGTTGTGCGAGACTTGACCAAACAAAGTCAAGAAGCCTCGCGACAGATTTATAGCGCGAAACTTCGAGGGGGGGGGGGGGCGGTTCCCCCCACCCCCCGTCCTTATGTATGTATGTA
The DNA here is from genome assembly GCA_033980235.1 of Diadema setosum. Taxonomy (NCBI): domain Eukaryota; kingdom Metazoa; phylum Echinodermata; class Echinoidea; order Diadematoida; family Diadematidae; genus Diadema; species Diadema setosum. The sequence goes on along the minus strand of CM067077.1, from coordinate 3,633,850 downwards.
ATATATAATATGTGCTTACATGTAGGGCCTACATAGTAGGGTACCTAAGGGGGGGAGGGGGTCACCGTGCACCCCCCAGGACTCCTCAAAACTTACTTGACTTTGTTTTGTTCAAGTCTCACGCAACTTTTGAGACCATATTTGCAACTTCCCCGCATACTTTTGCGAAGTCACGCCCATTTTTGTAACGGAATGTCGTCCCAAAACGGGCACAATTTTGTGCTTTTATGTACATTTCCTATGGAAAACAGTGCTCTGTCATGAAAGTCATGAAAACCTGATTATTTTTACAATTAATCACTTTCATTGATTAGTTTTGTGCTAATAATGGTAGAAAAGTGGTCAGTGACAATTTCCAATAGAAAAACAAAGAAAAAACAAAAGTTGAAAAAGTTGAAAAACAAAGAAATACATAAGAAATTATGAAAAGCAATAGAATACATTAAATTTCACCTAGAACAGCCACTTTTTGCTCCTGTTAACATCTTGATTATGTTTTGGTATGTCATGAGGATCCTGAAAATGTAAGTTTCGAGGAGTCCTGGGGGGGATGCACGGTGACCCCCCCTTAGGTACCCGACTACCTATTCAGTGGCTAGCACCCCCTCATCAGTGGCTAGCACCCTACCATACAATGACGTCATATCTATAATTACAAAGGAATGAAAGCTAGGTACACTGGGATATCATTGCCTTGTCTGACACAATCATGACAGTGACTCACAATCTAATCATTGCGCAAAAAAATAGAAAAGAAAAAACCTTTACGGGTACTGTTTACCATTGGGAGCAGTGATTTGAAGAAAAAAAAATGTTCGAGATATAGATATGCATGTGTGTAGGGCATTTGTATCACAAAACATCCTACAGTGTAAAGGTTTTGCAATAGAGCCTAAAATATATCAAGGAGATCACTATTTATCTCAATAAATTGTAACTGTAGACGATTTTAGTCTAGGACCATTTTTGTTACACCTATTGTTCCCATTTTCTATACTTTAAATTGATTATACTGATTCAAATTCCTGCATTGGTTGTTTCTGTCCCTAACTCACATTTTACAACACTATTTTGAAGCATAAAAGCTGGGTTGTTGTTTCATCTGCAAATGGTAAATTGTGCCTTTAATGGCTGCATTTTATACATTGTACATCTTTTCATGCCTTGTTCACTATATTCTAGGTTTGATTCAATGATACTTTTCACTCACTGTTTAATAGTCAGCTTGAGTTTACGTGCTAACTCTTTATATTAGGCTGTGCGCGAGCACTCAAATACACCAAAGTGAACCAAATCCTACCACACAGTTTACCGTGCAAGACAGGCCAATGGAGCATTTGAGCACTCTGTACAGAAAGTGTACCTCATGAGTTATTTTTGGACTCGAGTCACAGTAGTCACATGTTTTTTAGCAACAGGGTCGTGCACCTGATGACACGCGACATACATGTACATGTATGTACAGGTGTCCTAAAGAAAGAGAATCAACTCCTCATCAACTCTGCATTACGACGTCACGCATGTTACGCACATTCTTCTCTCCGATGCTAACTTTTGGTACGGTTAAAGGTACATTGTACACAATGTACATGTACATAGTGCATTATTATGGAGCACATCGGAAAGTGGTCTACATTTGGCAATTTTGGCAATTTAAAATTGAATCATTATTAAAGACTTATAGGTGTTGTGTGGGCATGTGCTGTTACATCTAAGTAAAAGTACATTTATCAAAGTTTGAAACAAACGTAGTGTGAACATACAATGTGTAACTAATAATGCCGGGGCCAACTGGGAGAAGAGCAAAATACAGCTTTACAAGTGTATCATATTTAAGGAGTCTACCATACATGTTCATAAAATGTCATACTTCAAGATTTAAATCATGATTTGTTTTGTTTGAAACATGATTGCTAAGGAAGCAAGGATATATACTAGTAGGTATTAAAGGAAACTTTGTACCGGTAGTGTACCGGTAGTGTGCCGCCCTACGTAACTTGAGTGCACATGCACCAAAACTGGGGCAAGTTTGTCCGTAGAGCTATCCCACAATGCATCTAAAATGCTGCTCTGTGCCCGGCACCAAGGTATTGATGATACCGAGAATTGGACTACTCATGTTTTGCCGACTTCCAGGTGTTTCAGTCCTCTCTGAGGGGTTGGGCAATATTAGGAAAAGGAGTCTTGCCTGAAGGCACCACCACTGCAGCTTGGGGACTTGAATCAGGGACCTTGTGATTGAATGTCCTTGATCATATCCACCGGTCCACAACAGATTTAACAGATAGAAAGAAAAAAACAACAATTTGAGTGAATGAGGAGAAAATTTAAAAGAAGTTACAGCAATTGTAACTCACTCCTATATTCTGACATTTGTCAAATGCTTGCCAATAGGTCTCACCTGCAATCTCCCACATGTTGGCAAACAGAATCATCATTTTGGTCTTGTGCGTCCTGTCGTACCAGATCCCAAAGAATGGCGCCACCAAGAGGCCCGAGAGGGAGAATGCGGAGAGAACCAGACCGTAGAAGAACTGTTTGGCATGGAATTCATTCTGCAGGTAGTCATTCAACGTTGGCAGAATCACAGCTGGAAAATACAAGGGCAGGACATAAAATGAGAGACAGTGTAATTATGATTTTCAAAAGACCAATCTATGTACAAGGTAATTTCCTGCTAGAGCAGATACATGTAGTACATACTGTATGTCATTAAATGACAATGTGTGAAAATGACATCCATTCCCATTACTGGTTCATTTCACTCTGTATTATTCTATAATGCTCAATTTGTCTGATATTACCCATGCAAAATTGTATGAAATTAAGGCTCCTTTAATACAATAAGATCTATATAAGTTGATGTTGACTCAGCATGAAACTTGCACACAGGTGCTAACAGGCTTTAATGTTATTCACTGGAAGTAAATCCACTCTGCAGAGTGGATTTGGCACTATATAAATCATATCAAGTAGTATCAAGTAGTATACAATTGTAAATTTTAGTTGACTATCTGGACACGTTGTAAGTTTGTCCAAAAAGAAAAAAAAATAATCGTCTTGTACATAACAAGTAATCCCCTGTAAAAAACAAACAAACAAACAAGAAAAAAGAAAAGTCAGAACAATGAATGTGTACAAAAAATATTAATTTCCATGCCACAGAAAATGTATTATTAACAAATGTCAGTATGCTTGAAAGCAGTGAAGAGCAGATGGTAAATTTGCCGTTAACATCAAATCTTTTTCAAACTCAGACAAGTTCCTACATATTGAGGATCTGATCTTCATTGGGAACATAAATTACAAGGACAAGTGCCATGCCAATTTGTAAAATGTTTCCTGATTCCTGGCATATTTTGAAAATCTATAACTGAATCTGTGCTCGTTTTGCTTAAATGTCACATTTATGACTAGAATATTTCCAAATGATTAGTCATCCATACTGTTTACATGTGGCTTGAATGAAAGCAACAAAATAGTTCCAAATAAAAGACACCTGGCAAAAGAGAGAGAGAGAGAAAAAACAAACAAAAACAAAACAAGAGATGTTCATTGCAAACAGAGATGGCTCAGGAAAAATAGTAACTAAATATTGGTACAAATTGTATGTAGGCCTACAACAAGAATACATATATTCACACGATCACCGTTCTATCTAATTCAAGTGCAAGCATTTTGTATTTGATCGCAAACAATGGTCTTTAAGGGTACAAATGATGTATTGATGCTGCATAACATTGTATATGAATGCACTTCTCAGTTCTGTCACCCTTTTTTTTTTTTTTTTTTTTTGCAAGCAGTATGTGCTGTCAATTACATAAAGAATTACAATGTACAAGGTACGTGTACGTGTATGTGTCATACGTGACTGTGAGTACAGTAGTCCTCTCTGGAAAGTTTCAAGTTTCAAGTTTTTATTGTAAAGCTGCATACTAAATTGTTATTTTTGTGCTCAGCAGAAGATCATCAAAACCTAAGGGTATTGATAGTTTATGACAGTGTAATTTTCACTCTTGTGTCCAATATTGCATTTTCTTTTGATACGTAATACATAAAAATGTACGTATGCAAGGTCAGATCAAAATGCAGTGTCATTGTGTGTTGTTGTTGTTATCATTTACAGAAGTAATCACTTCACAGTTTTGATTTTAAATAACACACAATACAGAGCATCTGTACAAACATGAATGTCATGATGCACGCCCCACAATCATCAGTGTAATGCTAATGTGCAGTTTTTTTAAAGTTAAAAATCACTAAAATTTTCACTGTAAAGTAAAAAACAACAACACTAATTTCTATTTGTTGCATTGAATATTGTGGACTAAGATTTAGTGAAGCGGGTTATGTCATAACTCTCACTGTGGTACAAAATTCCATGCCAACTAGACTGGCAGTTTTCTTTCATTTCTACCGAAATTTTGTTGAATAACATAACAAATAAACAATAAAAAAAACATAGAGAGGATAATGTTGCAGCCTGAATTTTTACTGCGTTGTAACCGGAATTTCATTATAACTATGTTCTCTATAACAGGAGTGCACTGTATCATACACAGTGCATCGTATTCAAAAAGGGAAGTGAGTTGAACAGCAAAATGAATCTCATTGAGTGGGTGTGAACAGGTTAGTTTAGATTTGACTTGGTACAATACGTCCTCTGATTACGGTATTGCATGCACCTGTGCGGCAGGCATGCGATGATTCATAATCGGAAGACCAAGATACAATGTAGCTGACCCTCACTATGAACACTATCATCCAAAACAATGAATATTCACTGTATCGTTATAAAGCCAGGCTGTTTGGGAGAGGAGAGCGATGTTTACGGCTATGCTATTTTGGAAAGCCTTCTGTCACATTGTTTAAAAAAGAAAAAGAAAATCCCTTAAGGCTGGGATGAGTTTTGTTTCTACAACAATATAAAAACATACATAGAATTTGTTGTCACTGGTGTTTTGAATTACATCTACCATGTACTCTGTACGTGTGAGTCAAAAGAAATCAATGCCATGATTAAAAGTTGTCGCAATACTACGAATAATATGAATATCACGCAAGCACATAAAAATAAGTTTCCGAAGATTATTCTGCACAAGTCCTGGTAATACATTTTCAAGAAAAAATAAAATTGAAATATTCCTTCACAAAATTTTTATTTCAAACACTTTCTGAAACTGGCCTAAATTGTTCATTTAGCAACACAGTGTAAAATTGCACAAAACTGTTTCCACTGTGACACCACTTACAACCTTGTAAATACTATTGTATTTTCAAGGTGTTTCTGTAGAGGTACTGTGAGTTTTGTTTGTTATCTTGAATTTCACCAGCAGGCCCTGTCTCAAAAGGGGTGCTTCTGTAGGATGGGTCCAAAGGTTGATTCTTCGTTAATGTCTAGAGATGATGCAAGGGTAATGAACTACAAAGTTTGATCTATCAGTATGTGTACACACTGTAGACTCCTGACAAATAATGGTCCAGGCACAAATTTGTGTGTCAGAAGGGGAATGGCTCGACCGGGCACAAACACTTGCCTCATTTCAGACTAGTGCAGCATTACATAAGCACATTTTTACCTGGAAAAGTACAACTGTGTATTCTAATCACCATCTTCCCTTCTCATGTTAAAAGAGGTTCACCACTTTGCTGATGCCTTGTTTTCAAAAATTTGCAAATCAAAGACATTTTACAGTATATTAACTGTCCTGCCATCTTCAAGTATGACTGTACATGAAGTGCTTGTTGCTTACAGTTAATAATGTTTGCCTTACTTTAAGAATTCTATAATGAAAGGCATAGTACACCTCAAATGTAATGGAAAATAATTCTGTCATTGGATAAAGATAAGACAGATAATGGGAAAGTTTCTGGAGTATATCAAGTACCGGTACTGTACAAAATCAATGTGAGATTTTCAGTGATACTACAATTTGTAATGTGTATTTCTTTACTTTGATAAAACACCCGTCTGTTTAAAAAACATTAAAAAATGGTAGGGCCTACTGTAAAAGTTGATACTTTTGCACGAGTAATTTTCCGTGCTCAGCCAGGTAAGATGAATTTTGTGCGTTTTTAATTCAGGTATGGTAGAAAGCAAAAATATTCATCTGGATGTGCTCTTCCCTTCACACTACACTAATAGCAGTTGCTCACTTTTATTTACAAAATGCTCACTTTTATTTACAGTAAGCTGTAAAGATGTAAATAACACTAAAAAAAAAAAAAAATTGATCATAAAACTCACCATATTCGATTCCTGCAAACAGGAAGAAGATGGCGGTGCAGAAACGTGTCAAAAGCTTCTTCTTCTGCAGACTGATGTTCATTTGCCACTTCATGTTTGCGGCCTTGCGTCTTTCAGACTCAACACAAAACCTGCACAATAAGGGAAACAATGAAGAGGGATTTTGAACTGCCATGGACTCAGACTTTTCTACTATTATCAGATTAGAGACAAATCAAATCATAGCTACAGTACTATTAAGTAGCACACTGTAAAACGAGGAATGTTCGCGTGCATTTTAATTTTGCGAATTTTGCGAGCGCCAGGATTCGGGAAATTAAAATGCATGCGCAATTTCTTGTCTACACTATGCATTGAACTCCAGTGGCAATTCGTGAAAATTTCATGTGAAGAAAAAGGCTGTCGGCTCCAATTCCCGAAAATTTTGTGCCGAGAATACAACGTATGTATTTCATGTTCATTACAGTACTTACTATGGTACACACTTCATGAATGCCCTTTGTATGAATGTAATCCTAATATCACAAAATAGGACAGGTTGTGACAGTATTAATGTAAACCTGTTTGCAAATGGGGGGGAGGGGTGGGTTGGAAAACTGGACTACAGGATAGCCTTACCCGGGGTAGCTCATCTACATGTACATTACTTTGTACATTGTACAATGTATACGTGTACAGTGTTGAGCACTAGAACCCTGGCCTGGACAGATCGACCTGGCCGAGGTGTCCAGGATAATTTAAAAAGCAATTGGACAACGTGACCCAACGCAATGGCAGAGGTCTAGATCATAAAGTTACTAATACCGTACTACAATGTGGGTCTAGGGCAATTACAATGTACCCCCTGAGCAATTACATGTACCCTGGACCCTTCATCTGGCCCTTATCATGATCTTAATCCTGAACCTAATCTTAACCCGAATCCAAACTCCTAACCCTAAACTCACACTTGTAACCCTAACCCTAATCTTCACTCTAACCTTACCACTAATTCAGTATTTAGCTGGGGGGGGGGGGGGGGGGGGGAGTAATTGCCCTCTGGGGGTAATTGCCTGGATGCGCTGCAATGTGTACGTAAAAATTTACATTGGTTTCATGTTTACCTACATTGTACTTGGTTAATTTTTTAAAGATCAACACGTGTTGATCTTTTTAATTTTAAATTATTTAATGGTTAATTTTTTTTAAAGACCAGCATGATTACAAAAGATCAGTCTGTCCGCAGGAGTCTTCTTTTGACGTTATCACTCTCGATTCTTTGTCAAAGCCAGATGATCATGTCTCTACGGAGCCAAGGAGGTTTAAGGGTTGGAGTTCCAACTGGCTATATTGTTCAAACAGTTGTCAGGTTTTCTTGTGCATTGGATGATCTATGTTTGACGACGCTGCCTTGCTGAGCAATCTGTAGATTCATTTTGAAGTTTAACATACAGATGATACACTTGCAATGTGGGCTATATTTTGCTCATTCATTTATCAAATGAAATGAAATATCACATAATGATAAAGCATGTAAAACAAAAGTCAATTCTGTCCAGATATTTGTGCAAAAGTGTAAATCAGAGCTGTATCATGTGAAAATGTTTGAAACTGTATTATCCTGGAAAGACGGTTTTATCACTTTTCCACTTAATTTCCACAAATAAAACTAATATGGAATAATCTTTAAGTATAACACTGATAGATACATCAGATTAGTGCCCGGGTATGCCCAGTCAAATAATTTTCATCTTTATTTCAGCATATTTTTGCACATCCTCGTGTCTGTACCACCTAGGCTCCTGAGTCCTACGTGTACCTTAAGGGATGGCAAAAAGTAATTACCATCACAAAGACGTATTCTATCTTCCTTAGAAAGTGGCTGGTGATGATGCAATGAGACACAAGTAAATTGTCTTCCTACAAGTGTATCTGCGTGGCAGATCCTGCTTGGCACTATAAACTGCGAAACACAGCCCGAACGCCGAACACGAAGCCCACAGACAGTATAAACTGTGTACAAGGAGCGCCCCCGGGGTTTACAGCCCCAGGCCGGGCTTAGTTTGGCACATGCTTCAAATATTTTTGAGCGGCGGTATGGAACATCTATGATCTAGCAAAGGAAATAAGACGGTCATGCCTCCTTTCTCTTGTGAACCTCCTTGGGCAGTTGGGGAAAATACATCTAAGGCCAAGGGGCGACCAGATACAGACCGATTGACCAGATATGGGGGGGGGGGGGGTGGGAGGGTGTTGCACAAACCTGCTCTTAAAAGTTAAGATTTTTATAAGAATGACTTAAGAACAACTGGTGATCAGTTCTTGTGCTGAATTATTGAGATTCTGATAAGTAGTCTAGTCTATACATTCTATAAATAGCACATAATGTCATACTCATATTCCTAAGATAAGAACTGATCACCAGTAGGGAGCTCCTATGGCAGTAATTTTACAGTAACTTTTAATTACTAAAATTAGTTCCATTTTAAGTCCTTCGCTCCGTAAATTTAAGAACACTCAAAGAACAGCTTTGTTTGTTTGTTTGTTTGTTTGTTTTTTCTTTTTTTGTGAAACACCCCCAGACCAATCTTTCAGTCAAGGACAGAAGTAACTGCACCAGCGATCCCCAACACGCACCGTGTTCATCAACAGCGCTCCGCGCCGGGGTTGCTAAAGGACTAAATACACCGCCCAGTCGCCGCTGTACATACGTAGCGCGACACAGCGTCTGGTCGGGCTACTAAAGGACGGAAGATGCTGTCCACAACCAAGTGCTGCAGAGATCGGCCCCCCGCCGCAGCATCAAATCACGCAGAAACGCTGGGCCCCTCCTAACCGTTAGCTAGACCCAGCTATGGGATGGCATAAGATTTATGCTAATTCTATAGGGCTTTTTTACACTTGTAAATTTTTGCTTAGCCCCGGACCAACGGTGGGGCTAAGGGGGGGGGGGGGGGCCTTACCCTTAGCCCCCACCGTTGGTACGGGGACTATCCTTACATTAGCCCACTTTCTGTTTACACTCGTTTTTGCCAAAGTGGGCTAGCCCCACCGATAGTACGGTACTATCTGGCCCTGCAAAATAGCAGGGGTTAGCACCGCAATTGCGGTGCTAGCACCGCAATTGCGGTGCCAAGCAAGTGAGTGTAAACAGAACGAAAAAAATAATCCTGGGCTAAGCGACGGGAGACGAAGTCCAACCCTCACTGACCAATCAGAAACGAGGTAATCAAGTGCTGCCGGTGCGTGCGTGTACGTGTACAGTAGGGCCTACACAGCGTAATTATGAATATTCATGTGGTTTGGAAAGTCCGGGGCTAAGAAATACGAGTGTAAAAAGGTCAGTTTTCTCCTTAGCCCCGGACAAGAGATAGTACGGGACTAATTGGCGAGTGTAAAAAAGCTGAAAAAAATTGGTACGGGATTAAACTTTAGGAAGCCTAACGATAGTCCTGGGTCAGAGAAAGTCCGGGGTTAAGAAACACAAGTGTAAAAAGCCCTTAAGAGTATGATTGACTCTTTTTAGCATTTTTTGAACAAAATGACGATAAAACAACAACCCAAAAGCAGAAACGTTTTGCATGGTTTGAAAACGATACAACGACAGGAACCTCGCATACCTTTCACTGAAATGCTCCTCTGTTCATTGACCAGCACAGCACAGTCCACAGAACTGCGTGGCGTGGTTGCCGAAAATAAGCTGCTAGCTCTAGATATATGTAAACTAGAAACAAATGCTTCGACTCTAGAGTCTAATGTAGAACGTTAGACCATGTTCGACCACCGGGTGTTGGAGAAGTTGTGTAACGACGATGTAAATGGGTTCTTTCGGCTGCAGCTAGTTGCGGTGTTTCCGCTGCATAAAAATCCCCGTCACGTCACTCTGCTACTGATCGACGTCTGCAGGATCAAGGAAGCGCCAAGCTGCCTGAAGAATCGAGTCGACACGATCAATATGACAGGACGTCCAGTTAGCGTTCGTGAAAAGGTCAGGTGGTACGTGGGAAACAATCAGCTGACCTAATCGTACACTGTGGGGCGCAACGGCGCAGCGAGCAGAAAGCTAACTTATTAAAAGAGTATACGGTAGCTCTGCATGCGCGTGCGCCTCTGCGCGGCGCTATCTCTACGTGTTATTGCTGCAAGATACAGTAATCGAAAGAAATTAAGTTTATTGGCTGAAAGATGGCAGAAGACACCTCCAATATTGTGGCTGAAGTCCGCAAACTCCGAAAGAAATTGCGTCAAATTGAAACATTGGAACGTCTTGATAGACCACTCAACCAAGAAGAAATATTAAAGGTACATTGTACTTCTTGTGTGCAGTAAAAAATCAGCCGTCCGTGTCACTACCATGAAACAACTTTTGAGAAAAAGTCTTTCTTGTGTGTGTCAATTGTTCATTGCAGTACGTATTGTTTGTATACGATTGCGAACTCAGATGATGTCGGTATGACTGGTTTTGATGAAGGACAGCCAGCTCCAGCCAGCCGGCCAGCCAGCGGCCGGGCCGGGCGGGCGCGGGCGCGGGCCGGGCAGCCAGCCGATACTAGATAGTATAAGTTTTAATCACTTGTATAACTGTTAGAGTACTAGCGTTAGTATTTCAGTAGGCCTACACCATTGTACACATAAATTAATTCCTAATTTTAATATAAATTTAAGATTTTTGCGAAAAAACTGCTCGATTTTCACCACAGTTTGCTTGGTTGTGGTAACCCTGTCAAGTTTTCAACTTTCAAGCTTACTGAGCACAATGTCCCAGGCATAATTTTTTTTTTTTTTGTTCAACGCGCTTGTAACAATTTTAAGCAGGTTGCCGGTATTCGGGCCCCTGGCGAGGTGCGGGCACCTCACTATAACTTGCCTTGACTAACTGAGTTAGGGGCTCCAGACACTTTTCAAAACACAATTTATACCGGGTACCTTACCTGTGTACAGAACAGCGTTCCAAATGCCGAAATTCGTCTTTTTTCACTGTAAAATTTCCCCCAAAAGGCTTAAATTTCCGAGTTAAAATGACACCAGTTTTGCACCAAGTGTCGGCAAATCAATTAGACTTTCGTGCGTGCTATGTGTTCGATATCGGTGTTCAGATTTGGCCAATTCACGTGACTTTATGGGTGGAGCTATGTCAGGTATTGATCTTGATCGAAGTTGTTTGTTTACTTTTCTGCAATTGAAGATTAGTTGACATAGTTCGGAAACCTACAGTTCACTCCTCATTGTAACCAAGTATTCGGGATCGGCGATTTTTCTTCTTTTATACCGACCTTTCTCGTAACTTACAGCCCATACCGGTGGGATGTGAAAATTAATCTTCATTTTGTAGTAGTAACCCAACTGCGAGTCGAACGTGAAGCATGTTCCGGCTGCAGATGTGTCTTGTACACTGTTGAGCGATAGGACTTGGTGATTCTTAAGTGGTGGCTTTGCCCCTAAATTTCAACTTCAAGATGAAAAGCAATTTCAATTTGAATACGTGGAGATGTTGTTTAGTCGTTGCCGTATTATGACTTGCAAAATTTGGTTCATAAAAAGATCTCTTTCTGTCTAGATTAAGATTTTTCTTGATTTGGTTAATCGTGAACCCTTCCATAGTATGACAACTGATGCTGGGAATGAAGGATTGGGGACTTGTGCGCAAGTGTATAAGTGTATAAAGCACATTGGTTTAAGTGCATCGGCAGTATTAACTACGGACAGGTTTACAATTGACCGAATCAAGAAAAATCATCAATATGGTCAGAAAGAAACCATATGAAGAACCAAATGTAACACGTCGTGAGTTAAAATCAAATTTTCAAGTTGAATTTCATGGGCAAAGCTACCACTTACGAAGCACCATATTACTTTGCTGTCAGGCTGGCCGCAGTCAGTTCAGCTACTGTGTTTTGTGAGATGTCCACTCTCCATGATGAGAAAAAAAAAAAATTTGAACTTATTGTTTTGGAAAAAAATTGAGTTTTAATTAAAACAGATCGATAGATTGCTTGTTTGAAGCAATTTGGCATCAAAATTTTCGTTCATTACATATGTAAGTGTTCTAAAAGATCATGGGAGTGGGGGGGGGGGGGGGGGGGGTAATGCCCAGTTGAAACATAGGATTTTCATATATCCGCATTTGAGTAAACCACCGGGACCATGGGTGCTGTGCCTTTAACCCCTCAATTATCCAGATGGCTGTCAACAACAACAGCAAAAAAGAAAGAAAGAAAGAAAGAAATTTTAAACAGTAAAACATTGAATGATGTGTTAGCTACTTAATTGAAGACAACATATACTTTCTTGTCCTTTGTTGAAGGTGTCAAAGAAGAGGTCCCTACGTGTTCTAATCCGAGAGAAACTCAAGGAGTTACAGGATGATGTGAATACTCCAGAGAAGTCTGCCAGTGCACCGGAACATTCTACAGCACATAGCGAGCCTTCAGCATCTCATCGACCAACATTAACACCGGAATCCGACGGGGAAGAGAGCCGGACAGGAGGAGAGGAAGCTGGAGGTACGATGAAGAGATCCCATGATGGTGATGCAGCGGTGGTGAGAAGGCAGGAAGGGGGCAGATTCAAGGAGAGCACTGGGGAAGAACTCGCAACCAAGAGGCCGAGGGAGGAGAGACACCCACCGAACCAGCAAGCTGAAAGCACATCGGCGTCATCTGTTACAGGCCCGACAGGTAGTAAGCATTTATCTTAAACTCTACAGCATACTGTTCCCAGTACATTGTCTGTGTATAATTTCTGTACTTCTGAAATGTTGGGAATTTTGTGAAAGGGAATTGCTGTGATATTTTAATGTTACTTACAAACGAGGAGGATAGGTCCCAGAATTAATAGTTGACATTCCCTCATTTTTGTTAGTTTCCAATGAGCGCGTGACAATAAACTTGCCATTTTCCTAGAAAGTATAGTACGTAGATTCACTGGAATGTAGGGGAATAAACAGTTTTCTGGCCTATAACTTTGCAGAGACTCCAACTCTCCCGTTTTCGACGGGAGATCTCCCGCCGAAAGCCCATATTTGCAAAATCTCCCGTTCTCCCGTTTGAGATTTGATTTCTCCCGCCCTGGCTCTGTGTCTCCCGGTGGAAAGGATTTCTTACTTATTGCTATCGTATGTTGAAAAAATATAGCCTTAGATAGCACCAGAGAACATCTAGAACCCTTGGAAACTCATGCTTCGCACACATCAACTTGGAGTCTCCCGTTTGCTAGGGGTTTCGGGCGGGAGAATCTCCAGATCAGAAGGTGCTTGGGGTTGGAGTCTCTGACTTTGTTGCCCCAACCATCCATCTCACACTTGCCTGCCCTGCAATAAGTTTCTCACTCCTCACAGGGAAAGTTAAAAATGTGGCACATTCAGTGTATATTGATCAATAATGAACATCAGATGGGAGGCTTGCTAATGCTAATCTGTGTAATGCAAACCTTTTCTTTTTATATTTTATTTTTATGGATGATGATATCTACAATACGCATGATTATATCAATACAAATAACAGTTTTCTTTTTGTTTTTTGTTTTTTTTTTTACTTTCAGTGTTCTAAAAAAACATATCCATTGAAATCTCTAGATATATTCTGTCATCAGTTTCAGATATGTAGATGTCAGTAAAATTCAAGATTTTTTCACCCTTGACCAAACTTTGTGCAAAAATGCTCAAAATGATGCCTTTTAGGACCATCTTCCATGACAAATACAAAGGAATTCTAAAACTATTTTCAAGTATTAAAATGTTATAATACTAGTAGGCATTTGTATGAACCAAACTGCACAATATTTGTAATCCCCATTTGACATTGCTCCTTCACAGTTCCTCCGAACCTGTTGAGAAACTTACACTGTAGCGTAGCATCTCTATAAATTTACAGCTCCATGAGTTTACCTGCTGGGTACATAATTACAAGATAGAAACTCCATTGTTGACTTTGTGTAGTGCGTGTTGTGCATACCTTTTTGCTGTGAATGTTGATACATTGTAGCTCCACTGAGGCCCCCACCAAAAGGGAAATCAGAGTTGGCCAAGAAGAGAGAGCGTTGGGTGATGTTCAGGTTCTCGGTGCGAGATGTGGAAGGACACAATGATCTGATCTCCAGCGTTCACTGCAGCGATGGCATCATTCTCTCTGGCAGGTACAGTGTACAAAGGGATCAGACGACTGTTTTAGCTGATATTTTTCTGATTATCAGAAGGAGTGTTAAAGGCCGATAACGTTTTTGGCAAGTCAGTAAGAATATCGAATAATGTTTATGTGATTCTCAACAAATCCTTTGTTAGAAAATGATAGTATATATCATTACTTATGTAAATATCGCACATATGTAAATTGTTGAAAGGACTGGCCTTGGCTAGCCTGCTTGCTATTGCTAGTTCTTTTTCACCAACTGTAATGTTCTTTCCTTTTTGACGATTTCATGTGTGTTGTCGATGTTTGCTTGGGAAATAAATTTAATTTCATTCATTTCATTCCTTCATTTCATTTCATAACTTGTGATCCGGTGTGACCTGTAAAGCAGGGTTAGAAACACTCTGGCTCAAATGACACATTGAAGCGGATGACATCTCCAAGACAATATAAAAAGGAACATAAATATAAGAAAGTTTATGCATGTGCATTGTACAATGTATTCTCATGTGTGAAGGCTAGCATTGCTGTTTATTGCCTTAATCTGATGATTCCAACAGTGTTTTGTTTATTATTATGTTTTCTTCTTTAGTACTTCCTTACACTCAGCAGCAGTGGAGATACTGGTATAGTGGTTGATGTGCTCGATTCTTGATGACAGGATCTTTTATTCAAATCTCATCAAATGACTGCCGCTGTACAGTATAACTAATTGTAAACATGTCTATTCTATTGTGGACATTTAAGTTAAGCAATATTTTTTTGCCTTGGTCATCATAATGTGTTGACATCTCAGCTGTGTGACCGGAGTTTTTGAAGTACAATGCAAAATGTCAACAAGCACTTTCAGTCTGTCCACATTAGCCAGAGCAACATAATCATGTTTTAGTGAGAGAGAAAAAAAAAAAAGAAGAGAAAAGAGATTGGATGTCAAATCACCTTCTCAACACCAACCAACCTTTGAAGAATTCCAACTTTCTATTTAAAACTTTCAATCATCAGTCGGGACACAACCGTGAAAGCCTGGGATCTGAGTACAGGAGCGGAAATATGTAATCTTGGTGGACATAGTGGTGCAGTGACTTCTGTCTATCTCCTGTCCAGGGAAGAAAGCAAATCTTTAGGTAAGTCTTTAGGGTTTTCTTTTTCAACATCAAAATATGGTACACATACTTGTCACAGCTGAATGATATTTTATATGAGAAGAAAAAAATTTAAGGGGTAAGACTGAAGTTATCTGGAATCTGTGTAAAGATTCACTTTACTAAAAAGGTCTTAAAAAAAAGGCATAGTAAACTTATTTTCTTTTGGTAATATAAGGAATTTAAAAGCTAAATATACAAAGGGTGGATATTCATTTAATTTGGCAGTACTTCAGAGTGTATCTACTAGTTGCACTTCATTTTACATATTTCATTTGGAGTGAGAGTTAATAGCCATAAATTGAAATTATTTCGGAGACTGTTGAAAGTAGCAGAGGACTTGAGTGTCATGAGTTTGAAAGCAAATGAAAATGGCTTTTTAAAGGTTGCGTTGTTTCAAATACTTTGATTTTGTTCCACCAGGGGACCGTTTCATGAAAGTTGTCAGCCCTGACAGGTTGTCAGTCTCTGACAATCACCATGGTAACAGTCAGTGACCAGAGCTTCTCAGCCAATCAAATCCACAGATTTTGCTGAAATTGTCAGAGACTCACAACTTGTCAGTGCTGACGAAATTGATGAAACACCCCCAGGTGTCTTCTGAATGATAATGTAATATCAAAATAAATCAAGATATCGGTACTCTTTGCTTTAGACGTTGGCTTCATCAATGTGTAGTCCATGACAAAGGCCATGCTACAGTTGTACATGGGCAAGATGCTATTGTAATAGATACAACCAAAACATGCATTATCATAACAGAAGAAACAAATTGGTGTGAAATGTAAGCCTAATTACTGATCATGAATGATTTATTATGTATATTTAATAGTTGCATATCATTTTAACTACAGCCAGTCACTTTGACCTGGATGAAGCATTGTGTCGGATTGCTCTCAGCTCCTCCATGGACTGCAGTATTCGGGTGTGGGACCTAGGCTTACACAAGGAGATTTTATCCATTTACACGTACAACCCTGTCACTGCTATGGACTTTCTGCGTGCAAATTCCTGCGTAGTGACTGGATCAGGTAAGTCTAGTCTTTACCATATGCCAGTATGAATAGTAACCTTCCAAATATTACAGCTCATGTAACACTCTGTCCTTTCTAAACTGTAATGAGAGCAATATTTTGGAATCATGAAAGGAAAGGAAGTACCTCAGAGATGCAGTGATTAACAGCTTTCTTGTCTCCATGGTAGTGGTTACTTCAATCTCCGATACATGCTATGATGAAGAAATACAATCCTTACTTGTTTTCTGCTAACAGTATGTCCTCCCTGGCCCTCCCAGCCTAGTTGGGGTTAAAAGGCAGCTGCCCATTTGTATTGCTTGCCTGACGGTGAGTTTTGGTTACCCTTGGCAAGTGGGTGAGTGGGTTTTGCAGCATCCTGCGTAAATCGTTCTCATTCATTTCTTGTCTCTAGATGGGGGTAAGGTTGAGATGTGGAACATCCAGTCTGGTGAAAATGAGTTTTCTTCGTTGGCCCATGAGGGCAGTGTTACCTGCATCAAGGTAAGAGACAAATTAATTCTTTGTAAGTTTATGGCATATTATAAAACTAGAAATACTCGCAGTGGGAAATTTTCACACATTTCGTACAGCAAAAATCTAGCGCAAAAATAAAAGCACACAAATATTTTTGCATATGTACCACTATGCAATGTCTTGATTCAGCTTAAGTAAAAGTGCAACATTCATCTTACTCGGTACCGAGAGTGCTAGAAAAATTACTCATGTGAAAATATCCCCTTTTACAGTATAGCCTTTCTTGGTATGAAGAACATGTCGACAAAAAGCAGCAGATTGCGTATACATGTATATCTCGAGTCAGAAGAACTTGTGTCACAAAAATAGATGAGGGCAAGAGGGCAGATAACAATTTGGTTTCGATTTGTCCTGCAGCAAGAGTGTAATGAATTTTTCCATTATTTTTTTTTTCTTTTTCATTTCGGAGATTTGCCCAACAAATGTTCAGCAGTGATAGTGTTATTGTAGACAGTGTCTTTGGTCTGACTCCTTTGTGTAACAGATTTACAAAAATTAATTTTGCTTTTTCCCATGAGTAACCGAACAGATCACTCCAAACAAGAAGTAAGCCTTTTTATGTACAAGTTTGTAAAAGTTTTGTAAAAGTATATTTGTGTGTGTATGCATGTGTGTTTGTATATGGATGTGAGCATGTGAATCTGGTGTCCTTGTTTAAAATCGTCATGCAGTTATGGGTTGTAATGAATTTCCACATCCAATCTTCATATACAGAGGGACACACTGTCTTTTAAGTAGTGGTTTGCATTTAATATAATTTATATGCTGGCAGTGTAGTCTCTGATTCCCAGTGAGAATGGTGCCAAGGTTTTGTCAAGTATCAAAGGGGGTCATGCAATTCACAGCATTTGCAGAGGGTAGTACTTGAAGGATGTTGTAGTCTTTATGTGAGCAACTATTGAAAGGTGTTTATAGAGTGAAATACATCCAGAATCAGAAGTGTCTTATTTGCAGTAACCCTTGTTATTCCCAACCACCCACTCCATGTAAGCCATTTACAGGATTTGTATTTTCACAAATTTTGCAAGTCAGGTGCTGTTCGCGAAATTTAAAACATGAAAATATTGTCCCTGATCCAGACATGAATGTTATTAGTGCATGCTTACATCATTTATCTGTTGTTATACTCCACGATTGTGTGTTTAACAGCTTTTGAAATTTTGGTTAAGTCCCGATTCGTGAAAAATACTTACTGAATATACATGGCCATACAGTATAGAATGAATGATATTTGGGTGTTCTCTCGTAGGTCAAAGGTGAGAAAGTGGTGACAGCTTCTGAAGACGGAGTCATTAAACTCTGGGAACTAAGAGACCAGTCTCTCCATGTCATGTTTGAGTCTGAGAATGTCCACAACCAGTCGGGCGAGGGCGCCCTTGTGCAGAGACCAATCACCTCGCTGGGCATTGCAGGTGACTGTGTGTACTATGGGGACGATGGGACCAACGTTAAGGTCCTTGACTGGAGGAACGGTGAGCTCTTAATTGATGTGTCATTACTCTATCTTCAGTAGTAATTTCTTTTTCTTCGTGTCACACATTCCATTATATGCAGACTAGCTGTGAATGATCGTGCGATGTACTGGCATATGCATTTGTGACCCTGCATCACAAAACCAACAAAAAGTCGCCAGACATGGATTTTTAGTTAAGGGCAGATCTGAAAGAGCAGACTTTAAGCTTTAAAATGATGTATAACTCAAATCAAATGGACTCTCCTAACCTATCTAAATATTGGAAAGAAAGCACACACTGTGGAAAAGTGTGAACTGAGAAAAGAGGCTCTGAAGTACAGGGTCTATTCAAGTGCTTAATCTTTCACCAAGCTGTGCTAGCTGTGCGATGAATGGTACAAGAAACAGGATGTAAACCACAGGAACAACAACAATGAAGGGATTATCAGATTAAGCTGAAATTGAGCATGCTCTATTAACACATTCTGTTCATGATTAATGCCAACTTTCAAAGCAGTAGCTTTATCCTTTCAAAAGCTATCAGTATTGAGAGTTGAACGTGGAGAGTGTGCAAAGGATTTTCAAGATGTGAAGAGTCCTCTATTATTAGACAAAGATGATATCATTTCTTTTACAAAAAAGAAAAGGTTGTAGAAAAACTGCTGAAAACACATTTTCCCATTCATTTTATGATCCCAAACATAGGAATAAAGTAGAAGAAGAATAGCTCTTTCAGAAAAATATGAAAAACTCAAGACTGACTTGAGTTAACCCATTTCACCTTTTTTGATTCCTCGCATGAAATCAAGGGGTGTGACTTTTTGTTGATTTTGTGATGCACGGTCACATACAAAATATACAATTCTCGTAGCTGACCATACATGACTATCTGTGGAACTGCTTGTATTTCACCCCTTTTTTCACAATAGGTTGAGAGATTTGGTACAGAATTTGGTCAATCTGCACCTAAAGAAAACATGCTTGAAACCCTGTTTTAACAGACCTTCCAGCAACAATGTCACAGTAAACTTTGGGAGAACAAAATTCCTGTAGAGTTCCAGTATACCTGGTAACCATAGGAGAGAGCAAGGGGTACATTTTTTTTAACAGACTCGCATTGAAAGCCTTACCCAGGTAGGTTTCTATGATCTATGAAGGGGGCTGTGTTTACTGATGCGACTACCCCACCCACCGGCCTGCACTGTGTGTCTGTAAACAAAATGTTGATACAATCAGTGGTCAGGGGCACGTTTCATAAAACTTGTCATCAGTGACAACTGCCACATTTCTATGACAAATTTGCTCTCAGCCAATCAGATGCAAGGATTTTCTGTAGCTTGTCACATCTATGTCAACTTGTCACTGATGACAAGTTTTATGAAATTGGCCCCTGAACTACCCGGTACGTAGAGATCAGTGGTTACAGTCCATGCACGGGATTGTTCTCAGTGTACCAATCACTCTCTGTCTGCAATCTTGCCCATGTACATTGAGTGTATCAAAGGAATGGTACTGCAGTCGCGTTCTAATAGGAGAGTTGCCAGGGTAGCGTCGCGGTAATGTCGCAGCAGTTACCTTTAGCTGGCCAGTGTAAAATTTGGCACTGGAGGTTACTGTGGCAACGTCCAGGCAACATTTTGCTACAACTGGTTTAGCAGGCAAGGTGAAAAAAGATTACCGTAACGTTACCCGGATGATGTCATGGGACAATGTAACTCTATAGTTTGAAATGCTCTGTTAAAACAGGGCTTAAAACACAGTATCTTGACGTTGTCTCTCTATCTTTCTTTGACCCACAGCTGCTGTGACAAAGCTAAGGAACCATCTTGGAGAGTTTGGGAGCACGGATGCCATGCTGCTCACAGATGATGTCTTGCTCTTCTCCTCTTACGACCTGGATAATGGTGTTGGCTCCATCAACTGTAAGTTGGGAAGATGGAACAGTTCAGACTTAGTCCAGATTTAGTAAATGGAGATAAGGGTGTGTGGGTAATGTGAAGTGCTGTTTTAAATACAGATGCAACATAGATTACAGTGATATTTCAGTTGGTGTTGTTTTGGTTTTACAAAAGAATTCATTCTTTAATTCTCTTTTTTACCTTCCCAATTAACACTCTGTGATATTTTCACTTAGACAATTGGAAACCAAGAGTTATTCTGTCATGTGATTTCTTTTGTTTTGTGTATTTTTTAAATTTTATTTATTATTACTATTTTTTTTTTGTTTTGCTGCCGTACACTGAGTGCAATATAATGCATGTATTTTGGACCCCTACACAAAGTTGTTTCACCGATCCAGTGTTTGGCATTGGGAGCATACGCGTTCAGTCACACCAGCGACTTCTAATACCAACTAACTGTTAGCAGTCAGTTTACGTTTTTCCACTCCAACCACTAATACTGTACTGAAATGACGACAGGATGAACAATTGTACATAATTGGTTTAACACCAGCAACAGTGGCAACAGTTTTTAATTCCAACTTGTATCAGGGATCATACTCTGCATTTTTGAGTTGTACAGTGCATTCCCATTATAATGAACACAGTTTTACCCAAATTCCTGTTCAGACAAAGTTAAAATTCTTGTCGCAATATTATCTGCTCTATGCTTTTTTATTGTTTTTCTTTTGTTCGGTTATAACAAAATTTTCATATAACGAAATAAAAATGGCAATCTCAAGGACCTCATTATAATAACAGGAGTCCACTGCATTAAGATTTTCTTTTGATCCCTGCAAGCAGAAACAGAAAAAAAAAAATCCAATAGGAAATGTATGGGAATGTCCATTAACTTATGATATTTCTCCCCCCCCCCCAACTTACATCTGTACCCTCTACACGTACAATGTTTGTCATTTTGCCTTGGACAAAGATTCTGCCTGGATCGAAAGCTGAGGCCCCTTTTGATTTCATTTTCTTTTCTTTTTTAAATAGTTTTCTCTGCAGATAATCAATACGTGGGGACGCTCTCTGACCCTGACCTGAGCCGCATTGAGACCATCTCCTGTCCCGACACGGCCAACTCTCACAAGTGTTTCATCACGGGGGGACAGGAGCTCAGGATATGGAGACTTGTGGCTGGCCAAAGGTAGTGACAGTAAATGTGAAGCTGTTGCATCGATTTGTCACTTCCAAACATTGAGCTGTACTTTCAACATTTGTTTTATGATATTTGCAATAATTTGCTGTAATAATACCGTCAAATCTGTCTATGTATAGCAGCCACCCAAGGGAAACGAAAAAAAAAAAAAAATGTGGCTGTAATAGACAGGTGGCTGCTACTGACAGGATTTTCAACATGCTTTTTCTCTCGGAGGGAAGTGTTCATAGTGGCCATATGCAGAAGATGGCAGCTATGGACAGGTAGTTGCTAAGACAGATTTGACTGTAATATATTGCTTTACAGCAGTGAGCTGTACTATCAACCTTTTCCTTTTAAACAACAAGCTGTGCTATTATTTGTGATCACTTTGAGGTGAGAAAGGTATTTTTACATTTTGTTTTGTTTTGTTTTGTTTTTGTTGATTTTGGTTAGATGATGAGCAGAGTTGAGTTGAAATGTTTTTATTGCTGTGGACAGCTCCCTCCTAATGCTGAATAATTTTATGTTTTAGTAGCTGTTTTCAAAGAAAATGACAAAAAACCCTACTATTGTTCATTCCTTTAGTCTGTTTGAATCAGAATGTTGCCAGTTTAAATGGTTCAAAGCAGTAGAGGTGCTTATGATATTTTGTCACGTTAGGTACATTGTAAGCACACAAAATCAAAAGTGTTGTGAAAGCACCATATGATTAACAGGTAATCATTTTTTAGCTCTTTTATTGCACCTACTTTGCTACAATGAGGTAAGGTTGAAATAAAAATGGGAAATGCGGATTGCTGTTAGTTTGTGAAAGTTTCCACCAGTGTCAAGCATTTCATTATTGAAACCCTTGACAGTGCCGGCGATGCAGTGCACGTGACCTTCGACCCAACTTTCACCCTACCGGCAGAAGACTCAGAGGATGACTCCAGCGAATCAGAGCTGAGCAGTGATGAAACGCTATCAAGGGGATCGACACGAGGCTCGCATCGGAGGTCAAGGAGGCGCGGCAGTAGCACTTCGGAGCAGCAACCGTCATCATGGTATTCATGGTGCTCAATTATCTAGGCCAATTAAAAGATTTCCATCTCAAGTTCGCTTTTATATCAGACATTTCTAATATCAGGAAATGGGTAGATGTTAAATACAGTACTTGATACAAGAAAGATGTCGTCATTTCTCATTGAGGAAGTAGATCGGTAGGTCCCATTCATTTGCACTACTTGTTACAGAGCGGCTGAAAAACATACACGTGGTTTCTTGATTTCGTGCTGCACAATTGTCAACCCATTCAAAACGTGCAGAGAAAATTGTAAGGGTATTATCTTGGGTTTTAGAATTCATTCTAGCCAAAAGTAACAAGAAATACGCAAAAATTAATGTGATGCTGAACACTGGCACCAGTCCGACGGTCCCAGACCATTAAATTTACACTTTGGACCAGTAACTTTTCAGGGATTGCTAAATGTACTAGTCCAACATTACAGGTAAAAAAGCATGAATAACATTGTCGGTGTCAGTTGAAAAAACAGTACAGGGTCAGTGAATTTAAGGTTCGAACCAGTAGGAAAAATGGGTTACCATGCAGCAATGATTGATGTACCGTGAACATTTCCGCATTTCTAGTAGCTGAATTGCAAATTTGCTTTTTATTCCATCATTTCAAAATGGTCAAGTCCAGCTACAGGTTCCAGCATTTCAGATGAGCTGGCTGTATGCTTAGATGCAGTGCTTGCTCTTTGTACATATGTGATGTACTCTCCACTTTTTCTAGTATTCAGCCATATTGACAAATTTGTATGTTATGTGATAATTATTGTCTTCCTTTGTGCACATACATGTATCCCTACTAAAAAAAAAGAAGAAAAGAAAAGAAAAAGTAAGTTAAATGGTCTTGCCAAACTGATTTGATAATTGATTGCAACATAATGAAATGTATAGTTGCACCCAAGGGAGGTTCATTTTCTGCAGTATGAATTTTTTTTTTTTTTTTTTTTTTTTGGGGGGGGGGAGTAAAAATAATGTCCGTGTACAACTGCAGTAAACAAGTCTACAGCCTTCACTAATCAAATTTCTTAAGTATTGTGACTGTGAGGTTTTTGATATACTGTGTGATAGGTATAATTGTTTGGCAAAGTACTGCTGAAAGAAAATGAGAGGGTTTCTTTTTTTCAAATTGTTGTTTTTGAAATGAGGAAGAAATTTGATATTTAGTTGCATTTGGGAATTACTTTGGTTTTGGCCCTTAGAAAATTTGAGGTATTTTAGAACCATTCACACTGATGAACCAGAATATCAGGTGATCGCGGAAATAACCTCTGACATTGTATAAAGCTCTCTAGTTTATGATCACATACAGTATGTTGCTTTTGGCTCAGTGCTGTGTTAGATGCTCGATCACACAAAACCTGCTTCATATAAAGGGTAAGCAGTGGTGAATTTTCTACCACAATGCACAAAAAAAAAGAAGAAAAAAAAAAAAGAAAAACCCTTTGGCTTGTTACTGGCATTGAGTAATGTTAGCTTTCTGATTTTGTAAGTGGTACTAAAGGGGACACACCAAAGGTTTAGATGCAAAAATTGGCATTTTCATATTTGATAGTCATCATCATGTAATTAAAATCCTGTGCAATATATAAAGTTTCTTAATTGTTATCGAAGGCACACAGTGTCAAAAGTCCACTTTCTAGTTTACATTGACAGCACTTCTTGGTGACACAAAATAGATCTTTCAGTTTATCTGTAGTCACTGACTGATGATGGTAAGCCTGTCCAAGTTTTGTTGAATCTTGTCTACTTTTCATCATTGTATGAATTCTTGGGTCATTGCTGCAGTCCTTTCTAAAGCCCTGTTCTAGCAGACCTTACCCTGACCTTAGCGACGTTTAGAGAATAGAGTTCCTCGCCTTGGACAATAAAACTGCAAAAGAGAGCAAGTGGTACTGTTTTAGCGGACACACACCGAAAAACTTCTCTGTGTAGATGTCCATAACAACCTACCCGTTCATGCTTGAAGGGGTGTATTTACAATCCAGGCATGTGACTAGTGAGCAGTGTGTTATTCTGTTTGGATTGTTACTCATGCATGTTGAATGTATCAAAGGATTGTTGCCATGGGAGCATTCTAATAGGAGGGTTGTCGGGGGTAATATCAGGATAAATGTCATGGTAATTACCCTAGCTGTCTAGGGTAGAGTTTGGCACAAATTACCGCGACAACGTCTGAGCAACATTTTGCAGGGACTGTTTTTAACCTGTTGAGGACAAGTCCCGAGTATAGTCAGGCAAGCCTCTATGTAATATGTGTGCGCAGCAAAATCGACCCATCTTCAACAGGTTAACAGGCAGGGTAAAAAAGAATTATCTGGATGCTACCAGGACATTTCCGTGGCAACTCTATATCGACAGGCTCTGTTAAAACCGGGCTTTAGAGTAGCATGCAGTGTACGTATACTGTTTCTTCTTTCTTATGACTGGGAGGATTATAATACATGTTCCTGAAAAGTCGTACCCCTTTCATATTGGCATCCTCGGATGTCATGCCAGACTAGAGTCTGGGATGAACGTGGCGTGACTGCCCTCCCAAATTCTTATGTAAAGACGAGGTACAGCCTGTGGTACCCTTTCATACTGATCTCGAACATGGGCCATAACAACCTGCTCGGGACACGGTCCTGTGATTCCTTGCGGCCAGCTTCCCGCACTTTTTTCATGAAAGCGACAGTCTGTCAGTCCACCAAAATACCGAATTCATGAATTTTTCCAAATGCATTACAGCAATACAGCAATTTTTTGTATTACTCAATCATTCATTGCTCTTACAAATTTGCAAGTCAGCAAATAATTTGCCATGGCATTCATAATATTGGACAGTATACAATAAATAAACGATCATTGTCAAAGCACACGCAAACTCTGCACATACTAGCATGCGCTTGCAGTTGTGTTTATCCGAGATTTCCGGTTCTGGTTGTATGCCGTGTCCGTTCATATTGACATTGTCTAGCACAAACATGGCACGTCCTCCAGTCTAGCACGAACTTCACTTCGTGTTCATCCACTGTTCGTGCTGTGTTCATGCCAAGTCGAGCTTTCATATTGATAGCGGTCTGGGATGAACACGGCACGTCCTCCGGAGGATGTGCCGTGTTTTTGGCCCATATGAAAAGGGTATTGGTAGAGATCCTTGAGAATGATCAAGTGTCACTTGAAAGTCCTTGAACCTTTCAATTTTGTGACTTTCAAGTAAATGGTGTGATGTAAGAAATCTGTTCATATTTCATCAGAGAAAGCATGATATAAATTTATGAAATGTAATGCTATACTGTTTCAATTTCAATTTCAATTTATTTTCATATTTCTCGAAAAAAATACATCAAATATAACAAAAAATGAAATACATGATATCCAGCTAGGAGACATACATAGAATATTGCAAATAATTAAAACATTGTGGTCGATTTATGTCGTTTGAAATCTGTGAATGAATGCTAAAGATTTTTGCCTGGAGATACTCAGTAATTGGATATTTTGTCATAACTGGAATTTGTGTTGTTCGCAATCAGTATTATCAGATGTGTGACGAAGACTGTTGTATCTCATTGTATGGAAGTCATGCTGCTACATAAATAAACTGAAAAAGCTCATAGAAAAGAAGAATTATATTTCCTCTCAGTTACAAATTGTATGTCCTTGCAAATACATAGTTTGTTTCCTTTATCTTCACAGACTCACTATTTTATCATCAAAGTTTTCGTTTTTATGTGTGCTAGAATCATCTGTGATGACATCAAGGCAAAGCATCATAGCTGGGGACATGTTTCCTGAAATCTTAATTACAGCAGTTTGTATCTTTTCGGAGAGTATGGAACTGTTGATTTAGTATCCTACAGAGTAAAAATTTCTAGCTACTGGTATGTACAACTCAGTGCAGAAGGCTAGCAAAGTCAGGCATGATATTCTGTAGATTTAAATTTGATTTCTCATTCTTTTTTCTTCTCAAGTTGTTACACATTTTTGTACTTCCTTTTGTTAAAATCTTTTGGAAATGTTTATTTCCATTTTTTTTTTCTCCTTTAAATGACCTCAGTAAAGGGGATCACTTTGTCTGAAGCCTTTGGCTGTCTTTGTGAACTCCCCGACACATTTTACACTGTGTTTATTTCTATTTTCATGATTACCAATAAAGTGAATTAAATTGAACTGAATTGAATTGAATTGAATTGAATTGAATTGAATTGAATTGAATTGAATTGAGTTGAATGGAATATCATCACTGTGAAGTACAGTTTATGTAATACCTTTCTATTGTGGATATTCCCCAAAGAAGTGAGTGTTCCTTGGCTAGGGTAGTGTATAGATACCCACCATGTTTGATTTCAGTTTGTCCATAGCAAAACAGAGAAATCATTCCATTGTCACACCCACCCAATTTTTTTTTTTTTTTTTTTTATTTTTTATTTTTTTTAGTAGATATCAATTGCACTTCTTTGCCTACGTACTTAAGACATTTTTATTGGTGCTTTCAAAGCATTGTGGCATTAGCACAACACACTGCAGCAAAGCTTTCTTGTACAGCTAGCTCTCGATGAGTGCGGCATGAAATAAAGGTATAACTTATTCTGCACCATTTTGATATACACACAAAGCAAGGTAAAAGCATTAGCATTCATATTTGCTTTATAGAAAATGATTGATGCCTTTTATGTAGAAAACTGTGAATGGCCAGAATTGCCATGCTCCTTGGTTGACCATAGTATTGAAATAAGCTTTTTCTGAAGCACAGTTAAACTCTTTATTTTAATTGATATCTCATTTGTGACAGCATAGTGTTTTCAAAACACTTGAGTGTTCCTTCAAATCCATTGTTATATGGAGCATTTTTGATCAGCCAGCAAAATTCAACTTGTTTTGAAAATGTAGAAATCTGCCATTTACAGTATTCATACAGGATAGTGTTATCAACTTTGTGAAAAAAAAAAGCATGTAAAGTTTACAAATGAAATACATGTATGACGATAGGGAAAACAATTATTCACTTGTCTCGCGAAGAAGATCGTAGAAAGGTGTACGACGTTTCGCTCGCTACTGCTGAGCTTCGTCAGGTACAATTAATAAGACACGTTGGTGCGTGCACGCAAGTTATAGCGTGTATGCGGACGTGGTAGTGAGCACGCGGCCGCCGGAGCCGGGTCGGGCAGTGGTTCGAGCCAAAGTTCGAGTTCGAGCCTGGTTCGAGCCAAAGACCCGGTACCTCCCCTCAGGAAAGACGGAGTGATCTACCGTATACCCTGCAGAGACTGTGGGATGAGCTACATCGGAGAAACCGGCAGACCGGTAGGGGAAAGGTTATCTGAACACCGCCGAGACGTCACTAACTGCAAAACAGAGGCATCTGCAGTAGCAGAACATGCATGGAATGCCCAACATCAACCAGACTGGGAAGGCGTGAAGTGCATGGACACAGCACGACACTGGTACACTCGTAGAGTAAAGGAAGCCATCCATATACGACTCAGTAAGGACAACCTAAACAGGGACGTCGGCATAGAGTTACCCGAGTCATGGATGCGTTGCATTCGCATGCACCAACACACCATACACAAACCAAAGCCGCCGAATCGTGGAAGCAGTCAACGAACGCAGGATGACACACTACCCGGCCCGCCCCGGGGGACGACGTGCTGCCAACTAGGTCCGCATAGACGTTGTAAACAGCGGCCACAGGATGGCGCACTGCCCGCCCCGCTGGGGGAGGCAACGTGCTGCCAACTAGGTCCGCATGAACGCAGCAAACAGCGGACACGGTGTGGCGCACTGCCCGACCCGGCTCCGGCGGCCGCGTGCTCACTACCACGTCCGCATACACGCTATAACTTGCGTGCACGCACCAACGTGTCTTACCCAGATTCATTCATTCATTCACTCGAGTGATTGAACTACCTCCAGCTCCAGCTCCGGCTTCAGCTTCACAAAGAATCTCAAGGTTATTGCTCCAGGTCATTATCGACTTGGTACCATTGCACTTAGTATTTTTAAATATAAAGTGCCTTTCGCCCTATTACACTTGGTATTTTTCAATATAGAGTGTAATCACGCGCATTTAGGCCCTGCCGAAATGCCCCATCAGCCATCACAGAAGAGGACCTTATCTACAAGCAACGAATGGAAGACTCACACGAACAAGAGAAATCGCCGCAGCTCAGCATCAGTCAACTCATCGCTCAGGGAGGAGCTCAACCTGTCATCGGATTCAGACTCCAGCATGACAGCAACAGCATCATCAACACCAGCCAAGACGGAACCAAGCCGCCAAGCAGTAAAGATCCAGCCGCGACCCAAGTACCAGATTGTCCTCACAGAGACAATCACATCTCAGGCACTTGGGTTGCTCCATCTTCAAAAGCACTTCGGGAAGCTACGCATCAAGACACATCGGAACACCAAGGGGACCACCATCATCCAGCCGCTCGACCAGGAATCATCGGAAACCCTACAGAAGCTCACCAAGGAAGATGCCAGCCCAGTCCGCCTCCGTCTCACCAACCGCGACTACGTGACAGCAGTACTCAGCAGGATTCCAGTACAACTATCGCCAGAGGACATCATCGCCGTCATCCCGGAAGTCACCGCAGCAGAGAGATGCACCCGCTACGACCCAGCAACGAAGACAACCATCCCGACAAGATCGATGAAGGTGTCATGGACTTCCAGCAACCCACTTCCCAGCATCGTGAAGGCAGGCTTCCTCGGCAACTTCGAAGCACGGCTGTGGACGCCACCCCCGACTCGCTGCTACAGATGTCAGAGCTTCGGACACGTCGCGAGGGACTGTCAACGCCAGGAAAAGTGTGGAATCTGCGCCGAACATCATCCTACGAAGATCTGCCTACAGAAGAGGAACAGCAACCAGGAGACCACCAGGAGATGCGCCAACTGCAAGGGGAACCATGTCGCAGCTTCAGCCTCCTGCCCAGTTCGCCGAGAGAAAGCCAGGGAAATCACCAACGCCAGATGCCCAGCACCACGACCGGAACCAGCACCAGCACCAACAATGGAAGACTTCCCCGAGCTTCCCGCAGCACCAGCCAAGATCACCCAGGAGGAACCAGCCCAGCAGCCAGCCCAGCAACCAGCCAAGAAGGAGTCAACCAAGAAGCCAGCCCAGCAACCAGCCAAGAAGCCAGCCAAGAAGACACCACAACAACCAGCCAAGAAACCAGCACAGCAGACAGCCAAGCAGCCAACCCAGCAACCAGCCAAGAAATCAGCATGGTCTACCCAGCAGCCACCCAAGCAACCAGCCCGTCAACAGCAGCCAACCACCACCAGCCAACCAGCCAGCCCAGAGATGACCTCCATCCAAGCAGCACTCCAGTCCATCCCAGCTACCGAAGAACCAGCAATGCAAATGATGATGCACCTGCTCACCCTCGTCATCCAGATGGTACAGCAACTCACAGCCAGACTCGACCGCATGTAAGAGACATCCGCCTTCTTCACTTCAACGCACAAGGAGCCAACAACAAGACAGCCACCATCCAGCAAGTAATTCATCAGGATCAACTCGACATCGTCTGCCTACACGACACCCGTCTGCTTCCTCACCAAGTCATCCCAGCCAAGTCCAGACTCACAATCGCGAACTTCGACATCTACCACCGCCCGATGAACGACAAGGATCACGGAACATGGACAGCCATCAGAAGAGACTTCCCAAGCCAAGACGTCACCAACCAGTTCAACTTCGGCCCTAACACAGACCACATCAGCGTCCGGATTCATCTTAGAAGATCTTCCTTCATCGTCCATAACATCTACAGCATCGACGGTCGTCCTGATCTACGCCAAGCTCTCACCAGCCAAGAACCATCAATCATCTGCGGAGACGTCAACGCACATCATCTAGTATGGGGACCTACACAAGACAACCGCGGCGAAGCCCTCCTGGACCAGATAGAAGGCTCTGGCACCCACACCATCCTCAACACCGGAGAACCAACCCACATCAGTGGAACAGGAATCGACGTCACCATAGCATCAAACGAATTAGCAGCAAAGTGCGACTGGGCACTTCATCCTTTCCTCGTCAGCGACCACAACGCCATCATCACTACGATACGGAACTCACCATCTCCACTGCCACCAGTACTCAAGACCAAGTGGTGTCTTCGCAAAGCCGACTGGAACAGCTACTCATCGGAAATCGCAACCTACATGGAACTCAACCCGCCACCGGAAGTCAACACAAGCCTGGACAACAAAGTCGCCTACATCTCAGAAGTCATCAACGCAGCAGCAGCCAAGACCATCCCAAGAACCAAGCCAGGATATCGCCGCAAGGATTCATGGTACTACAACGACACAATCAAGATCACCAAGAACGAAGTCAACTACTGCCTCAAGAATCTTCGAAGGAACCCATCTCAAGAACATCGCACTCAACTATCAGAAGCCAGCAACCTACATCGCCGAACCTGCCAAGAAGCAAGACACCAAGCCTGGATCGAATGGACAGAGGAACTCAACGAGGAATCTACTGGAAAAGACTTATGGAATCGCATCAAGACGGTCAGCGGACGCAACCCAGCACCACCAACACATCCAGATCCCAGGAGCAAAGCTGAAGAACTCTGCAAATCCTTCGCTCAACGCTCTAGCTCCGACAACCTACCAGATGACATCAAGGACAACATGCGGACACTCGCCGGCCCAAGACAACAACGAGCAGCAGCAGCCATCCAAGAGGAACACCAGACAGATGCACCCTTCACTCTTCAAGAATTCAACCAAGCAGCCAACCACCGACAAGATACATCACCAGGCGACGACGGCATCTCCTTCTCGATGATAGCAAGATCTCCAGATGTCTTCAAGCTCTACATCCTTCAAGTTATCAACGACTCATGGAACCAGATGCAACTACCCAAGACGTGGAAAGACGCCAACATCACCGCCATCCCGAAACCAGCTCAAGACGCCTTCAGACCAATCTCTCTACTCTCGTGTGTCAACAAGATCATGGAAAAGATGGTACTTCACCGGATCAACTACGCAGCACGGCCGTTCCACCAGAACCTTCTAGGATTTCGACAACAAGTGGGAACTCAAGACGCCATCGCAACAGTCATCAGCACCATCTCCAACGTCAAGAACTCAAGCGCCAGACGGAAAGCAACAGCAGTCTTCTTAGATTTGGAAAAGGCCTTCGAACTCGCAAACAAGGACGCAATCATCGACGCAATGATCGACTCAGGACTTCGTGGAAAGCTACTCGGATGGTGCCAAGACTTCCTCTCCAATCGACGAGCGCGAGTACAGTTTCAAGGACACTTCTCCAGCTACCAGATCTTCGAGAACGGAACACCTCAAGGAAGTGCACTCAGCCCAACACTCTTCAACTTCCTAGTGGATCAGATTCTTCGAAACACCCAACTACCCAAGCTCACCAAGATGATCGCCTACGCCGACGACCTAGTCATCGTGTCAACCTGCAACTCGATCCGCAGCAGTCAGGGAGCTCTTCAACATCTTCAGGAATCAACCAAGGATCTAGGACTCAAGTTTTCTACAACCAAGACCAAGGCCATGTACTTCAACCCGACGACACCAGCATTCAACCTTCGCCTCAACGAGCAAGACATCGAGTGGGTCAACGAATACAAGTACCTGGGACTCATCATCGACCGCCGCCTCACCTTCTACAGTCACTCCAAGCGCATCTCCAAGCAAATTCGGTGTCGACTCAACGCCATGAGAGCAATCAGCGGACTTCAAGGAGGAGCCAACGCCATCGTTCTTCAGCGCATCTACCAGACCACCATCAGACCAATCCTGGACTACGCCTTCATCGCTACATCCTTCGCATCCAAGAGGGTGAAAGATCAACTCGAAGTCATCCAGAACAAAGCTGCCCGACTCATCCTTGGAACTCAACCCTGGACATGTACTCAAGCCTGCCTTCACGAACTGGGGCTCATGCCGCTTTATCTTCGGCATGATGCACTCCTCGCGATCTTCACCGACAAAGTTCTACGGAAACCAAGCCACCCTCTGCATCATGACATCAAGTCAGCTCTACAGAAGAACAGGACGGCTTTCAAGGACAGCACCTGGCTCCTCACAACAGCAGACAACTGGCGCACCCACACACCAGCAGAAGACTACCTACCGGAAACTCAGGAGCAACTCATCGAGCCACCATGGAACAAGCCTGCAGCAGATCTTCGAATCTTCAAACCCTACGACAGCAAGAACAACGCCGACAACGACATCGTCAAGGAATCAGCCTACAAGAGCATCGCAGAAGCAGAAGAAGGTCACCCATCACCACCACTTGTCTACTACACAGATGGATCAGTCAACACAGACGGCACAGCAGGTTTCGCCTTCGTCTCTCCACATTCGACATCGTCTTTTCGAGCACCAGACGGATCTTCAACAGTACAGACTGAACTCGCAGCCATCAGAGAAGCCATCATCGACTCCAAGACCCAGCCTGAGGACATCATCGTCATCCACACAGACAGCCAAGGCGCCATCGAGAACATCAGGAAACCACATCGGGACAACCAGCGACTCAACAAAGACATCCAACAGAACATGCGATCGACCAACAAGAAGTACGTCATCAACTGGATACCAAGCCACATCGGAATACCAGGAAATGAGGAAGCAGACACAGCAGCCAAGACGGGAACTCAGAAACCAGTACCAGACGTCGTCATCGGGATCAGCAAACGCCAAACCAAGACACACTTCCGGCATATAGCAGAGGCCAGATGGAAGAACATCATCAGGCACAGCCAGAGCAACTCACTAAAGTGGAACACAGGCCTACACAATACCAGAGAATCGAAGGAAACACTAAGCAGGCTACCAAGGAGAACTCAGCACTACATCAACAGGATCAGGACAAAAACCAAGACAATCCGACAGATCATAGAGAAATCAACAGACTGCGCCTACTGCAATCAAGAAATCAGATGTCAACACACGCACGATCTCACCGAGTGTCCGCGAACTTCATCTCTACGCCAACGTCTTCTACAGCGACTACCAAACAAGGACCACGTCATCGAGAAGGAACAGCTTGCAATCAACATCATCAGGAATCAGACGACCAGGAACTACCAAGAACTTCAACATTACAAGCCAGGATAAACACCTAAGGATCATCATAGTATTCCAGGGGACAAGATCTTCATCAGTGTCCCACCCTACAAGGGAAACCTACATCATCATCAACGTGTCTTATTGTACCTGACGAAGCTCAGCAGTAGCGAGCGAAACGTCGTACACCTTTCTACGATCTTCTTCGCGAGACAAGTGAATAATTGTTTTCCCTATCGTCATAGTATTCACCGCGATGGTCAACATCTTCACAAGAAATACATGTAGCTTTCACTTTTTTTTCTCCGGAAATGGCCAAAAATGTGTTAAGTTTCAGCTATCTGTGATTCTGCAAACAACTTCATCTTGCATTTTTGAGATAATTTACCGAGTTTAGCACACTCTTCTTGGAGTGTTAGAGATGAAATGAAGCATTTTTCCTCCCTACATAATAATTAATATAGCACTTGTAAATGAGATGTTTATTTGAAGTGTAAATAAAATGCAGTATCATGCAGTGAAGAAGAAGCTGTCTACGTGCATCATTTGTTTGTTTTAACTGTCATTATGAGCTACACTGTATGTCTGTAGAAAGGGACAAGGACTCACAGAGAATTCTCAAGGTTGGACATCAGGGTATTTACAAGCGACTGGAGTGAAAACAAACCTATGATTGCGGTTGACATATTTTTGAGATGAAATTATATACTTTTCTTCCATAATTGGCTTTGAGATTCCATGAAACTATCAGATATGTTTCATCTCTACATTTCTGATAGCCACAAGAAATGTCATTGATAAATTAACGTACACCGTTAACCAGTTGAGGACGGACTGATTTTGCTACAACATGCATTTCCCATAGACACCTGCCCGAGTATACTCGGGCCCGAGTATACTCGGGTCTCGTCCTCAACGGGTTAAAACGAAATTCCGGTTACAACAAAGTAAAAATCAGGGCTGCAATGTTATCCACTCTACATATGTATTTTTATTGTTTATTTGTTTGGGTATAACAAAATTTTGATATGACGAAAGAAAACTGCCGGTCCCAAGGACTTTGTTGTAACAGGAGTCCACTGTAGAGGATTCTTAACACTGATGCCATGTCATTTGTATCGCCACATACACGTAGATTCGTACAGTGTCTTGTACGCTTTTGTATGCACAGCATTCACACCGCATGGGATTCACACTACAGCTCTGCATAATTACTTTGAACTCTTTATGTGCCATCTTCGCACGTCCCACTCAGTCGACGGCGTGGCACACAGGGGGTTTCCACCATGGCAAATAAAGAGTTATAAGGTGTAAATATAATGTAGGCCTACAGGAGAGCCATTTGTTTTCATTATAGCTACTTGTATTGTATACCACAAGTGACGTATACACGACCATGAGAATGAGTGAATTGGTGTGAGAGAAAGAGGGCATGTGTATAGGTTGCTATAGTCTGGCTTCCAGACCCTCTGCCAATATTATTTCGCTCTTCAGGACATTGACGGCCTCAACGTCAAAAACTAGTATAGTTTAAGGCGGTTTTGTCCTGCAGAGGCGCCTTTGTCGCCACGGAGTCCAGTTGGCAAAGGGTCTGGAAACCAGACTAAGGTTGGAAAAGTTCTCTGTTTGTGAACTTTGTGCCCTTTCATCATGCCATGGAGGCAGCACAATCAATGGGGACTTGACCCGACTCATTGGCACTGCGGCGCAATATTTTTGGAGATGACCAGTCTGTAGGAGGAGGTTATCATTGAGCCAGACATGGACTCAGCTTACAACTGCAATTTTATATGTGGCCAAAGATGGTCATAACTGTAGTCGACTGATGTACCACGGTATCTGAAAAGGGCCTGAGCTTGTCATCCCTTTGTATACATACACTGTAGCAGAATCTTTGTCAGAGGAAAATAATGACAAAACATGTATAAAGGAAAGCAATCATAGAGATGGACTACACACAACAAGCTGTCTAAGGAGGATGGGGACACAGAACAATGAAAACAAAAGGGGTGGGATAAGAGTTCAAAGGCAAGGTGCCAAATGGGTACTGTACACCAGTAAGGAAAGGGGATTAGAGCAAGGGGGTGAACAGACAAATGGCAGAAGTAGGTCAGTGATGATCTAAGGATCATAGGGGGCAACCTGTGAAGGATAAAGATGAATAGGGAGGCAACATCAAACAAGATATTAAGGAACAACAGAGAGATCAAGAGTAGGAAGAGAATGAAATAGGATCTGCTCTTGTGTCACTTTCAGGTGATCCTTCTTAGCCTCCTTGTCTTAGTATCTGCTCTGTCTTTGTTATTTGTTGTTTTGTTTGCCTTTCATTTTAATTTTCCTTCTTTGCTTTAATAGGGGCCCTTCCACATCTGGACTTCTGGCCCGTTGTGTAGGTGCCTGTTTTGATTGAAGGCTTTGACTATCAATTTTCATTACAGCACTACTTGGAATGTACAGTGTAGAATTTCTACTAAATGCTCAAAACACTAGCCATCTTCCGTGAAACGCACAATGCTCAAAATACTACTCAAATAAAATAAAAATAAAAATAAATGAAAACCAGAAGGTAATTTATATGCACTCAATGTAAAGTTCATCAATGCCCCTCTGCCACTCAAAAAAACACTCACAGTAAACATGATTGACCTCTTTTACAAAAGCTATCTTTGTGATTTCTTGATTTTGAGGCGATTGTGCATTGTTAAAATCATAAAGTTGATTTCCAGACTTCTCCGGCTCGCTTGACACATAAGCCGGATGATAGCAAGTGGTCTCTTTCTCAAATTTTATTGATTGCTGTCTTTTTATTGTCATGTTTTGTCATTGTCAAATGTCCTTTTGTGGAGTCGATAAGAAGTTTTGAGATTAAAACGGTTGAGATGCATGTTAACGAGAGGCATACCTGTAAATACATGTGTATAATACTTGTGGGAAAAAAACAGTCTTTGCCACGCAGTAGATTTAAAGGACAAGTCCACCTTTGTAGAAAAGTGGATTGAGTGAATGCAGCAATATTAGTAGAACACATCAGTGAATGTTGGGGAAAATCCGACAATCCATTCAAAAGTTATGAATTTTTGTAGTTTCTGCTCAGTTCATTCTGGATGAGAAGACTACTATGGCTGGTGATGCCACATGTGTACAAAGATATAAAGAAAATATAAATTTCATCATATTTTCACTTTTCTTGCATAGTGAAAGAACACCTGGTATGTCTCTTTCAGAAGGTAGGGGGATAATATTGCCCTCAACATACAATGAAATGTAAGTCAGTGACTAGTCGAGGAAATGGGTACTTTTTTATTTAAAAAAAAATAAAATTTCGAGAAATCTCTTTATATTTTCCTTTGGATATCGTTCTACACATGTGACATCCTACACTGTAATTGTCTTTTCATCCAGCAGTAATTGCACAGTTACTTTTAAAAATTCATAACTTTTGCATTGATCGTCCGATTTTCCCTAAACTTTTACTGATGTGTTCTACTAATATTGTTGCATTCACTAAACTCCACATGTCTTAAGTATGTCCCCAAAAAATTACAATCAGATTTTTGCATTGATAACACCCAATTATGATTGTAACTGTGTAAAAGCTACTTCAGGGTCTTCAAAATATAACATCTTAGCTCTATTCTGGAGAAAATGCCATTCAATTTGGTTAAGCGGTCACAAAGAAATGAGGATTGTTGTAAAGCATGTCACGAGTCTGATTCTTCCAAGTTTAGCACTTGGATGCTCTTGTGTGTGAACACAATATATAACTTGGAGGGAAGAGATTCCCGACATGCTCTACAAAATTCATCATTTTTCTTTGACCACAGAAGCGAATTGAATGGGGTTTTCTGCAAGATGTGGGCAGTGAGTTATAATTTTGTACCCTGAAATTGTGTTTGGATTGATGGAACTATTTTTAAAGCACTTTATCATTGTGGAGGGTCCTATTGTAATTATTTTTGGGACATACAGTACAGTATGAAGGTGGACTTGTCTTTAATAAATGTTCCATATCAAGCGGTGCACTCCATACATTGTAGCACACAACAGGATTACACAATGATATCACCTTCAACCATCTCTGCAAAATATCAATCTCGACAAATCCCAAATCTAAGACAGTCAGAAAAACAAGTCGTCTTTGGCATTTTCAATTTTGTAATGGAAGTGTATTGCCAAGATTACATAGTACAGTGTATGTGTATTATCTTACACTCACATAGTCAAACAAGACACATTGCATTTGAATTGATGTCATGATTAACAAGATAAGAATGCATTCCATTTCTGCTATCGTCTCTTTTTGTTCTGAGGAATATAACCTGGTCATTATACTTTTCTCTTCACTTTTTCCCTGGTTGACAGAATAACGATCAATTATGCCAACACACACACAGGTGCACAAGCATGCACATAATTATGACGAAAATGATATTTTTTAGATGGCAATATTCTGTAAGTTCATCGATTCTCGCGACTGCCAGGTCTTGTGAAATCATGCAAACTCTTGCACAGTTAACAAAATAATCCATAATCTCTGGTCCTTTGGCACTTAACCTTTACTGTGCCACACACTTGGGCAATGTACACAGCAATATGGCATTTTCTGAGCCAATTGGCAATCAACTAGCACACAAAGGTTTAAAGGGATCGTATAGTTTTGGTTGAGACCTAATTTCAGGATTTTAACATTTTTTGGTGAGATAATGAGAAACCTCTTATGATATATGAAAGAGCATGTAATTCCATGAGGAATTCAACGTCTACATGTATTTGACGAAAATTGGTTTTGAAATGGCAGAGATATCCAAAACAGAGCGATTCTAATAAAGTGTGGGACCCACACTTTATTACGATCCCTTTGTTTTACCTTGTTTTTGGATGTGTCAGTCATTCCAAACCCGATTTTCATCAAATAAACTTTGAATTCCTCTTAAAAGGGTTTGTTCTGTACTATTTCATACGTGTTTTCTTGGTAACTTGCAAAAGCTGAAAAGCCCAATTCTCAACTATCCCTTTAAACTTGGTACAGTCCCTGAATTGAACTCATGGTTGGTACAGTGCTAGTGCTCCACACTGAGTTACACCTTTTTGTGCCAGTGACTTCTGACGGTGTATACAGCTCTACGGACTTGTCTTTGCCAAACAGATCTCAAAGTGCACAACTGTTAAGGTGTTCCTCACTTTGCTTAAGAAGATGCAGATCCCAAAGTCTGCATAATATAAAATTTGCTTTAAGAAGATGCAGGATCCCAAATATAAAAATAATATCAAATTCACATTAACATTTTGAGATATGTGCTGTTTCATATGCTAGAGTTAAGAAAAAAAAAAAAACATGTTTGGCAATTTATCTTAATTATGACCATATTATGAGGACTGAGCAAAGTAACCTTGACCTAGTTTCTGTCTGTATATAGCCTTGGTTTCCTCAGAGCTGGCATATACATTGTAGAATGGTCTTGTCCCACCTTATTAATACACTGTAGATTGGAATGACCCACATAGAAGTTGTTAATAAAACGAAGAAGAAGAAGAAGAAGAAGAAGAAGAAAATGGGATATAACCACTTCAAGTTATTGTATTCCAAATGTTGGATGTTCACTGAAACTGACGATTTAATTATATTTGTATTATCTGAATTACACTAGATACATTGTACTTGAAAGGATCCCTCAACTTTAATTAGTTAACAATAATTTTAAGATGATTACATGTATAGTTTTCCATATGAGAAGCATGAATATTAAACTATAATGATAAAAAAAATCCATGCAATTTTGTGCTGATACATGTAACTTGTCATTGTCAATTGATCTTTACTATTACTTTTTTTTTAATGAACATTTGGACTTTCTACTTGAAAGTGGCAATTTCCAATTTTCACTATTAATATAGCGAGCAAAGTCAACAAAAGTCATGTTGTGACTGCTTGGGCTGCTTTACTGTACATGCTCATTGAATAATGGGTTAATTAAAATCATCTTAGATATGGTATTTAACACCGAGAAATAGACTGGGAAAGATATTAGCAAAGCCATATGTTGGGTCACTCTAAAAACCCAAAAGCGTGAACATTATTCACTGGATGGGATCTCTCTACAGAGCCCTTTCTGGGGAAACTTGACCCGTTCCTTACGGGAACCTGGTATACCAGGTTCCAAAAATGAAGACGAGAGTGCCTGCTTTAGTGGGCTAAATTTGTGTTTCTTTGTGTTAAATGCCGAGAACAGTGGATATGATAGAAAGATTAGAATTTATTCTATCAGCTTTTTGCTCTCCTTCTGTTTCAAAAATGCGTATTTCATAGAATTATGTACTTTTCCTAATTTAGTTTTTGCTTGTTCTGCTGTAAACTTGTATGAACATGTAAATAGCGATGAAGGCTGTTACAGTAGATATCTGTGTTTGCTGACCCCAGTCACCCCATTCAGGTACCTGATTTTGTGAAGAACAAAGGATTCTGTGAGCTCATCAGTGCACGCTCTATTTGTGACTCTGCACCTCAAAACAAACAAAAAGTCGCCAGACATGAATTTCTAGTTAAGACCATATTCTGAAAGAGCAGACTTTAAGCTTTAAAATGATGTATAAATCAAATCAAATGGACTCTCCTAACCTATCTAAATATTGGAAAGAAAGCAGAAACTCAGGAAATGTGTGAACTGAGAAAAGAGGCTCTGAAGTACAGTA
Source organism: Diadema setosum (assembly GCA_033980235.1). Lineage (NCBI taxonomy): Eukaryota > Metazoa > Echinodermata > Echinoidea > Diadematoida > Diadematidae > Diadema > Diadema setosum. Next base: position 3,593,468 of record CM067077.1, on the reverse strand, counting down.
TCTATTCAAGCGCTTAATCTGTATTAAACCGTGCTGGCTGTGCGATGAATGGGACAAAAAAACAGGAAGTAAAACACCAGAGTAACAACAATGAAGGGATTATCAGATTAGACTGAAATTAGACATGCCTCATTAACACATTCTGTCCATAATTAACGCCAACTTTCAAAGCAGTAGCACTATCCTTTCAAAAGTTATTAGAGTTGAAAGTGAAGAGTGTGGACAAGGTTTGTCAGAAATGAAAAAGGGATTCTAAAGACACACCTAATCACACAATTCCACCAAAAATGTTCGAGATAAACTGCTAAAAAAACACACTTTCCTGCCCGTTTTATGATACCAAATTTCAGCATAATGTAAAGGAAGACCCGCTCTTTCAGAAAATATGAAAAAGTCAAGTTCGGCTAGGTTGACCCATTTCACTTATTTTCAGTCCTCACGCAAAATCTGTGTGTGCGACTTTATGTTCGTTTTGAGGTGCACGGTCACATTTATACCTCACACTCGATCGATATTTCCATTGTTCACTGGCACATGTAGTTGACCATGGAAAGGGGGATACAATGTACCGCTTGACTGCCTCCACACAGGTGGATTACCAACCTGTCTGCCTCTCTGTCGACTGGCAATAAGAATCTCATTTTTAAAGGTACTCAGAAATTTGCGGAAGGAACGGGTTAAATCTTGCATGTTTATAACAGCAGCTTGTGTGAGAGTACATCAAGTAGGCTTCTGTATTACATCATAAACTTCAGGCAATTTGTTGGCAATATTGGTAAGACTGCAATACAAACATACACATATTTTTTTTTTTTTTTTTTTTTTTTGGGGGGGGGTCAAATACATTAAAGTATTGAAGTTTAGAATAAAGAAATAATGATCAGTCTACAAATTAACATGAGTTCACATTTGAATGTGAAGTCCTTGATTACAACATTTCATTTTAAATATATTCATTTATTAAGGTAATAGTACTTTTTTCCCAGCTTTTCATTTTTTTTCAATGTATTTTATCTGCAAATCTTTTCAATATTAAACTGACAGGCACTTTAGATGTAACTGGCATCATTATGTAGATTATGCAACATTGAACAAATTTCTGACTTTCAATTGGCATTATATATGGCTAGCTCAGTCCTAGGATAAAAAAGAAAACAACAGGAAGTTTTCCTACACCAATAAAATGAAAAAGAATAATGCACTTTATAAATTGTTATGAGCAAATGATTTCTAATTGTATCATTCTTCGCTCACTTTGAACAAATGTCTCTCAAGTTGGCTGTGAAGTGGACAAAAGGTCATTACCTACACTGTGGCTCATGACTGACAAATAACGTCACAATAAAAAGACACAGTTTTCAGAAATCCTAAACAGAAACACTTTACAAATTGAAGGCCTGTGTTAGATTTTTAGACATCAGTCATTTGGTCATGACTGCTAATCAGACATTGCACAACAATGCAGGCAAAAAACTGTACCCTGAAATGTCAAAATTGTACAACATGGCTACTGATAGTCATGTAGCATGTATCTTGAGATGCAAAATTTCTCAAAGAAAAAAAAAGAAGAAAAATACAATAAAACGTCCTCTGAGCTTTGATCCAGTTGAAATTGAGATGACCTTCGACAGTGGCTACTCGTCCTTGGTGGTGCCTGCCGTGGTCTGGCGGACGGCCACCCGCCTCAAATCCTCCTTGTTGAGCCAGAGGCCTAGGAGAATGAGCAGGTGGCAGGCATGGAGGGCCCCAGAGCTCAGGGAGGTGGAGGGATAGGTGTTCCAGCACATCTCAATCACTCCTAGGATCAGCAACCTGTTGATTGTGAGCCAGAGGGGTGTTTTTCTAGATCTGTTTGTAATGTTACAAATGACTTTGAATAAGAATGACTAGTGATCAGTTCTTGTGCTGAATTATTTAAATTATGATTAAAGTATAGCATATCAGAACTGATCACCAGTCATTTGTAAGTAATTTGTAACTTTACGAACAGCTCCATGAAACAGCGCCCAGGAGTATTAACATCTCTGATAATGTTTACTATGATAATGCTAACATTAATAATAATAATAACAATAATGATGGTAAAACAAACAAATTGTTTAATGGAATCCCCTTATAATGAAGTACTTGGGACCAGCAGTTTTCTTTTTTTGTATCACAATTTTGTTATAACTGATCAAATAAACAGTAAAGAATATAGAGCTGATAACATTAGAGCCTAAATGTTTAGTAATACTTGTTGTAACCAGAATTTGGTCGTTACCATCTTCGTTATAAGGGGAGTGCACTGTATAATGGCAAATTCCTTACATAGTGCATATCACTAAAATAATCCTCATATATATAGACTACTCAAACATAATGGAGAAAAGAATACAGAGAGGTCTAGAGGGGAGATAGGACTTGAGGTGAGGCTAACCAGCACATGCATGAAACATCTTGTCAAACTATTCACAGTAGTAGTGATCTGAACGATATACAGCTATTCAAGCATTCTCGAATTGCTCTGCTTCGCCATGTTCAACTTGGCTTCAAGTAATAGAGGAAAATCACTAGGATGGAATGATAAAGACCTCATAAAAATCAGTTTGGTAAACTATTGTGCATTATCTTGTGAATAACTTCTGAGTTGATGACATCATAATTTCAGCTAATTTGCATAGAATGATGTGGTTGCCATTGATGACACCCTCACTTCAGCTAATTTGCATAGAATGATGCGGTTGCCATTGGTGACACCCTCATTTCACCTAATTTGCTTAGAATGATGTGGTTGCCATTGATGACACCCTCATTTCAGCTAATTTGCATAGAATGATGTGGCTGCCATTGATGACATCATCATTTCAGCTAATTTGCATAGAATGATGTGGTTGCCATTAATGACATCATCATTTCAGCTAATTTGCATAGAATGATGTGGTTGCCATTGATGACACCCTCATTTCAGCTAATTTGCTTAGAATTATGTGGTTGCCATTGATGACATCATCATTTCAGCTAATTTGCATAGAATAATGTGGCTGCCATTCTGTGACAAAAATTCCAATATTCTTATACTAAAGTTTGATTTTGACCAAAGTCTTTCATTCTGCTCATCATCATCTTTTAAAGGCAATTTGCACATGTAGTGTCAGACAGAATAGCACTTTTAGGTGACCCTTTAATTACCTCCGCCAAGGAAGGAGGAGGTTCAATGTGATCATCAGGGTTGGTTTGTCTGTTTGCAAAAACATATCTAAAAGTTCTGGAATGGATTTGAATAAAACTTGCAGGAAAAGTTGACAATGATACAAGGAACAAATGATGAAATTTTGGTAGTGATCTGGGAATTTTTATGGATTTTTGATCTTTTGGCATACACATACCTGCCAACATTGCAAGATGAAATATCTTACTCGTGGATTGCAAAACCTGATTTTATATGCAAACTGAAGTTAAAAATCTTACTTTCAGTCAGATCTTCAGAAAATACACATGAAAGGTATATCTAAATATTTTTTTTAATCCTATTTCTCTGACAGAAAATCTTATTTTGCTATTTTTAATGTAAAAAATCTTACTGAATCTGATAAAATCTTATTAGTTGGCAAGTATGCATACAAGGTCAATGAACTTGGGCTGCAAGTTCTAGCTGCGCATACTGGAGGATTACATTCGTCACTGGGGTGACAAGACCTTGTATCTGCAATTTTGGTGACAATGACTGTTTTTGGATTAATGGTCAGTTAATCAGTTAAGTGATGTCCTGTCCAAATCCGATATGTCTTACCCCCAAAATGAAGCCACCACAGCATGTCAAAGGAATGTCTATCCCATTGGATACTGTGCTTCGGCTGCCATGTTTTTTAGCTCTCCTGAACATTTGACATTTTGTAGATCACGAGGTCTTGTCGCCCCAGCGACAATATGCACACTAACATGCATGCTCTGCTCAGGCAAGGCACCAGGCAGCTGACAGATGATGGCGTAAAAGGCTTTTTTATTTGCAATTTGTAAGCGTGAATGGGTAGAAATGAGTGGCTGGCTTGGCGAAGATCTGCACTTTCACAGTGCCTTTCTAGTTTGCTTTCTTTGGTGAAACTTCTTTGACTAGATTCAATTGTTGATGACAGTGAATGAAACTACCGTATTTCAAAGGTCGCTGCTCTTGTTGGAATTCTCGTGCCTGCCTCCTTCAATTCCAATTCATCTACCTCATCCACTTTATTTTAAAACAATATTGCTACAGGAAAAACCATGATGGTGAATGCATTAAAGAAACTTTCAATGGCAAAAATATGCACAGTCTGCTTTAAATATTTTTGGCGTTTTCTCTCATTCATTCGCTCTGTCTATCTTGGCTACTTACCTGAAGACATCTGGATAATCCGTGCTCCACAATAAGTATGGCAGGGTGTGAAAATACCACACGTAGAACTGATAATGAAGTGTACGGCTGAACACCATACCAATGAAGTTGGAAGCAAATAATGTGCCAACAATATGTACTGTGGTGTCAAGGCAAAAATTGTGAAGCAGATGACAAGACTGATAAACAGATGACCTCTTAGCTTCTAAAACCAGCACTGAAATAAAAGTAACAAAATAGAGAAAATGTGCAGCATCATGTCATGTCCACATTGACCCCTATTGACCCGTTCCATACTGAATTCTTAATTCCTGTAGACTTAATACATAGGCCACCAGGTTGCCGTATGGGACCGGTCAACCTGTTATTTAACATGTTCCTTATGCTCCCTAATTTTGTGCTACATTTTATTCCAGTAAACAAGAAAACAAAAACATAAAAATTCTGTTATGGTTAGAGGGAAATATCACGGCCATGTCTTTCTCCAAGCACCAGTACTTTACAGCCTGGTGTACCGGTACTACATTGTATGTTCCATGATTAGTAAAATGCAACACAGCCAACTAAAAAACTAAAAAACAAACAAACAAACAAACAAACAAACAAAAACAATGCATAGCCTGAAAGAAACTTTTGCCCACAGATGGGAAATGGACAAAAAAAAGATAACTATAATGACTTTACTTCTGTTGCTAAAATGTTCTTTTGTTGGAAACCGCACATTCAATTTGTGCATTACAGTTTTAATACTCTAATTTGTTTGGACCCTCTTTACTTGACAGCAACAACAAAGCACAAAAAGAAAGATATTAATTTACAGAAACTCTAATATTTCAATCAATGTCATTTTCTGGTCAGCATAACACAAATAAACATGAATTTAGGCCATGAATGTTGAGACTCTTGTCCATATTTTGAGAAGCTGGTAAACAAGTTTCCTGTACTTGAGTTGACGCACAGTAACAGGTTAATGTCCTATCTGAGGGAGGCAATGTTATTGCCTATTTCCAGAGCTGGGAAGGCATGAATATAACTAGAAATGTCGCTATGGCGACTGATGCCTCCGCCATAATGCATAATTCTCCCAATAGGCGTATAGTACAATGTCTTCACAATGTGTGATCCATGACAGTTTCACATAACTGGCAAAATATTGAAATGGCAGGTTTGTCAGAAATGTCTTGAACTGGGTTTGCTATAATTTTCTAAGAGTGTAGGTACACATATTTGGGGAATTGAGAATTTTTACTTGAATTCTGACGGACCTTTTCATAAGTTTATGCATTGAGTAATTTTCAAGGTATGAAGAAAGAGTGTAATGATGATACAAAATAGATTTTTTTTTTTTTTTTTTTTTTTTTTTGGGGGGGGGGGCATTGAAACCTGGCCTTTGACCCTTAACCTTTGACCTTTGACCTTCTGGCTGGAAATTTCCTGGAGAATCTCCATTAGGTAATGCATGTATTAAGTTTTGAAACTAATAATGCAAACATTGCATATACTAGTATATGAGGGAAATAGTAAAATTTTGAGGAGTTGACCTTGACCTTTGACCCCTGACTATTGACCCATGGCCCATGACCCCTTAATACCCTAGATAATCCCTGCCCGTCAGTACATGCATACATTGTATGTACCAAGTTCCACGAAGATACATTGAACCATTTGCGAGAAAAGTGATATTGCAACATTTTCACCTAACCTTTGACCTTTTGACCTTTGACCTTATGACATGAAACTCCCTCTGGAGAATCTTTACGCAGTAGTACATGTCCACACCAAGTTTCAAGAAAATACCTTTGGGCATTGCATAGATATGGGGGAAACTGCAACATTTGTAGCATTTGACCTTGACCTTTTGACCTTTGACCTCTTGCCAATGTCACTAAAATCTACTCAACTAATTATCCCATCATACATCATCATTGGACCACGTTTGGTGAAAGCTGCTTCATCCAGTTTTGAGTTATCACATAAACAGATAAATTTTAGGATTTGACCTTGATCTTTGACCTTTGACCTCTGTCCGATTTCACTGAAAAACTACTCAGGTAATTGTCTTATCATACATCATCCTCCATCAAAGTTTGGTGAAATTTGCTCCTTCCAGTCTTGAGTTATCGCGTAAACGGATACAATTTCATGATTTGACCTTGACCTTTGACTTTTGACCTTTAGCCGATTTCACCCAAAATCTAATCAAATAATTGCCCTATCATACTTCGTACTTGGACTAAGTTTGATAAAATTCCAGTAAATATTACTCAAGTTATCGCGTAAACGAAAGCGGACGGACGGACAACCCAAAAACATAATGCCTCTGGCACCACTTCGTGGCGGAGGCATAAAAACAATACTGCCCACCTAAACTCCATGTTGCCAACTGAGCCATCTCATAACCTCAGTGCTGGATTTACTCCCATGACCAACAAAACAATGAACTCCGCAGATTCCAAATACTAGAGAAAGGGCTCACACATGTGCAGAGAAAAAACACAAGTCTTTTATAAAAGACTTATGGCATACATTGTAGATGATAAAAGTGATAATGAGAGGTAACAAAAGGATATAATTGGGAGTGAGAACACTTCTATCTGGAATGGACGGTGTCTTCAGTAGCGCAAATATGCCACCATTCCTCCTGTTGGTTTTGGAGAAAAGATAAGGAATATAGAGATTATGTTATGATAGATTCTATATGACAGCGACATTTTGCACTTGCTACATTTATATGAAATGTCTGTACAAGCACTATTAATGGTGCTGTTTACCATGGGAGCAGTGAGTTGAAAAATATTCAAGATATCACATTCGATGCATATGTGTAGGTCAGTGTATCACAAAAATGTCTACCATGTCACCATTTAGCAATAAGGCCTAAAATCTAAGGAGACATCACTATTTTTCTCAATAAACCATAACTGTACACAGGTTAGTCTAGAAACATTTTTTTTATAACTATTGTTCACATTTTGTATATTTAACAATACTTAACATCAATTTTACAGGTTCAGACTTTTACATTGGTTATTTCTAATCCTAACTAACATTTCTGAGAGATAAAAGAAAAACAAGTACTGTAAAAGTGATTTTTTTCGCGGTGGTTTTATTTTTGTGCTTTTTGCGCTTTGAGGTTGAAGCGCAAATTTAACCTCACGCGCAATGTTTTGAAAATTTGTGCGAAATTAACCACGTAAGGAAATGTTTTGAACTCACCGCTTGTTACAACACTATTGCGCACATGCACACACGAAGATTCCGCGCATTGAGTGTATTGATGGTCAATACACACACAGCGAATACCGTGCAATGTAGGTACAAGCATGTTATAAAGTACTTGAGAGATGGGATTTCAGGCAAGCCTGCATTGAATTTCAATTTCTATTTAATAAATAAAAGAATAATTGAATTATAGTTTGGGTGTTCATGTGCAAAATAAAACAGTTTTTGCCGACTGTGAATTCACAGATTTTCCAGAACGCGAATTTAAACACGCGAAAAAGTCGGCACCGGTGGAAACCGCGAAAGTATCTGTATGCGAAAGAAACCACTTTTACAGTAAAAGAAGGGTTTCAGTATTAGGTGACATAATTTGGGTACAAAGACTAGATCTGCCTCCTGTAAAGTCAGGGAAAATTAAAGTTTCACTTTTAGAATCTACACAAGCATGGCATTGATATGACACACTGCTCAATTAAAAGTAAAGAATGTTGCTAGATTTTGTGAAAATTCTGTAAGCTTCTTGTTTTAACTATTGTAGTGAAAAGTATAACTTGAAGGCTACTTGCGCGTTCTGTACAGTGCACCTGCCAAGAATTTCATTTTGAGTAGTCACACAAGAGGGTCATAATCTTAATGGGATGGTATAATTGAATGAGATGACTAATGAGGATTCAGCTTTTAACTTTTTGTGAGATACTTAGAAAGCACTTTAAGCATACAATTCTAAAAAGAATTCAAAGTTTATTGATGAAAACTGATTTTGAAATGGCTGCGATATCCAAAAATAAAGTAAAACAAAACAATCATAAAAAAGTGGGTCCCACCTTTTATTAGAATTGCTCTGTTTTATAAACCTCAGCCATTTCAAAACCAATTGTCATCAAATAAACTTTGAATTCTTCTTAGAGTCATACGTTCTTTCAAATTTCATAAAAGGTTTTTCATTATCTCATAAATTTATCGTACAAAAAAGTGTTAAAAACCTGAGCCCCCTCTCAACCGAAACTATACCATCCCTTTAACCCTTTGACAGCTGTTACCTGTTCCAGCGGTGTACCACAAAGAGGAAGAGGACGATAATGTGTAGAGCTAGGAGGGTCAGCTGAAAATGACGATTGAGGAAGATCTCCTCGGGAAGGAAACGCCAGTTGACTGTCCACTTGAAGAAGAACTGTCGGCTGAGCTCGAAGGAACGGAGGAGGTAGCCTTCTGGGTTCTCCAGCAGAAAGGGCCAGGCAAGACCGAGCTGTGGACGATATCAGGGAATCATTATATTATGTCAACTTGGCCCTTAAATCTCATTTTAACAATAAGAGAAGAACACAAGGTCACCGTTTCATGAGAGTTGTCAGTCTCTGACAACTTCAGTATAGAAATAATTGGTTTTGTTTGTTCATTTTTTTCCATTATCTGGGAAGATGGCTGGATAGCCCATATTCAGTTTTGCTAAGCTGGTCTTCCATGGGGTCCTGTTGGATGTGAGGCTGGACCACTGCATCGGGTTAAACACCCTGCACTTTGAGACGAATGAATGAAGTGGGATCTTTTACGTGCGTGAGTTGTGATTCTCTCACACGGGACCTCCATTTTATGTATGTCCTATCCGAGGGATACATTGTAGATTGTTTTGCCTCTTGCTAGAGGGTATGGTATGATTACACACAACATTGCTCATTCCAGACTCTGGATCGAACCCGCATCGCTTGGATCAGAGGCAGACGTGCTTCCGACTGAGCCAACTCACCGCCCTTTGATTTTGATTGGCTTAGATGCTCTGGTGTCTTGACTGTTACCACGGTGATTGTCAGAAACTGAAAACTTTCATGAAATAGTGCCCAGGAAAGGGTGCCTCAAACTCTAAACTTATCTGTGCAATTACTTTCACTCTTAACAAGTACAACAGCTGTCATAAAGAAAATGAGAGAAAACAAAAACCACCAAAACATAATCAAAATGAATTAATTAGCTCAATGAACACTGTTCAAAATGATACAACATGCCTCAAAATATAAAAATCATAATGGAGATGGTTGACCTTGTACGAAATTAAATATAATGACAAAAATAGGAGAGTAAGAAAATCAGGAATGTTACAAAGTATAAAGTGGCATCATTGTGTGAAAGACTGTAATAAATGAAACAAAGGAAAATATATTATAGAACTTTGTAAATCAAGACACGAATCACATGTAAAAATAGAGAAAATAGAACAGAGTATGATAAACAGAGCAAGACAAGGAAATCTTAAAAAAAAGTAGGAAAATAATTAAAGATACTATAGGTATTTGGGCCCATTGACATAAATACAAAGGTGAGTTGCGCGAAGCATTTGACAGAAAACATGTTTAAAATAGTTTGGAGGATGTTTGAAAATAAAAAAGTTATTCACTGCCATCATCATTTTCATCACACAGATGATAATGATAACGTTTTCAAATATCATTACAACTTCTACTGCATTTTATGTATTCTAAATATTTAAAGAAATAAATGCTTCTAATTCACCTGAATCAGGCCACAGATTGCTAGCATTGGAATGGTTAACCAGAAGCCGTATTCCGTAAGTAGAAGTAGAAGTAGACCCGGGGCAAACAGGAGAATGTTCATCTTGATGCTCACTGCAAGGCTATGGTAGTGCAGAGTTACAAAAGAAGCATTCCAATTCATTTACTAGATTACAAAATGTCTAGATAAGTTTTGAAAGGGAATAAAATTCTTTTCATGTCTTGTGAGCCACTATGAATGAAAGTTATTTTGGAGACATTTCCAACATTTGTTTAATTTTTTTTTATTTCTTTAAAACAATGTAATAACTACATCGAAAGAAATTCTAAATGAACATAATACACGTGACTGCTACAATCCTATTTTATTGAAACCTGTAACTGATATTGAGAAGCAACACAAATCTTTAATTTAACTTTTGTTTGAATAATACTGTGATGAAAACAAGGTTATGATAATGACATCTCATCCTTTTTGGGGTTTGCCCTACTGATCTTTAATGAAATCTAAAGAAGGCCAGTACAAATTTTACTTGTGTACTAATGCTGTCACTACATATACCTGTGGTGACCTTATGATTGTAGAGTTGTACATCAACTGCACGCATAGACATATTTTTAGATAATTATCTAACAATCTGTGTATGTGTGCAGTTAACACATTGAGGACGGACTGAACCCATAGACCCCGGCTGAGTATATTCGGGACTCGTCCTCAATGGGTTAATGTTAATTAAATAATTAATTACATTAATGGAATGTGAATAAACAACTTAGCACACTCAAAATTGACTCACATACAAAGGGGGAGAAGAAAAAAGGAACATGGGCTCCTCTAAATCACTTCTCTATGCCAAGTCCAACAGAAACTTAAGCCAAAAGCGAGCCTGTTATTCTTGTTCTGATGTCACGGACTAGTTCCATAAATCCTACCTGAAAAACATGCAGCCAACTGTCCAGCGCCTGTCCATAAAGAGAGCCACAGCGACATAGAGGAAGTACATAGCCACGGGGTCATTGAAGAGACGGAGGACGAAGATGGAATGGATTCGGTACGATGCACAGCACATGAAGAAGAACACATACGGTGGAGTCTGCATATGAGGTTCCCACACAAACATACACAGAGAATTAGTTTATCTTGGGATGCACAAAGAAATAGTTTACCCTGGGACATGATCTAGCATATCAGTACAAAGTGTATGGTACATTACATGTAAATTGCACTTGCTTCTACCACCTGTTGTGTATCTATCTCTGTATCATCGAAAGATTAATGTCATTCTTTCCTGGAGGAACAATGCCTATCTCTGTGAATAGGTGTCAAATCTGAATTGAAACAGAAACAAAGCAAGGAATCACTTGTCAAACAAACAGAATGTACACTTTCAGAATTTTGGAGAGAGTGCACATTACTGTAAAACTTAAACATTTGCAGCTTGAAACTTGCAAAATGACACTGGCATTCAATGCATTGTAAGACAAAACCTTTTTACTTTCATTAATCTTAGCTCATTGAAAATTAATGGAAATTTCATCCATGTGAAAATTTCTGGATTTACAGTCATGCATATGCACTTTTATACCTGCTACAGGGCACACAAGAAATCTTGATTTGATGACACAATCAAGATTGAATAAGGCTTCTTCATTGGCTGTGTGAACATATCTCAGCATCTCCCAATGTTAACATTAATGTATGACAAGGAAACAAAGATACACTCATTCACTCGTCCAATGAAATCTGCTCCCAAATCTCATGCCATTATTTGGACCTGTGAGAAGCCACATTGGGCCACTCTCAAAAGTCAGATCCACAATTATCCTCACTGCCTAGTCCCTTTACAAGGACCAAAAGCCATTCGTAGTCCCTGCGGACAACACTTGCTCATACAAAGGATTCAGGTGTTTCTTTCTGAATAGTGACCAAATTAGACAGATCTTAATCCAACCTTATGTAAAAAACAAATACCACTGTAAAGAAACAGCAATTTGACTAAACCATGCACCTGATAGAGGACTACAGCTGTACCACTGCTTTCTTAAATATATCATCTACAATAGCCTGACCAGTGAGATTTTGTCTATTTAAAATGTAAGGTATCACTAATCATGAAAAAATAAATACTTGTTTCTTCTTATTCTCTCGAAAATATATGAGCACATTTCCCACCATGACTAAGTTTGATATTGATCATTAAACAGACATGTCAACAAAGAAAGAAATGGAATTTCACAAAATCATTGTCACAAAGACAAAGGCACTTTAGCTCACAAGTCACAAATTGATCTTTACCACTGTACTTTACTGAATTGTTTTTGATATGAATAAGAAAAATAAAATCAAATTGTATCCTTCACAGTATGAAATTACTGCAGTGTGGTATGAATCTAGTGATGGTGACTTGTACATGATAACGGGCTGCAGTGCTTAGAATACTGCCAATAGACACAATTTTTTATACAGCAGTCTCCGCATAATCTGCTACTCCGCTTTATGCGCCATGGTGTAGACCCCCAGTGAGCCACATTACATGTATTCTGTGTCTGCAATTACATGCCACGCATGCTGTACATTGTATACGAGCGTAGATACCATAGGTGCATTATCAGTGTATGGTGGATGTGAGAAGAAAGAAACAGTATGCACTCCAGCTGAGCATTTAATTGGATAAGAAACTCCCCCCCCCCCCCCCCCCAGAGTACTAACATAGGTTGTGAAATAAAAATACCATCACCTCTTTATATGCATTTGTGGGGAAAAGCTATAAAAAATTCTATAACATTCTTACATCAAGTTGAAGTGAATGAAACCCATACCAATCTATTCAGTTGATTTTGCTCTTTAACCCATTGAGGACGAGCTGATTTTGCTACATGTATATAACATGCATTTTCCCCATTGATCTGCCCGAGTACACTTAGGGCTAGTCTTCAACTGGTTAAGATCAATGTGGACATGAAGTGAAACTGCACTCAGCTGCACTCAGCTGCACTCACTTAACATAAAATAGGAAACGGTGCTACTTCAGATGCAACTCTCTAACCTTCTTTGTTCTGATGTAGATTCGAAACACCACAAGTATGGTCATCAAGTACAGGCCCATGAATATGTACTGGGCAAGCTTGATATTAACACCTCTGTCAGTGGCATAGTACAGAGCCATGAAGATGTACACAAATCCTGCTGGGTACCTAAAGTGGGGTATGATGGAGTGAGGAAAACAGGAGAAAAGATTACTCAGCATAAATGATGCAAGAGTTACATATAATTCAGCTTGATTTAGTTTATTTCACTGTGAATTGTTTTATCTATTTTCATAATCATTCAATTTTTGATTTATTTTTTATTTCTGATAGCTTTAAAATGGCTGTATCTCTGTGGAAGCACTGCTACCTACGTTAGTGGTACAGAAAAGGTTAATTTATTTTCACCTGGTTTATCATAACACTGATCTATCACTGCCACCTTACCTATGGATAGTTACAGCAAAATATAACTGATCATAAGAAGTGAAAATACTTGAATGATATCAACACCATGACCTCGGTGTGAAATGCGTGCCAATGTAAAGGTTTGTGACTGTATAATATACTATGGGCTATTCTGTGAACTCTACAGTCTCATCACACACATAAAGATTTAGATGGTACATATGTAAATAGATAGGTGGGAAGTGGTGTCCTTCATTAATTAGTATCCAGGAGGATGCCGGGGTCTACTTACACGAGAGGACCAGTGTCTCCCTTGAGCTGCATGTAGTTGTAGGAGCCATTTACCACACCCTCTACTTCTTGCATGTACGCCTTCCAGTCAATCTCAGTATCTGTTGGTATTAATAATCACACAGTAAGACACATTAAAACATACAAACATTCATTAACTCAGCCAGGGCTGTGTTTTAATTTGCCTGGTCATGCTGCACTTTTTGTGCAGCATTAAAAGGAATAGGGCCTACATAAGGTGTCATCACTTTGCCTCCCCCCCCCCTCAATTTTTTACCCTGGAAGTACTGTACATGTGGCACTAAAAAGAAATAGACAGAGATCTTGAAGTGTGAGTGCAGTAAGATTATGTTTTTGCACTGAAGACCCCACCCCCTTTTTTTTTGCTTGTCAGCTGAAAAAAAACTGAAATTTGAAGTGGAAGGGGAGAGATGAGCTGAAGACCCTTTTTTATTTTGCTCGTCAGCTGAGGAAACCTGGAAGTGCCCCCCCCCCCCACTTTTGAAAACGCTCTGCCGGCTGTGTGATGTCATTGGATGTAGACCTCTAGACCTATCATGCTATGTGCACATGGTGCATGTTGTCATTCATGTTGTGTGCATTCTCACATGCGAACTTTTGGTACACTTATGGTATCCTTTTGGAGCACATCGGGAAGGGGTACACTACAGTAACACAAAGTTTAGGCTATGTAGGACTTTAAGAGCGTTTGAGTGCTCCTCTGGAGCAGGTACAGTACGGTACAGTATGATTAACCCCTTGGCACTCCTTGCTCATGGTTAGCAGGTTAGAGTTTAACACCGGCGCGGGGCGCTGTAACCAGTAACAGCACTCTGACGATACATGCAATTTGGTGAAGTAATCAAGTGCACTGCGATGCTTGCAATTCAGTAAACAACTCATCGTTCAAAACGACACTTGGGTTCGCAACGAAAAATCACATGTTGTGATACCATAACAAGATAAATCGTCATCATCTTTGAGACCGTCTTCGCGAGATGTGAATCGCCATTTTGAACACATCATGAAAATAAAATTATTTGCGCATGCGCGAATGAATATTCATTTCATTTCTCAGCTAGCCGTTCTTTTTTTTTTCCACACGCAACATTGTGCATTATATGTGCTATGTTTTAACCATACCACTTACCAGATCAACACAGCAAGGCTGTTAGTGTTAGCGCATGCGCTGTGTAAGTTGTACTACAATACAAAGTGCGGAGGGACTAAAACCTCGGATAAAATCTTTCACTGGGCTCTTAAAACAGATCATAATGTACAATGTTCTGTTAGATCTATATATGTAAACCGATTTCCGCGCCTCTGATTGTAATATGTGACCTGCTACAACAAAAAGGTCCTAAAGTCGCGCACGGTCGAAGCTGTGAAAATCGAGTTTGAAGTCAGAGCATTAAAATTCGTCAAAACTTATGATTTTCTGATTTTGATATATTATTGGAGTCTAACATGTCTTCTATCATCTGTCGAAATTTTGAAGCAAAATGATCAAAGGAAAGATTTAAAAATAGCATTTTTCTGAGCCATGTTTTTTGGCGTTTCAATGAAGCAGAAACTGTTTCGAAAATTTGGATTGAGCGCCACAGATAGGTTCCGCCCCTAACAACGACCAGAGTGATCTCATTGGTCAGTTTGCTGCTTGCTGCTAACCGAAGCGTGAAGCTCGCACACTGCCCAGTCGACTGGTGCGTGCGGGCCGGGTGCGCTATGCTCAGCCGCTTCTCACATCCTGGTCACTGATTGGTTGGTGAGGAGACCGCCGACGCTGATGTGCTTGAATGAACTCTTCGGGGGTTGCTAGGACTTACCTTCTTTTGTCCAGAGGTGAAAACTGACTTGCGTGTCCCTTGATCGCGATTGCATCGACAGGAAGACTTTTAGGGCGCTTTTCTCGAAACAGTGATTTTCCAGACGTCTCGACATGCTCTCTTTTAAACATCGATATCTCCGCAGCCGATTATTTTCATAAAATGTGATATATATCAATTTAAAGCAGAAAAATTAGGGGATTATATCATGCAATTTTCGACCTCGCCCGACTTTAGGATCATTTTGTCGTAGCGGGTCACATATATTTAAACAAAGACACAGTATCTTATTTAACAGTACTGGTATAGCTACGAATTAAAACCCTGTATTTTGGTTTCTAGTCACCAAAAAGCCATATCAGGTAGTACATCAGTCATCAATACAGAGACTCCAACTCTCCCGTTTTCGATGGGAGATCTCCCGCCGAAAACCCATTTTTGCAAAATCTCCCGTTCTCCCGCTTGAGATTTGATTTCTCCCGCCCTGGCACTGCGCCTCCTGCTGGAAAGGATTTCTTACTTACATTTGTATTGCTATCGTATGTTGAAAAAATAAGCCTTAGTCTTAACACCAGAGAGCATCTAGAACCCTAGGAACTTTGCGCTTCGCACACATCAACTTGGAGTCTCCCGTTTGCTAGGGGTTTCGGGCGGGAGAATCTCCAGATCAGAAGGTGCTTGGGGTTGGAGTCTCTGTCAATAGACAATAGCCATAACAGAGCTGCAATGGCAGCAATGCGACCCCGACGTCGACTTGGTATGGGTTTGGGTCGCTGCGCTGGTGCGGTTAGACTAGTTAAGAGTTATACCACAGTACAGTACTGTGGGAGTATAGTAAGGGTACTAGGTCTCGCGCAGGGACTTAATGATCGCGCATAGCGTAACTGCGTATAGCAAGCAATATTACGCGTAGGACTAAGCGCAAAATTTGCCGATACGCCCATGGAATAAAAATACCTGACAACCGCTAAACATGAGAAGAAAGCAGGTAAGAAATTTTGATTTCAAACAAAATTTTTCACTAAATTTCCAATTTTTTGGAACAAATATTTCACTAAATTTCCAATTTTTTACCTTATGATTTACCTACCTTAGCTTAAAATCTTTTTTTTAAGGATGTGAACTTGTAGCCTAGACGTGTCGTCTCGCTTGTCTCGTTCGTATGATCGTAGCCGATAGAATTCGTAATTTGTTCGATCGATCGTTGATAATATTCTACGAAAGCCGAAGCACGCTACAGCCGCAGAGAGGGGCAGACACTTTCACGCATGAAGTCATAGGGCAGCTGCGCGATCTTTACATACCCCGAGAAGGTGAATGCATAAAAAAAAGTCCGACATACAAACGGCGACAGCGCACTACTCCGTCATCGTATCATCAGGAGATTCTGGGAGGTGATTTTTCTGCATTTTCGTGATATTCATTGAGAAATTCAGGTACGATTATGGAATAACTTTTATTATAAGAGCATTTCAAATTTTCGTGCGCAATATCTAGACCCCTCAACCATACATGCTAGAGTTTGTACGTACGGGTGCGCTCGAATAATGTGCGAACGCACCCCATAATTCTACTTTCTAGACTATAGAACAGTCTATTTTACATTTAAAATCTAAATAAATTAATGTAGGCCCCCTATCTGTCCTTCGGCTTTAGAAACTATGCCATGAGTGACTCAGTAAAATGATGGTGAAGCAATTATAAATGTACATGTACATAAGAATTCGGAACTGGTAGTAACTGGTACGGATTTTCCAAGAGGCAAAGTTTGCGAAACAAACAAGACGAGAAACTAAATTTCTTAGAGTTGACACAATTTATAATATATGGGACTGATGTCGTCTTTGATGCGCTGTGTACTCACATTTTACTTTTTCGATGACCAAGACATTGACAAAAATCTCGGCGATAAATAATATTGCTGCAGAAAACCAAAGATAGTTTCTATCTTGAAGAAGAACCTTAATTGGAACGAGACCCCCTTCTCTTGAAGTGGTATTTTGCTGAGCCATTTTATCAGCGCCTTTCTGCCAATTCGAAGGATAGAAGCCGATCACTCCTGACCCCACATCAACGGACCCGGGAACAGCGACTAGTCTGCTGGCGCATGGCGGATGGCGGCGATAGCGGCATGTTGAAGTCTGTGTATACACATCGCATAAAACAAAAATTTTGTTTTATGCGATGTACACACAGACTTCAACATGCCGCTATCGGAACATTTAATGTTCCTTGTGCATCCGGCGGAGGGTAATTGGTTACTGTAGCCCAGGGGGTAAGTGCCCGGATAGACTAGAATGCTAAAAGAAAAAACAAACAAACAACAAACAAAGAAACAAACAAACAAAACAATACAAACACTCGTAACTGATTCAGTACGTAAATGCCCTAATTGGCCCTTCTTTCTCTTCGTATTAAAGCGCTTGTATCATGACTGCATGTACGTCCAGGTCCAGTGACTCAAATTAAATGCAAAAATAAGATAAATAAATGGCTATGGGAGAGATCTTTCTTCTTTTTTTTTTCCTCACTGGGATATTTATTATTCTCTTTAATCTGTACACGTATTACAACATATTTCAAATAACATCATACTTTTTTTTCGAATTCAATACAATACATCAAGAAAAAATGTGTCTAAAGAGACACCATTTTTTTCTGAAACACTTGCAACTTATGATTATTTTTTAGGAAGAATTGGTATAGTTGTAATTGTGAGAGTGCTTGTTTTTGTTCATGCGCAAGGGAAATAACCAATTCCCCTATTTTTGTTATTTTTTACGAGACAACGAGGTTATAAAGCAAACACATGTGAGACAGTTCAGTTTACATTTGCAATGGCCTTCTTAATTGAACGGACTTTATTTACAATCGATCAGGATCATACCTGTATCGACACTCTGTCAATTATAGCGTTGTAGTGACAGACACAAACCTTATATTATTCTGGCGTTCAGAAAAATGCTTTTTACAACTAGATATAAATTGAACAGATGTGCATGTACATTAGGTCTACCCCTCTTGACTTGTTCAACATCGAGCTCAATAATGTGGATCCACAGATATTATCCAAATGAGGAAATTCCAAACATTGACATAAACATTCACCACCAATTATCTAACACGGTGTATCAGGGCGAGAAATCTCCAGTTTATGTTAAGTCCGGAATGTTCCGCGAAAATCCACTGAGTACGGCGTCGTCGAAAGATGAGCGAGAAGGACGAGATCGGGGCGAGCGCGAATGAACTCGAACACGACAGGTCCAGAGCGAGATGAAACGGGAACGGAATGACAGTCGACTGGATGCTCAGCATGAAGGGGGCAAGGAGCAAAGAGTCCGGATTTGCCTGAAATGATGTACAAGTGTAGATGCCGCATTGTGACAGTCATCGGAAAAGATTGAGCGGACATTATACACGTGTATAATGATGTAGAGTCAACAGTTTTGCCGGCTGTAATTAAATACTGATTTGGGCTGCGGTGCTGTTCTCCTCCCGGGAAAGATGCTTATTTCCAGGCTGTTGAGGCATGGGGCATAAAAAGCAAGGACTGCCAGGCGAAACAAAGTGAAGGGTTTGTTTGCAAAAACCGATAAGTCCATTTTTGAAGATTTTGAAGTACGATCTCTGTCATAATGTACAAAATAATACCTTTTAAATGATATATTGGTCACTACATAAAGGTGTAATTTCGAAGTTATGGTCAAAAGAAGCAAAAATTTTCTTATTATTCTCTTTATTTTCCTTGACCCTTAATCGCAAATATCTCCATTTGGCAAATATGGACCTCTCAAAATTTTCAGCCCAGTATTGTGGAGAAATAAGGACTGCCTGACGAAACGAAGTCCTCTCACAGTTTTCAGCCAAAAGTCATGAAGTTGAGGAGAAAATATCAGCTGATCTCGGGCAGCATAGTCAGCGGTCAATGGCAATTTCAAAGTCTTCCTAATTCCGAGTTTTCAGGGTTTTTATATGGTTCGATCATGACAGCGAAGTGGAGGTCGTGGTCGAACTCACTTCCTCTTCAGGGGTCAAAGATGCACACGAAGTCTCCGTCCAGTCTAGGGTCAGATTTTGTTTTAAGCTGCCTGGCTTTAGGAGGCGTCAATCAGACAGCAACTGGTATATTTCCCTGTCATCTTCAATCTGTTTTCATTTATACACACACAATGAGATCTATTTTCCGTGAACTTGGAAGAAAAACGACCCCAGAAACACTAAAGAGTGAGGGGTCAGTGGCGGTATTCTTCCCTAAGAGGTGGTGATTTGTTATGGTCAGTGATAATGAGGCTTTGGGCCAAGGGGTACTTTATCAAAAGGTCAGGCAGAGCGGTCAACTGTCAGCTGTGGTGCTGTGCTGCAGTGTGACATTTGCAGTGCCCACTTCTAACGCCTATATCATAATAAGAAACTGTACAAATACAATATCAGGCACCCATCCTAGTTTTAAACAGACTTTCCTTCTCTTTTCCTACACCAATGTAAATACAGTGAAACCCCGTTATAACGAGGTCCGTGGGACCGGCGATATTACCTCGTTATAACCGGTACCTCGTTATAACCGTACGCATCAAAAACAAAGAAAACCATAAGGATGACGTTATAATATACCCATTAACGAAAGTTAAGAACATCCTTTGCGTTTTATTACACAATTATGGCTCATTATCATCGAAAGAATAAAGGGAAATTATTCCATATCTATATTATTTTTATTTCTATATTATATTAAAATCAGATTGTATAAAATGCGTTTGTTACATTTTCTAAACGTCACCGCAAATAAAGTAACATAAATGCGTTGTTTACCGTAACTTGCGAGATATTTTTACGCTGTTGGTGTCAAGCGGGAATGCGATAATTTCATGAATCATTTCGGCTGTAATCTTATACAATGCATGATCGTTGCGCCCGAAAGGATTAAAATGCGTTGTTTTTTTTTTCTTCCGAAAATCTCTTCGCGTTTTGTACATCCGTTCTTGAAAAATATGCGACAGGATTGAAGTTAGAAGGTTGTGATCCTTTTTACACAGATCTGTTCCTCATAGACCATTCTGAAAGAAAGAAAATCTTCATTGTGAAATGCGTTGTTAAAATTGTGATGATGAACAAACCCAGATTTATTCAAATTGTTAAATGCGTTTGTTTCTTTTTTTGAACACCGATTAAGTAGCTCAATATGCGTTATTTAACTATTTTACGCTACTGTCAACCGGCGAGATCGCGATGATTTCAGAATAACATACACGCGTCGTTTACCGTAACTTGCGGGGTATTTTTACGCTGTTCGTGCCCAGCGGGAATGTGATGATTTCATGAATCATTTCGGCTGTAATCTTATACAATGTATGTTCGTTGCCCCCGAAGGGATTGAAGATGCGTAGTTCATTTTCTTCTTCGCGTTTTGTACGTCCGTTCTTGAAAAATATGCGACAGGATTGAGTTAGAAGGTCAAGTTGTGATCCTTTTTACGCAAATCTAGCTGTTCCTCGTAGACCATTCTTAAAGAAAGAAAAATCTTCATTGTGAAATGCGTTGTTAAAATTGTGATAATGAACAAACCCAGATCTATTCAAATTTTTAAATGCGTTTGTTTCTTCTTCTGAACACCGATTAAAGTAGCTTAACATGCGTTATTCAACTATTTTTACGCTACTGTCATATCCGGCGAGATATGATTTCAGAGTAACATTATACGTGCGTCGTTTACCGTAACTTGCGAGGTTATTTTACGCTGTTGGTGCCCAGCGGGAATGCGATGATTTTATGAATCATTTCGGCTGTAATCTCATACAATGTATTATCGTTGCGCCCGAAGGGATTAAAGATGCGTTCTTTATCTTCTTCCGAATATCCCTTCGCGTTTTATTTTTACGCTACTGTCACCCGGTGAGATCGTGATTTCATTAACCCGTTGAGGACGAGTCCCGAGTATACTCGGGCAGGTGTCTATGGGAAATGCGTGCTGTAGCAAAATCAAACCGTCCTCAACGGGTTAATTATTTCGGCTATAATCATACACTCATATTTGCTAACCAGCACCAGCGAAAGAACTGGAAGTCGGGACTACAAAATGGAAAGGACATAATGTTGAGTTCCGCACGCATTCCAATTTCTGTATTTGCCACGAGCATGACGAGTGTCGCTACATGAAAAGTTTTTGAGTGCGTTATCTTTTTTCCCTTGTTGCGCTGTCACGCTGGTCTGACCTATAACATTACGCACGCGTGTGATCTCGCGAAAAAGAAAATCGAATGATTATGTTTGATAATTTAGTAGGAACATCTGATGGTATTAATGTGTCTTATTGCGTGGTTTAGAAGAAAACAAGGAAGGAACTGTTCTCTGCAAAACGGGAAAAAGACATGGATAGCGTGAATTCGATTTTCAATGTTTCGTTTGTCGCGTGTTTGAAAAGCGGCAAGTCAAAAAATGGTACCTCGTTATATCCGATCAAATTTCTTATGTTTTTCTTTATCATGATACGCCGAAAATGTCCTCGTTATAACCGGAATCTCGTTATAACCGAACTCGTTGTAACCGATTCGTTTTGCCATAGGCTTACACGCAAAGGAAAACGGGACCGACGCGATCACCTCGTTATAACCGGTTCCTCGTTATAACCGTATATACTCGTTATAACGGGGTTTCACTGTACAAGCTACAAGAGGGTTTTGCACATTTTTCACTTTCAGGACAGAGCAGTGCACTGTGGTCACCATGGTAACGCAGTACAGCGCTGCTACAATTTCTTGCGATAAATTTCTCTTTATCATAATATTCCCTTTTATTACATAAATCAAAACGAGGTATTATTCTTCTTATTTTACAAACATAAATTTCATATCTCACAAGCATGGTAATACAATTCAATGCCGAATTGTTAATATCCCCAAAACCGAATAATTTATTTTCCGTCGTAAATGTTATTTCTAACCCCGTGTTAACATTAATCCATTCTCTTCTTCAACCCACTATCTATCAACATATTGACACTCACTCAAAAAAAATGTATTAAAGTCTCAACATACACATTACAAAATGAACATTCATTTCTTTCAACCAATCCAATTCTATTCAACATCTTATAAGTGAAATTCAATTAACTGTTTTAAACTGAAACCATCGTAAATTAACATCTTCCGTGCTCTTAAACGGGGCCAACGAAAAAGATTGCAATTTCTTTTCTTCAAGTTGTATCAGTTGTCGCCATTTTAAAGATCCTTTATATTGATATACATTATTTCTATTCTTTAACGAAACAGCATAAATATGTGAACATTCTTTACGATGTTTTATAACCAATTGTAAAATATCAGGTTCAATAGGCTGACAAAACTTTTCCATATAATTCATACTTCCATCACAACCTGCTTTTTTAACCGCAGGACATATTCCAAATTATTCTAAAAAATTAACGTCAAGATGATATTTCCTCTTAAAGGCAGTAAATGATACAGTATTCATCGCATAATCGGGCATCTGATAATCGGGAACCTCGCTTAAATTATGACATACGCTTCCCAGAAACATTTCCAATGCACGTTATTTTCACTGGATAATCGGGCGGGGACCTCTGATAAATGGGACAATTTTTCTTCAAGCGATCTTTGATTTTGTTGATATTTTACACAAAAAAATCTACCAAAATACCACAACAATATTTCAAAGATTCCCTATCAGTTGTCGTTTACATCGAACTTACGAAGCAAGCTTCGGACTGGTGTGTTTTGACCTCCGTCCATCCAGTACACGTACATTTCAGGTCGCTGCCCGCCTTCGCTTTTCTGTACATGTGTATATAATATATACACATGTACATTATGGCGAGCTAGATCGCTACATACTGACAACACATGTACAGTGCAGTGATCGCGGCAAGTAAACAATCAAGCCGTGATGATTGAATGATTGAAGGACTTTTCATTGACGTTCCCACATCAGTTCTGGGTAATCATTTCCCATGGTTGTGGATATGTATTTATACGGAACGCCCTGTAGTATCGCAAGTGTTATTTGTTCAATTTGTTTTGTTGTTTTAAGGATACCATACCATGTATGCACGCGACCCAGTAATGTATGCACACGACTCCGTAATGAATCGCTATGTTAAAGAGAAGCTAACAACATGGAGACCGTGTTTGGTCAGTCACATTAAACGTGAACCACAAATTCAGCTGATGTGTGATCAGTGTTGTTTATTGTGAACATTCAAACATTATATTGGCGACGAGCAGAGTGAGGATGAATCTCCCACAGTTTGAGCGATTTTCTGTGCACGATGAGCCGGCAACTGTTGGAAAACGATGGGCAAAGTACGTCAAAAGACTGGATAATTTGTTCACGGCATTTGACTGACCAAACACGGTCTCCATGTTGTTAGCTTCTGCTCATATGCCCGTGCTGTACTAAGGAGTTTGTCCAGCGAAATTGTATCACGCGATGCATGTCGGCGTAGCTTTTGTGACCGACATCCAAGAATAATCTGCGACTTACGCTGGGCCGGAGGTTTCAGATATTTTTGACACGTTACCTGATACAGGTGAGGACTATGCATCAGCCAAAGCAGCACTAGGAAAGCATTTCTGTCCATCTGTAAACATTGAATATGAACGTTTTGTGTTCAGGCAGTGTAGACAAACTGAAGATGAGACTGTTGATCAGTATTGCCACAGATTACAAAAACTTGCAGTTTCATGTGAATTTGCCGACAACAATGCTGAAATTAAGTCGCAGATTATTCTTGGATGTCGGTCACAAAAGCTACGCCGACATGCATTGCGTGATACAATTTCGCTGGACAAACTCCTTAGTACAGCACGGGCATATGAGCAAGCTGATCGCCATGCTGCAGTAATGGAAGGTGCAGAAGCTACCGCTACAACCATCCAAGCAGTCGGGACTCGTAGTCGTACTCGCCCAGTGCACCACCAGAGACAGTCACAACAACAACATGCATCAAAGACTGAACACTGCACATGCCGCAACTGTGGAGGTGTGTTTCCACACCGGAACAAGCCTTGTCCAGCCAAGGGCCAGACATGTCATGCGTGTGGTAAGCAAAATCATTTTGCTAAGTACTGTTTGACTAGTAAGAAGAGCAAAGGTAACGTTGCTAAGCATGTCCAAGCTACTACCACTATCAGCAGTGATCCAAACCCCCCATCCATGACAACAGACCCAGAACCTCCCAGTCATGCCAGTACAGGCCAGTATGAACACTACCAGTTTCATATCGAGGCAAAGCCACTGCCTAAACCGACTGTAACTGTACACGTCAACGACACCCCCATCAGTGCTGTCATCGATACAGGGGCATCGGTCATGATGATGTCTCAGCGGACATTCGCACAGCTCAGGCCGCAGCCACCTTTGGTTGCGCATTCTATTCCTGTGTATGGATATGGTAATTCGACTCCTCTTCATGTTAAAGGTACCTTCACAGCTACGATCAGCTACAAGTCGTCATCTGCTACCACTGAAGTTTATGTTACCTCCCACGATGGTGACACGCTATTGAACTTTGCAACGGCCACTGCACTCGGTCTTGTCGAACTCGCATATACCACGTCATCAGCTTCGCCTAAGTCGCTCTATCCAGATCGTTTTACTGGCATAGGCAACCTGAACAATTATCGCTATCACATACAGGCGGACACATCAGTAACTCCTACAGCCATTCCTCATCGTCGAATCCCGTTCCACATGCGCGATAAAGTGGTACAGGAGCTTGATCGATTGTTGGAGAACGATATCATCGAGAAGGTCGAGAACTCCCCAACGCCGTGGGTCTCGCCCATCACAGTCGTGCCCAAGCGTAATAGCGAGGCCATTCGCATCTGCGTTGATATGCGAAATGTCAACACCGCCATCAAACGCGAACGTCACGTCATTCCAACTGTTGACGATCTTATCGCAGCCCTCAATGGAGCAACAACATTCAGCACGTTAGACTTAAATTCAGGTTATCACCAAATAGAGCTTGATGAAGAGTCGCGTCAGTACACAGTCTTTTCTACACATGTTGGGCTGTTCCGGTACAAACGTCTCAATTTCGGTCTTTGTTCGGCGGCTGAGGTTTTTCAGCATGCAATACAGTCTACTTTTCAGGACCTTCCAGGTGTGCTGAATATCAGTGACGATCTCCTTGTCTTCGGTCGCAGTCAAGCAGAACATGACGCACGACTTGATGCTGTCATGCAACGTCTTCGCAAGGTGAACTTGACTCTCAACCCCGCTAAGTGTGTCTTTAGTACAGATCGCGTAGTGTACTTTGGGCATGTCTTCACAGCCAATGGTATCAGCCCTGATCCGCGAAAGGTTGACGCAATCAACGCTGTCACAGAGCCACAGAACGTCTCAGAGGTGCGCAGTTTTCTAGGCATGGTGACATACTGTGCTCGTTTCATTCCAGACCTTGCGTCCATCTCTGCTCCTCTACGACAACTAACAAAGGCTGACGTGCCTTGGTCTTGGGGACCATCTCAAACATCAGCCTTCAATCGCATCAAGGAACTTGTCTCCAAACATTGTACTATGGGCTATTTCAACCCAGCAAATCCCACAGAGGTTATCGTGGATGCAGGCCCCCTTGGCCTTGGGGCCATTCTCGTCCAGCATGACTCGCGAACACAGTCGGTCATCCCTATCGCACTGGCTAGTCGGTCATTGACGCCAACAGAACAACGCTATTCACAAACAGAAAGGGAGGCACTTGCCATAACATGGGCTGTCAGACACTTCCACATCTATCTGTACGGTGGATCATTTGTTGTTACCACAGATCACAAGCCACTGTTGGCAATGTTCAACAACGCCAATTCAAAGCCACCCATACGCATAGAACGCTGGTTACTGCGGCTCCAAGCGTACAACTTCCAGGTCCAATACCATCCTGGAAAATTGAACCCAGCCGACTATATGTCGCGTCACCCACGTATCGCCCAGAGCACAGGATTATCAGCAGAAGAAGAAATCGCTGAACAACAAGTCTCGTTCATTGCAGCACACGCGATTCCCAAGACGGTCACGTATGAGGACTTAGTATCTGCAACAAGCACAGATGATGTCCTTCAAAACTGTATTCGTGCTATCCAGAAGGACAGCTGGAATGACCTAGCGTCTGCAGATGCGTCATTACAGTCTGAATATAGAAGCCTGCATGAAGTACGAGATCAACTCACAGTCTCGGATGGCGGTAGCATGCTTCTTCGTGATCATCGTATTGTCATCCCACGCTCTCTTCGACAGCGTATCATTGACATAGCACACGAGGGCCATCAAGGCATAACCAAGACAAAAGCTCTGTTGCGTGAGAAGGTGTGGTTCCCTTCCATAGATCGTATGACTGAACACACAGTTCGCGATTATTTGTCTTGTCAGATGAATACAGTTGAGCATGCCAAGGAACCACTTAGAATGACTGAGCTTCCGCAACAACCTTGGACAGAAGTCAGCGTAGACTTTGCCGACCTTCCTAGCGGTGACCACATGTTGGTCGTCATTGATGATTACTCGCGTTTCGTTGAGGTAGAGATTGTTTCCTCTACTGCAGCAAGTCTGGTCATTCCGAAACTTGACCGGATCTTCTCAAGCTTTGGAGTTCCCACTGTGGTCCGTACTGATAACGGCCCACCGTTCAACGGAGCGGAATTCAGCCAGTTTGCCCACTATTTGGGGTTCAGACACAGGAAAGTTACACCGCGTTGGCCTCAAGCAAATGGTGAGGTCGAACGATTCGTGAAGACACTCAAGAAAGTCTATCGCTGTGCTATCGCGGAACGCAAGTGTTGGAAGCAAGAAATATACAAGTTCTTGCGTAACTATCGTGCAACACCACACTCTACTACAGGGGTCCCCCCAGCGACCCTTCTCTTCGGACGACCGCTACGCACACGTCTTCCAGAAACACCATCCCAACAGCATCGCACTGACCTCGATGCTTCTGTTCGCGATCGCGATGGAGACAAGAAACAACGTATGAAGAACTATGCAGACAGCCGCGGCAAGACTCACACATCTCAAATCGCTGTTGGCGATACGGTGCTTGTTCGCAGAGATGGAATGGTTCCAAAGCACCAGTCGCCATATCTTCCGCAGCCATACAAAGTTGTGAGAAAGCGTGGATCTCGCATTACAGTTCGTTGTGCCAATCATTACATCACACGCAACTGTTCGCGTTTCAAGCTGTATAGCGGTCCAGTCCCTTCCAATCGTCATGATGATGATGACATCGAAACTGATATTGCTCCAAACGCACGTGATGTCCCATTGCCAGCAGGTCATTCACCACCTGCTGTACCACGGCGCAATCCACGTCGCGAGCGCCGTCCTCCATTACGCTTTCGTGATTTTGTGTATTGACTTTTTGTCAAGAAGTGAAATAACGCTTACCTGATGATACAAAATTGACACTAAGAAGACAAAAGTGTATTCTACTGCTTATTTAAATTGTTTGTGTTTTTTTTCGATGATTTTGAAAGTGTCTAAGAGTGGCAGACACATAACGAGATGATTTTTAACTTTGTTTGATTTTTGTTACTCCACAATCATACTTTGTATAAAAGTATATATGTCACGAAAATCACAATTCGGATGACATTGTGTGACCAACTATTTTTATTTTTTTGCAGTATGTTTACCAGAACATATAGTCAAATTTTTTTTTATTGACAGACCACATTATTGTAAAAGTTATCATTGACAGTATAATATTGAAAAAGAGTAATGTGTTTCACTAAATGGATATTAAGATGTGCATAAAGCAACTATGCAAGTTTATTTTTTTCTTCACACAGTTATAAAGCAACTGGGTGTTAGTCCACTCATGGTGATGATAATAACTTAACCACCTTTCATATTGCGTTTTGTTATTTTTTTTCAGAAGGTGTACCCATACTGCATTTTTTTTTTTGCGTACTGTTATACATGTAGATGAAAGGTTTATTGGCAGTACAGCCATGTATTCTTTCTGCCAGTCACTCACATCCGAGACCAGATGTATTATACATGCATGGATTTTCATATCTTGTGGGTTTCCATCATTATACTAGTGATACTATTTTATAGTGCATGATATATGGATTGTTATGTGCCAAAACGGTTTTAAACAGTTTTCCAGTGTTCATGGTTCTCAGGTTACATTTGTCAACTTGACAAAGAAATTTCATCTGTGTTTTGAAAGTTCAGTAGATTAGATGACAAATACCTGTTTTGTATGATAAAAAAAAGAAAAAAAGAAGGAAGTAGAAGTAGCAGAGAACTATGAGTGAAAAGATAAAGGTCCCACTGTAATTTTATGGTGAAGAAAACATAAGCGAAAGTTAGCTGGTGATATGTTTTATTTGGAGTTTTGAAAGAAACCTGTTTATGCAGCCTTGAGTTTGCATGAGGCTGACTTTTGTATTGTGCATTGTTACTAAGATTTAAAGGAAGAAAACACAGTTCAGTGAAGCTCAAGAAGTTAAAAAAAATATAAATGTTATTTATGGTGTATGTGTATTCAAAATACATATTTGGTAATGAACACACATAAAAAGAAAAATAATGACAGGTTGGATGTTTTGATCAGCAGTTTTGGTTTATTTTTGGAAAGTGTTTTGCTATCAATTACAAAACAAAAAAAAATGTTTGGGTTTTGGTAACTAAATCTGTTGAGTACACTCTGGCAATTAAGGAGTCACAAATAACAGTCAGTTGCTCCTTAGCTAAATTCTTTTTTTAATAAGGTTTAACATTCTATCCAAGGTGGGGAGGAATGTAGTATCACAAGTGTTATTTGTTTAATTTGTTTTGTTGTTTTAAGGATACCATACCATGTATGCACGCGACCCAGTAATGTATGCACACGACTCCGTAATGAATCGCTATGTTAAAGAGAAGCTAACAACATGGAGACCGTGTTTGGTCAGTCACATTAAACGTGAACCACAAATTCAGCTGATGTGTGATCAGTGTTGTTTATTGTGAACATTCAAACATTATACGCCCTACGTGTCCAAGAATTCTACGAATGTTTAAGAAAGTGCTAGCTTTTAATCCACATATTTTGTGTTCGAAGAGAGGTGACAGAAGAAGAACCCGGTTGCGATTACTCTACATCACTGCGAGAATGCAGGGAGAGCTAGAGGGTCGCGCCGAGGGGTAGCGTGGTTGTGTATTCATGTACATGTACAGTACGTCAGTATGCATGTGTGTGTGTGTGTGTGTGTGTGTGTGTATGCACTACATGTACATGTCGTATGCCGTTAGTGTATAGTGAGTGCTCATCGCGAAATCGGGCACCCCGCTTAAAGGGGCCATGTTTGCTACTCCCAACCTGTCCCGATTATGCGATGAATACTGTAATACATTTCCTTCTTCGTCTAACAAATTATTAACAAAACGAATTCCTTTCTGATACCACTTTCGTTTGAAAACCGACGCATTCCCTATAGTAATCTTATTATTTTTCCACAAAGGTTGACACTGAAAATTATTACAATAAACCGAAAGTAAATCACCGTAAGCTGTGAATACTTCTTTCCAAAAGGGATTACACGTATGTGAGGCTTATTCAAAGAAAAAAAATCATTTCCGAGACTCATATCGAATTGATGGGTCTGGGGTAAAAATAGACTCAATAATTTTTCTGACCATTTATCCGTTGTAAATAACAATCGCCTAATCCACGATATTTTCAGTGCTGTAACCTGTGTGTAAATATTTATCAATTTCACTCCACCTTTTGCATATGTCTGAGACATTTGAATTCTGTTTATTTTATCCGGCTTCCATTCCCATGTAAAACTATAAAACATATTTATCTCATTCAAAAAATTACCTTTAGGACTTGGCAAAGACAAAAACAATTAATTCAATTCTGATAACAACAGTGACTTAATAACTACAATTCTACCAAGCACTGTTAAAGAGCGTTTACGCCAAGAGTTCATTTGTTTCCTAATCACTTCCATTTTTTTTCATAATAATTATATTGAACAGTTCTCTCTAAATCAACAACAACAAAAAAATGTATACCCAGATACTTAAAACCTCCTTCATACACCCAGTGAAGATTCCTTTCAGGCAACATTCTATCTTCTTTATTCTTACATTTTCCTATCCATATTACTTTTGTTTTATTTTCATTAATTTTTAAACCAGATATATTTGCAAATCTATCAACAATATTCATTGCTATAAATAAATCCTTCTCTGTACCATTTAATGTCAACAGTGTATCATCCGCATATTGAATTATTCTATGAAACATATTCTCTATTTTCATCCCTTCAAATGAATTAGGTTCAGAAATCATCAAATGTAATATTTCACTGCACAACAAAAATGTATATGGAGAAAGAGGGTCGCCTTGCCTGCAACCTCTTTCTATCTTAATTCTCTCAGTAAAAAAAAAAAAAAAAATCACATTAATCTGAGCAGACGAAAAAGCATCAGCCTATAAAATATTTATCCAAGAAATCATTGAAGGACCGAAATTGAAAAATGACATCAATTTTGTTATAAACTCATGAGAGATTGAATCGAAAGCTTTTTCAAAATCAATCAATGATAATAATGCTGGAATATCTTTGACATCTGTATATAAAATCAAATCATATAAACGGCGAATATTCTCTCCAATAAATCTACCTGATAAAAACCCTTTCTGATTTTCACTTATCACAAAAGGTAAAACCTTCTTAATTCGATTCGGAATACATCCCAATGCTAATTTATAAACTACATTCAACAAAGAAATTGGTCGCCAATTTTTCAAATAATATTTATCTTTATCTTCTTTAGGAATCAAAGTTAGGTTCTATAGCAATGCAAAATGTTATTCTTTTTGTGGATATAATATTGTCAGTAAAGAAAGGATAGATAAGAAGGGAGGAGGATTAGCTCTTGCCATTAAACAAGATCTGAAATATGTTATGAGACCAGATATTAGTATATTCAATGATGCATGTGAAACGCTGTTCACTGAAATACATAAATCTCATAAAAATGTTATTATTGGTGTGTGTTACAGACCACCCTGTAAATCTGTAAAAGGTTATCTCAATCATTTGAAAGAGATATTATCTGTTGTTAATTCAGAGCATAAGGAATGCATATTGCTTGGAGATTTTAATATAGATTTGATGAAACTTGATGTAAGCTCTTATTCACATGAATTTTTAGAAACATTTTGTGCCCATTCATTCTTGCCTATGATAAGCAAACCTACAAGAATAACGGATAAGTCAATGACTTTGATTGATAATATTTATTCAAATTATGATGATAATGTGAGTGCTTTTTCTGGGATAATGGTGACAGATATATCTGATCATTTACCTATTTTTTATGTACTTAATAATGGTGTTTCTGATGATGGTGGTATTGATAAACAGCAGATGCAGTATGAAGTAAATGATGTTAATATGTGTAATTTTATGCGGCAATTAGAGGAATATAATATCATGTTTAAAGAAAATAACAGTATAAGGATCCACGATATTTATGTTTTATTGTAATGCATTTGATATGTGTTTTCCACTGAAGTGTGTAAAGAAAAAACAAATTAATAAACCTTGGTATTCGTATGAATTGAAGAAACTCTGTTCAAAAAAGGGCAGGTTGTATAAGAAATTTATTAAAAATCCTTCCCAGTACCGAAAAGAATGCTACCTTAAATCTCGTAATGTATATACCAATGCTGTTAAAGCTGCCAAACGAAAGTATTATTTTTGTAAATTTCAGAATTTAAAAGGTGATATACATGTATCTAAAACGTGGAAGTGAATTAATGATGTATTACAAGTACGTAAAACAAGGGTTCAACAAAAGGTTTTTCAGCATGATGGTAAAGTATTAGAAAATCCTGAAGATATTGCACGACATTTTAATCATTATTTCATTAATGCTGGAAATAAGATTGCTAAAGGCTGTAGGCAAAGTTTTTTCACTCACAGAGATTTTTTATGTGGAAATTTTAATCAAACTGCTTTTTTTAAACCTGTAAATAAAAAAGAGATTATTGATTATGTTTTAGCTTTGAAAGATGGAAAGGCTCCAGGGTATGATCAAGTTAAGTCTCTGGTAGTTAAGAGAGTAATTCATATAATATGTATACCTTTGAGTTCAATTTTTAACCTCTGTCTTGAAACAGGCCAAATACCAAAGGAATTAAAGTTAGCAAAGGTTATTCCGATTCATAAGAAAGGACCAGTTGATGTGTTTTCAAATTACAGGCCCATTTCATTATTACCCTTGTTTTCTAAAATATTTGAAAGTGTTTGTATGTTAAATTGCAAGGTCACTTAGATAAACATGGAATTTTGTATAAAAAGCAGTTTGGATTTCGAGCTAAACATTCTTCATCTCATGTTTTGTTGGATTTTACGTTGAATTCTTCAAAAGCAATAGAGAATAAAGAAATAATAGTTGGGATTTTTCTGGATTTTAAAAAAGCATTTGACTCTATTAATCATGAAATATTATTGGATAAATTATGTTTTTATGGGATCCGTGGAGTAACACTTGAATTGTTCCGTAATTATTTGTTTGATAGAAAACAGTTAACTGTATTTTCTGATTATAATTCTTTACATGAAAAAGTTGTGTGTGGAGTACCTCAAGGGTCAATATTAGGTCCCCTTTTGTTTTTGCTATATGATTTATCAAATATTTCTAATGTCATGAATGTACTGTTGTTTGCTGATGATACTAATCTATTTTTTAAACATGAAAATGTAGAATGTTTGGCTAAAATGATTAACATGGAACTGTGTAAAGTTAGTAATTGGATAAGTGCAAATAAGTTACAATTGAATTATGAAAAGATGCATATGATGATTTTTAACTCTCGTAAGAAAGATACAAGTACATTGAAGGTATTTATTGATGGCCATGTAATAACAAATGTAAAGACAACTAAATTTTTAGGTATTAGTATTGACTCTGATCTAAAATGGAAGACACATGTGAATGAAATATTGTTGAAAATATCTAAGATTATTGGAGTTATGAGTAAATTAAAAACGTGTTTGCCAAAATGTATTCTCTTAACCATTTATAATTCATTAATCCTTCCTCATTTGTTATATAATATCATTGTTTGGGGTGCTTGTAGTAAGTATTTATTGCATCGTATTTTCCTACTGCAGAAAAGAGCGGTACGTATCATTTCAAAGTCTTCATATGATAGCCATACAAAGCCATTGTTTCATGAATTGAATATACTGCCAGTATTTTTACTTTATGATTACCAAGTGATTTGTTTTATGCATTCATATACTAATGATAGGTCACCAGAATTATTTGATAATTTGTTTGTGCAAAATAGGTCAATTCACAATTATAATACAAGAAGTGCAAATGATTTTCGTGTGCAATACGGAAGGTTCTCGTTTACAAACTCTAATATCATATGCAGAGCACCAGAATTATGGAATATGTTACCTGAAAATATAAAACAATGCAGTGCTGTGAAAATTTTTAAAGTAAAGTTGAAAAAATATTTATTACAAAAGTTTATATCAGATAATTAGTTTTTTTTTTTCAATAATCAGGCTGAGTTATTGTGATATGTGTGCGTGTAGTGCGTATGTACAAATGTCTCAATGTTTTTGATATGCATGTCAATGACAACTTATACTTTATATGATTGTTGTTGGATCTTCAAGTTATAAGTTATTTTATTACTTTCTGGAGATCCATCCATTTGCCATTCATATTGTCTCTATTTTTTTTCAATTGTCTATGTAAATTGTACTTTTACTTGTGTGTTAATGATATATATCATGTCTTTGTACTTGTTCATGTTGTTCATGTTGACATGGAAATGGAAAATAAATTCAATTCAATTCAATTCAAAACACCCAATTTTTGAGAAAAAGACATATTTGGGAGATATATGGGAGATATCTTGAGAAGGGATTAAAAGGGACACGGGCTATAGTAACTGATCAGTGGGAATGAGTGGGAATGCTGGGAGATGATTGTTGTAATCCTTGTGGGATTCATTTAAGAGTACATTATAATTGTGTGAAAATTATTTGTTTCAGAATGGTCTCATATTGAAGTAATGTGCAGCACAGATTTCCAGGATAGCATGCCTGTACATCAGCAACGAGGCGATCGTTAACGGGCCAATAAAAAACAAACAAACAAACAAAAACAAAAACACCGTGCCAACAGTCGTACAGTATGCACAGTACCCATATACATACATACATACATACATACATAATATTTGTACGAAAATATTATACATACATAATATGAATATGTATATATATATATATATGAAGAGTTTGTTCGCAAAAACCGATAAGTCCATTTTTGAAGATTTTGAAGTACGGTCTCTGTCATAAAGTACAAAATAATACCTTTTGAATGATATTTTAGTCTCTACATAAAGGTACATTTTTGAAGTTATGGTCAAAAGAAGCATAAATTTTCTTATTATTCTCTTTCTTTTTCTTGACCTTTAATCGCAAATATCTCCATTTGGCATATATGGACTTATCGGTTTTTGCGAACAAACACTTCATATATATATATATATATATATATATATATACATGTATATATACATATATATATAGAGAGAGAGAGAGAGAGAGAGAGAGAAAGAGAAAGAAAGAAACTCGACTTGAGGGATCCGTAGGGGGAATATAGACCGTTTCAATTTCGATGGCCTATTCACCTACCGCCGCTAGCGGCGCTATAACGGCCGCCATAACTGGGGGCCAACGGGGGCTCCCAGCGAGCTAGCTAC
The DNA here is from genome assembly GCA_033980235.1 of Diadema setosum. Lineage (NCBI taxonomy): Eukaryota > Metazoa > Echinodermata > Echinoidea > Diadematoida > Diadematidae > Diadema > Diadema setosum. Next base: position 3,558,089 of record CM067077.1, on the reverse strand, counting down.
CCAGCGAGTTGCACTTGCAGCTAGCAGCCCAGCGTACCCATCGCGCATAGTTAGCCGGGCGCGGCCGCATGCGCCGCCGGCGGCCGCTGGGTCGGCGACCGCCGCGCTAAAATTGTGATTGTTTTACTCACTGTGGAAAAGTCATTCAGCGGCATTTAATGCCTTTCTTTTGGATAGATTGAGTAATTCAGACATATCGATGTAAAATGAAAGCTTCGAAGGATCAGAAAAAAAAAAAACAACAAACAGATATTGTGCAGTTCTTTGGGTGCACAAATGACAGGCGAAAAACCGGAAATGGAAGCTGCACGCCAGTGTGTGAAATTCAGACACTGCTGACGCATGAATATACAAAATTTGTATATCACTTAAGTGAAACACAGCGGTATAAAAAATGCACAGATTTTCGAAACAAACTTTGGCCTATGCCTAACAGATTCTCTATTTAATATAGGCTTAATCACTGCATATTCATATTCGTAAAATAAAGTTGTTCATTTTAGAAGACAAGTTCAGATCACATATTTTGATAATTCATTACTTTTTTCTTTTTAAATGCTTGGTGCAATACTTACCAAAGTTAGAATACACTTCCTGGTTTAGTGGTTATACTATATGACAAACATTAATTAAAGCCTACACTACAGCCAAATGAATGTTTCAAGATGTGTAAAAAATTCTTATATTGTAAATTTTTACTTCTTCACTAAGCGTTCAGCATTAAATTGACCATATTCAACTTGGGCCTGGAACTCTGAATTTGAGTTGATTTTTGATAAAGTGATACTTATAGATATTAAACTGCTAAGTGCTATGAATGGTGGCAAACATCCGTTTCATAAGCATAATTCATATTTAGAAAGTTTGATTTGAAAATCACTTTTGTAGATTATAATTTTAGGCGTTAGCGCGATGTTAAATGCAAGGAGTAATACTTTGGTTGTTGACATCAGGCAACGTAAATTAACTTCTTAAGTTTATACGGCTTAGAAACGCCTAGATTTGCCTTCAGTTTGGTTTACTTAGTTAGGCTTGCCGGAAGTTAGTGACAACCGAAAATGATATAGGATGTAGCTAGGGTTCTAGAAGTCAATAAGTCTAGACGGGTCTAGATCTAATCTGGACTGTTGGCTAGAATTCTAGACAAGATCTAAAAAAACGTTAGACAGACTCTACCCCGCTGGTCCGAGAAAAGCCTAAAAAGGTTTAAGTTAACTGATATTATTACTAATTGATAGCGCCATATCTACTATCTAGCTCAAGATTCTGATTCATTATTTGTATTTAATTATATCAGTTAACTGCTCAACAGTCTAGGCTCACTATCTAGACGTCTGTCTGCGCCTAGCCATAGTTCTCCCCAGTTGTTTTTTATCCTCTTACACAAATGTGAATAGATCCAGTGAAGGGGCTTACACGGGAGTACCCAGGTCATCGCAAAAGAAATAGAATCTACAAACACTCACGGATCGTACCGATATTTACCTTGAAGTTCAAGTTTGGGTTACAGCCGTATACGCCATCTACCCATTCGCTCATAGTCGGTATAAGTTGTTTAATTTTATTAATAACAGCTAACGAAAAAAAAAAGTAGACTCTATAGTTGTCACAAATCCAGACGCGTCGATCGCTGCCAGCGCCAGAGATAGCTAGCTGGCCGGCTGGCACCGCGTGGTAAAAGCACTGGCTTCCGCTGGCACCCTTGCCACGCACGCACGGCGCTTGCCGACCCGGCCTGGTTGGCCCCCAGTTATGGCGTCGCCTTAAGAGGGCGCACTTCCATGAACAGTTGCTTGAATCGGTCTATACGTCGGAAAAGGAGGTATCTTTTACGGGGAATTCGTTCCAAAGGGGACATTTTCAAAGCCTGATCTGAGGCCTTAGGACTACTAATACTCCACAGTAGGGCAAAGAATCATGATGGCATAGTCTGTATAGATTGAGGACTGTAGCTACTATCAATGCAACTTAGGGGAGATTGGCAGGGATGAAAAAAAAAAAGGTATATGATAACATTGGATGTGCATATCAGAAAACGGGTCATTGATGAATTTAGGTATACGTGCTTTTTTTCTAAATAATAAGTTGCATTTTCTCATTAACATACAGAATTCAGTGCTATAAGATGCATTTTGTGCGCTTGCCATTTCAGTTATTATATTAATAATGTTATTATTAGTGTATATCTTTTTCAAAAAGGGCAAGATTTTCATTTTTTCTGAATATTTTCATGCTTTTTATCAAAATCCCCCGGTGTTTTACTCCGCATTTCCCCTTATGGCTGGAAATAGCGTTATATGTTATATATATATATATATATATATACTTATATACATATATATATATTCATTTACACTGTTTAGGTGTACCTGCGCTTTGGAATCTTAACTGTCGGAGGTTTCACGCTGTGTGGCGATCTTCAGGTAGACTGACTTTTAAAAATGATGCGCTTCTGTGTTAATGTGGATCGGCTTGACGCTTGGATGGTTTGTCTGTTCCTGTGTCTACAATTAGATATTGGTTCGGCCCTTCGGTTGAGTGCGTTTCTGCTTCGAATGATTATGACCTTCTCATCGAGGCAGAGATTGCACAGGCCACTCTTTCTTAGGATTAACTTTTACCAAGGAGGTTCTAGAGAATGGAGTCACAACCGTCTTATTTCCTTTGCTAGATGTTCGAAGCCGCTGCTCAAAAATATTTGAAGCATGTGCCAAACAGGATCTGCCGCGCAGATAGGAAGACAATTGACTCGTGTCTCATTGCATAATCACCAGCCACTTTCAAAGGAAGATAGGTCTTTGTGATAGTAATTATAGTCATAGTCATAGTCATAGTATAATTTTGTAACACACCCTTTTTTTTTCTATCTGGTTGATATGTTTGTTTTGATTAATTGTAACGTTGTGCATTTGAATATATGTTTTGTATCTTTTTATTGTGCAGGGCCCCTTGGTAGAGCAGTTTTTTAACTGAAAGGGCTACCCTGTTGAAATAAAACGAAAATAGATAAATGAATAGATAAATAAACTAATTTTCGCTATCCCTTCTTATAGCCGTGGATACAACTCGCCGTACTTGCAAGTGCGTGCTGTCTACTTGCAAAAACGTGGACAAAACTTGGGGATCCGTACGTAGTCAGTACCGCCTCAGTACGGATTTTGAAGCACGCAGACACGCCGTATCTGATGCAGTCACGAGGAACTTTCGCTGCGTTCGGGCTACGGATTCACCCTAAGTACGGGCAACGTACGTGCCCTCTACAGTAAAGCCCCAGTCACATAATGCTCTGCGTCCGGCGTTACGTCCAAAAAAGTCATTTTTTCCGCGGACCCCAGCGGATCCTTTGCCGTCACCAGAAATTTGTACAAAACATGCGGGCAAAAAATGCGGGCGATACGGGCAGATACGACCAGATGCGAACACTTGCGTCCACTTGCGGATATTCTTACGAATTGGAACATAATAGATCTGAACACTTGCGGATATTTTTGGATAGTTACGAATAGTTACAGATTGTTATTAATAATTATGGACAATTTGGTTTTCTCTTACGATTCCTGCTAAGTCAGTGTATTATGACAGCAAGGTTATCACATTTTGAACTGTCTTACATTGTACACTGGGGAAAACTGAAATTGAATTTCGTACAAGTTGTGAAAAAATCGTAATCCTTTAAAATTTGCTGAACAATAGTAAAAGCTATATGAAATTTTGAACTTGAAGTTTGAATTTTGTTTGTGCAACTCAAATTTGAATAAACGTCATAAATGAAAGGAATATATGTGACCGTGCATCACAAAACGAACAAAAGGTCGCACACACTGATTTTGTGAGAGGACTGAAAATAGGTGAAATGGGTCAACCGAGCCGATGTTGACTTGGCTACCCTTGGTAAATAAGGCCTTATCATTATTATTATTATTATTATTATTATTATTATTATTATTATTATTATTATTATTATTATTATTAATTTCAGTTTAATCTGATAATCCCCTCATTGTTGTTAGTCCGGTGGTTTCCATCCTGTTTTTTGTCCCATTCATCGCACAACCAGCACGGCTTGATAAAAATTAAGCGCTTGAATAGACACTGTACTTCAGAGCCTCTTTTCTCAGTTTACACTTTTTTAAGTGTGTGCATTCTTTCCACTATTTAGATTTAGGAGAGTCCTTTTGATTTGAGTAATACATCATTTTAAAGCTTGAAGTCTGCTTTTTCAGAATATTTTCCCAACTAAAATTTCATGTGTGGTGACTTTTTGTGTGTTTTGTGGTGAAGGGTCACATAAATATCACTATACCACAAATAAAATACAAAGAGTAAGAAAATATTACTTGCAGTCATGGAATAGACAAACTGTGGTTACGCTGTCGTTGCTCAGCGATATTCATGACTTACTGGGTTATGTTAAGGAGATATTTATGATAAAGCAATGCTTATTAAATCTACAGAAAAAAAAGACATCAGAACTTTCAAACACCCCTCCCACGCCCAAGTACAATATCAAGTCATCTCTTGAAGTAATGTATTTTCTGTTTGAATTTCTTGTATGCATGTCATTTTGTAATGCGCAGTAGAGTATATTATCATAGTAGCTGCGCAATATAAACGTCCCTTACTTGATTATTATTATTATTATTATTATTATTATTATTGTTATTATCATTATAATAATAATTATTATTATTATTAAAAAAAAAATGTAGGGCCTAATACACATTCGATGGAGCGTAAAGTGCATGGGTAATACTATAGAGAAGTAAATTCGTTCTCATTTTATATAGTTGCCCGTGTCCCACACCTTCCCCGGCCAGAAAAGTGTTTAAAATGCTATCACCCCATCCCCTACCCAAAATATTGCTTTTTTCGAAAAAAAAAAATACATTCGAAGAGTACAAGAAAAAAAAAGTTCAGCACCAAGAGTCAACCAATGTCATGAGTATACAGGGTATGGGTGCCACTTAAAATGACCATTAATTGTGGGAGACATTTCATAATTTGACCATGCAGTTCTGCCTTGAGCTCCACCGCTCCGACTGTGTTGTAGCATTCCTTCAGGTAAAGGCGCTGCAGCTTGGCAGCAGGAGTATTGTGCCTTCCCACGAGTCTCTGTGTTCCCATGCGAGTGGAAAACGAAAAACGTCGAAGGGAAGGACGTAATTGTCCGCAACATCCGTAGCTGTCCGTAAATAGCCGTAAGCGGACGAAACTGTTGTGATACGTTAACTTGCGGTTAATTTCGGATACTTACGGTGGACGTAAGCGAACGCAAACGGACGGAAGGTAATTTTTTTTTTTTTGCGGATGGTCTGCGTCCAAGCCACGGGTAGTTACGTTCAGTTACGGATAGTTACGTTTGGTTACGGTTACTTGCGTAAGTTTGCGTCCGTGGCGTCCCTCTGCGAAATTTTGAACATTTCAAAATTTCGCAGGTTCGGCGACGTCATTTTGCGTTTCTTTACGGATGAGTTACGGACAATTACGTCTACATACGTCCCTGCGGATGCCTGCGTCCACGCTGCGTCCCCCTGCGTCCACTCATTCGTATCTATCCGCGGCGGACGTAATCCATCGTAAAGCACTGTGTGACTGGGGCATAAACTGCGTACAACGCACTGACTCCGTGCGTTTTCCTGCCGTCACTTGCTCGACGGGCAGCGCACGTAGCATATGCTTGCGTGTTGAGCCCGTGATATTATGTGCGTAGTGCGTACTTATTCGGCACTTCGTAAGTTCAACTCTTCAACAGAGCACGCAGATCGTACCGAATAAGCACCTGCTCCGCACTTACAACGCAAATTGTGCGCACTACCGACGGACGAGTGTCATTAATTTTCGTCTCCAAGATGTTGGCAGTTAGATATTCGTACTGTTCTATTTCACCTTGGGGGCATAAATGCCCTTTTTGCCTCGAAAAAAAATCATATACACAGAAAAATGATGATTGTTATATTACCAGAGAGAGCTTTCAAAACTCTGTCGAATTGTCATCACAAACCAAAATGTCATGCCATAGGACCTTTCTGCCTGGCAGGCGATGAGTAATGATTATGGTTAATAAGAATATAATTTTGCAGAACATAAGAGACAGTCAAAAAATGCTTGAAGAAGAGAAATTTTTAGTTCTGAGTGGTCAGTGCATGAAGTGACCAGGTTTTTGGAGTTCTGAAAAATTGTTATATTCAAGAGTTGCACAAGCTTGGTTAAAATGCATTGGTCATCATTGTTTTTGTATAGAGCAGTGATAAAGTCAGTACAATTTCAGTTAAGCTGAAATTGAGAATGTGTATATTTTGAAATTAAGCAAGGAAGAAATTACTATGATTACAGTATTACCTTATATACATTGCAAACGCGACACCTTCAGACTCAGAGAAAATAGGCCTACATTCATCATTCCAGCAATATGCTGTTAATCTAGCTCAAAATATACTGGATGGCTGAAATGAACCACTGGCGACCTCTAAAACTGCTTGTAAAGATGGCAGACTTCATAACATTAAATGATATGCATCTTAAATAACAAACGTATATTCTCAGCTCATCTCCAGTGCCAATGTGTTCTGCCCCAGTCACATAGACATCCCGAATCACCCCGGACCACCCCGGATATGATCCGGGGAGAGATCCGTGTTGACGCCGGGAGGCCAACACGGCAACTTTTGGAGGTCAAAAACATCCGGCGTTATCCGGGGATTGCCGTGTTGGCAGAGCAATCCGTGGTGGTCCGTGTGGCTGCCGTGTAGATGCTGTGTTGATCCGTGTAGCTGCCGTGTTGATCCGTGTAGATGCCGTGTTTGTCCGTGTAGACGCCGCGCTCTTCCGGCCTTATCCGTGTAGCTGCCGTGTTGATACCGTGTGTACAGTCATACCAGATTCCCGGATCTCCCCGGACGTCCCCGGATTTCTCCGGATCACCGTGTAGCATCCGTGTTTATAATAACTATGTGACTGGGGCATTAAGCTATACAAACCCAATAATGTTTTACAATGTCATTGTATATACGATAGTAATGTTTATACGTGTACCTGGCCCCCATTTCACAAAATAAGTTAGGATGGCAACTCTTGCTGGAATGACAACTTCCAATGGCAACAGCCAATCGGGAAGCTGGATTCTTGTCGTTATTATGACAATTGCAATTCCAGCAAGAGTTGCTATCATATCACCTTTTTATGAAATATATGGGGCCCAGATGTATTAACCCTTTCTCTGTCGGTGAGTCATATACAGTTGTATTCACACATTTCACATATAAACCTATGGAGATGAAATAAATATGGTACACAGCAGGTTAAACTGCCATGTACACGTATGGAGAAGACGTATACATCAGAAGAATCTCGGAAGGTGGTCCTATAAGGGCTTTCTACTCTTGTGTTTCTTAACCCCGGACTTTCTCTGACCCAGGACTATCGTTAGTCCCGTACCATTTTTTTTTTTCAGCTTTTTACACTCGCCAATTAGTCCCGTACTATCTCTTGTCCGGGGCTAAGGAAAAAACTGACCTTTTTACACTCGTATTTCTTAGCCCCGGACTTTCCAAACCACATGAATATTCATAATTACGCTGTGTACTGTGCACGTACACCCACACACCGGCAGCACTTGATTACCTCGTTTCTGATTGGTCAGTGAGGGTCGGACTTCGTCTCCGTCGCTTAGCCCAGGATTATTTTTTCGTTCTGTTTACACTCACTTGCTTGGCAACGCAATTGCGGTGCTAACCCCTGCTATTTTGCAGGGCCAGATAGTTCCGTACTATCGGTGGGGCTAGCCCACTTTGGCAAAAACGAGTGTAAACAGAAAGTGGGCTAAGGATAGTACCGTACCAACGGTGGGGCTAAGGCCCCCCCCCCCCCCCCCTTAGCCCCACCGTTGGTCCGGGGCTAAGCAAAAATTTACAAGTGTAAAAAGCCCTATAAAGGCCTACCCCAACATCTGACGGGAAAAAAAAAAAAAACAACATCGCACTTGCACGCACTTACAACATGCGAGAGAGTACGGATACCGTACTTGAACAGCACGTGTAATTACAGTCTCCGCAAGATAACATGGCAGTTGCACGGAGATTGTACGTTGTAAGCACGTACAACTCACTTACCACGTTCACAACGTACGATGCACGTAACCCTTCACGGCCAGGCGTGGCGTGCGGACCACGTACTTACACCCTGCGCAACCGTGCGAGTGTCGTGCGTTGACGTACTTCCTCCCTGCTCCAGTCACTCCCTCCCCACGTTTTCAGAAGAAGAAAAAAAAAAAAAAAAACGTGAATGCCGTGGCGTCCGCCAAAAACGTACGGACTAAAAGCACACACGGCGAGTTGTGACCAGGGCTATATACTGTCATACGACGCATAACGGTCATACGACTTATAATACTGGTACTCAACACACGCTCCGTAGGTGCCTCTCTGGAGTGTCTGGCGTCCTCCTCCTGGCGAGTACTAGTGCAGTCATGCGTCGACCTCCTCACAAGGTGAGACCATGGAGTAGCCGTCAGAGGTACTTGTAGGCCCTAAACTATGCATGATAGTCAGAGGACCATGTGACGGTTTTTTTTTTCTCTCTTTTCTTCCCACTTTACCAAATAGGAGTAATATGGATGCTTATCATCATTGACATGATCTCTCATGGTCATAATGTGAGAAATGTTAAAGACAACAAAATCCATCGTCTTTTCAGTATAGCTGATCCGATCGTCATGGGTGACGAAGGTTCCTACTGAGCGTGACTACAAAAACATCTCGGAGGATGGGGTATCACGAGGGTCAAAACTATAACAAAATATGTTTTTTTTTCAAACATAAACAAAACTTGATAGAAATGGAACTTCACCGAGTCCATGTCATCTGACGGAGGAGAAATTAATGGAAGACGTCAACAGAATTTCCGGGTCCGACCGTGAATATAGGTAGGTGACGACTGTATGACCAGCTGCTTTTTGAGCTTTAAAGGTATTACGCCTGAGGTAATTTGAGACGAGGAAAATGACGTTCATATTGTATTTCATAGCTCATTCGACGAAATCTGATCGGAAGTTGAGACGTAATTCATATTATACATGTACAACGTTTTTTTAGCTGTTTTACCGTCATGGCAAAATAAAGATCAACACTTAGATAGTAACACATAATATGTGTTACTATTATCATCCTTTTCTAGAGAACATAGGTATGCGTAAACGCAGCGATTCATTTGTTTCTTGAAAGAAATAGGCCCACATTTTGTGTTTTTAGAGAGGGGGTGTTTTGTTGTCATGATTGACTTGATCACTGATATCTAGATTTTATTTATTTTTTTGAAAGGAGGATACACATGTCTTCTAAGCCAAATCAACTACATTATTTCTCCTATTATATATATATATATATATATATATATATATATATATATATATATTACTGCTGGATCACGCTTTCCAATAAATTTAAGGAATAAGGATTAAGGAATCCTCAAGGAGAGACGTCAAGCACATATTAGACATCGTGTACCTTCATCAACGGCCCATTAGCAGTAAACCTATGGAATGTTAAACCCTTTTGCACATTTCAATGTTACCCTGAGGGGCAAGTCTATATTCATCAAGGAAGGATATTGAAAAATAAACACGCAAGACTGAGTGAATATCCTGTTCGATATTCTTAAAATGGCAGGATTGCCAATGCCTTATAATTATTCGCAGTAAGTATACCGCACAGATGGTTGGTTGAGATGTTTTGATACTTTGAAGGCATGAACCATCAACATGCTGCGTCTAGATTGTATTGTAATATCACAACTCGTTAAATTTATGTAACTGACACTGATAACAGGTGTATGCATTTATAGTTGACCTTTTTTTTTTTTTTAACGGGCTTTCGCAAACGTTAGACATTATCATTCAAATGAATACCTTAAAGTGTGACGATATTGTCATAAACAACACGTAAGGTTGTAGCTGTGACTAGTATGAGAACCGGCATGGAATGTCTTTTATCCAACTTAATGAAGGACATGTTCTGTCGTATAAGTAATGCAACGACTACACAATGCATGCAAATATAGAGAAGCATGGGCTGTACGTGATGGTCTTGTTGGTGAAAATCAGTGTGTGTGTGTGTGTGTGCGTGTGTGTGTGTGTGTGTGTGTGTGTGTTTGGTGAGTGTGTGTATGTGTGTGTGTGTGAGAGAGAGAGAGAGAATAAAGAAAAGGAGGGAGGTCTTGTTCTGTACACTCCATTCCACAAGTATGTCGAATATATTATATTCATAATATAAACATGTGCATGTGTTGGGGATCATGAGAGAGAAATTAAGAGCACAGTAAAATGTAGAATTAGGTCTAACTGCCCGCATTACTAATACATTGTCTCCAAAAGGGTCATATGTCAACAAGCAATATAATCAAGCGAAGAATATCTTTAATAACACCAAAAGGGTACTCACTGCCGACTGTGCCAAAGTTCGCTTTGACTGAAATCATCAGCAAACAGTGTCTCACAAAGTCCAACGCATTATTCACTCGCCTTGAACCTTACGGGGAAATGATGACGCCGTTGCGTGCAAAGTTCTCAGTTTGTCCTCTCCGTATGTGTCACAAATTTGTAATAAATCATGAGAAAGCAGCAATAAAATCACACATCGTAAATGCAAACAGAGTACAAAGTACTAAGTGTACATTTGTTGAATGTGAGAAAACTCTTCTATCATGTCGGTTGTTGTATCGACCTTGGAGCCAAGTGTAAAGATATTTCTATGATTTCAAGAAATCGAGCCCAACTATCCGAAAGTCAATCAATATCAAGGTAAAAAAAAATGAAATAGATCATGTTAAATGTGTTAGAAATGTAAAAAACCGGGGCATAGAACGGGTTTAAAATATTTCGACCCTACACACTGAGAAATTACACTGTAAAAACATCGGTGTTAGATTTAACACCACGGGTGTTAAATCTAACACCGATCAAACTTCAATAAAGGACCACACCCACAGGTGTTAAAAATGCACTGTGATGGTGTTGAAAAGTGTTCACCTGACACTTCGTGGTGTTAATTTGACACTGTACCTGGTGTTATTTTGACACTGTACTGGTGTTAATTCAAAAATGACACCACATGGTGTTGATTTGATATTTGTTGGTGTTAATATCAATGGTTTAACACCCGTCCAGCTTCCATAAGAGACCACACCAGCTGGTGTTACTTTGGTGTAAATTTATTTTCACATTTTTTCAAAAATCTAGTATTTTAATGTAAAATTCTTGATCGTCTTGTTTAAATTAAAAATCAACAAGAAGTGCAGTTACTAAGAAACTCTTCAAAAACATTTTAAAATTTGGAAATGACACCCGGAGGTGTTAATTTAACACCATAAATGAGCACCGAAAATTTAACACAAGCTCGGTGTTCACTATTTAACACCGCACTTTTTGCAGTGTATGGTTTATTTTGGTGTTCAGTTTGGCCCAGTGCACCCTTGAGTAGACTGGAGTTGAATATTGGACCTGCATGGGTGCTATTTACTCCAAGTGGGGTTCACCTTTGAGATAAAGTTAAATTTCTGAACCTCCGAATAGAAGAATTAGTCTGCTAAAATACCTAGAGCATATAGTGTTGCGTTCATACATGTTATGATTCTTCACGCAGTATCACTAATAATTTGAATTGTCGATGAAGTTCAACTTTGAAATAACAAATTAATCAATGTAAAAATCTGTTGTTGATGTTTGATATATGAAGTAGCATTTTTTTTTTTTTTTGATTCATGTCAGTTTCATAAACTGTACGTGGGCAAAGATTAACACTCCAACATATTCAGCAAACAATGTCTGGCAAAGTCCAACGTATATTTCACTCGCCTGACGGGGCAAAATGATGACGCCTTTGCATGCAAAGTTCTCAATTTTTCCTTTCCGTATGCGTGTCACAAATTTGTAATAAATCATGAGAAAGCAGCAATAAAATCAGACATCGTACATGCAAACAGAGTACAAAGTACAAAGTGTACATTTGTTGAATGTGAGAAAACTGTTCTATCATGTCGGTTGTTGTATCGACTTTGGAGCCAAGTGTCAGACATTTCGATGATTTCAAGGAACCGAGCCCAACTATCCGAAAGTCAATCGATATTAAAGGGTGCGTACAGTTCTGGTCGAGGTTAGGATTTAGCTTTTAACGTTTTGCGAGACATTCAGAAACCACTCTATGAGATGTCAAAGAGCATGCAATTCTAAAGGGTATCAAAACTTTATTTGATGAAAATCGGTTTTGAAATGCCTGAGATATCCCAAAACAAGGTGAAACAAAGAGATCCTAATAAAAGGCGTGGCCTGTAGTCTTTTAATTATTATCACTTTTTTTTGATATCTCAACCATTTGAAAACCAATTTTCATCAAATAAACATTGAATCCTTCTTAAAATTACATGCTCTTTCACATTTCATAAGAGGTTTCTCATTATATATCACTTATAGGAATGTAAAAAACCTGAATCAAGGTGTACATCTGTCGAAGGTAATGAAAACTGTTCTTTCGTGTCGGTTGTTGTAACGACTTTGCAGCCAAGTGTCTGACATTTCGATGATTTCAAGAAATCGAGCCCAACTATCCGAAAGTCAATCAATATTAAGCTAAAAAATTGAAGTAGATTTACTAGATTATGTAAAACGTGTTACAAAAATGTAAAAAAAAAAGAAGAATGAGTTTAAAATATTTCGACCACTATGTAGAAAGATATGCCTGTATAAGGTCTCACAAAGTAAGTTAGACACAATGTAAAATGTACTAATGAAGGAAATAAATCTATAAGGTTAAAATGATACTTAGCAATGACTATCCAGAAACCCTGATTAGAAGCTTAGTATTGAGAATTGCAAGAATCATCAAGGGTTGGAGGTTCGACACTCGGAGAGAGAGGACAAGTGAAAGTTACCTCTCCAATACATGCCTTACTTCGAAATATATTCACTGTGTCACACGTGAGTCCTTCAACGTACCTCTTTAAATATACATGTATATCGGATCCCAATACGCAACATGAGAGAAACTGTGAAGTACCGATATGATACACATGGAACTTAAAAAAAGAGTAAAGTTTCTTGGCATATAAAGCACTAGAATGTCTGAATGTCAAAACTGATCGTTATGCTCTGGATCACAGACCAAACCGGCTTTAAATGAAGTTGCAAGACTAAGACATGTAAGGAGGAGCCTCTGTTTCCGGAAGTTACGACATTCATAATTTCTTAAAAAGGAATTCTGCAGAACCGTTTTCGCACAGTTGAAATATGCAAATGAGTGATCAGACGATGTCAACAACTTGCAATTTTCCATTGATCGTGTAAAAAAAAAAATATGACAAGCATTCAATTACTTTCTGCTTTAAAGTATAAAATGTTATGGTCTTCCAGGTTGAATAATTTCAGAATTCTTTAAATAGTCGCCCTTATAATGTAGTATGAATTCTTTAAATAGTCGCCCTTATAATGTAGTATTAGATGACACAGTTCTCATTAACGAAGTTCTTAGGTCTGACAATCGACAACAAAGTCTTGTGGAAGCCTATGTCTGCATGGCTTCACGACCCTCTGCCCGTACTAGTTCGCTATTCAGGATATTGACGCCCTCAACGTCGAAAACAAGTAGATTTTAAGGTAGTATTTCCTTCGGCAAAGGCGGCGACTTCGTCCAGTTGGCAAAGGGTCTGGAAATCAGACTAGTGGAAGCCACGTAATGATAGTGTTACCATCAACGAAGTGAAGTTTTAATACTCCACGCCATCCTTTTGATGTTATACTCAACTTTGATTCTGCCTTATCTTTAGTATGGTATCCTGCATCTGGAAGAGAGCCTGTTACGTCTCTAGAAACAGTCCTTTGAATGTCCAATGTATCTTGAAAATCTCATACTGTCGTTTTATTATTGAGATTTTAAAGATAACTGATTCATTGTTAATTATCCTATCCACCTTATGGCCAGTTTACGTGTAAACCCAGTAATACCTTGATACCTTGACGCAGTGATCCCTTGAAGCAGCTTATGCATGAAGCTATACTGGGGATGAACTCGAACTGTGTGTCATGAGGGGGTGTCATTCAGTGTATGCACAATTGTGTCACTATCATACAACTAGAGAAGTACTCTGAGAGCGCAGACCTCCGCCAAGCATGCAGTATATTTTCTACCACTGATCTTTATCAGTGATTTTCACCCATACTTCCTTATAGCATTGTGTGCTGAGAAAGTCACCCGATTTCCTAATTTAGAAGCCTTTGTTACGTCATAAACCCTCAGCTACACGGCGCGCCTCGCCCTAGCAGAAGTTTGAAGTTTTGAAGTTTGAAGTTTGATTTATTACTCAACGACCCTCATGGGGTATGGGAGTACAATGTCAATTGAAAATACACAAAATAGAAAAATTTCAAATAAGAATTAACATATATACATGTATAATACAAATATATACAAGATATCAACATACTTTTCAAATATAATTTGCATAAAAGTATGTTATAAATAATATACTATACAAATGTAAATCTATCACGTGAATTACGAACGATGCAGGCACTGCCCGATGCAAATAATCATGCAAAAGGTATATAAAATAAACTAAATCAAACGAAATAATAAAGTGCAGTAACTAACTAAAAGAGGACATTATTACCTTACAAAACCTCGAAATGTTTGACAAAGTCTTTTTCTTAGTGGAATTGAACAATTGATCATATTTAAATGTGTTAGGATACTTCCTATAATATTTTTCGAGAGATCTTTTACGTTCTGTCGTAAAGAAGGGACATACAAACAAATAATGAAATTCATCACCAATATCATTTTGAGAACAATAGGTACACAAACGTTCAATTCTTGGAATGTCTTTGTAACGCCCAGACACTATTGGAAGCTTATGATTAAGGCAACGAAAACGTGTTAATGATTTCCTATCATTTTCATTAAGACGAATCAGATACTTTTCAAAGCATAATTGCTGCTTAAAAATTCTATAAACAGTGCATTGATTGTTTAACTCAACATCACTGTGCCACTCCTGTTGACTCATATCTTTAATTTTTGTATTTATTATTCTTTTGAATGAAGATAAAGATAGATTACTTGCTTGACTCTTCCACACGTCAGAAAGGCCTAAGCTATCAAGAGTATTCTTTACTTTGAAAATCCAACCCATCTGATTTTTCCCCTTCAAAAAGGAGAAAAATTCAAAGCTATAAATGATGCTTGATAATTTAGCTGATTTCCCGTTTACAAGACGGTACCAGAACATTAGCATTCGACTAGTGACAATTTTTAGGTGATCCGAGTATCCTTCGGATCACCTTCTGTATCTGTACGGATTCTTTGTTGGTTCTTCTTCTTTATTTCTGGACAAAAGTTGTGTAGAGGTTAGCTCAGAAAGTCCTCGTTCTATCAATTTCAAAATTATACCATATATGTATCATGTCCCAAAGACGACAGATCTAATGTATAATACTGATCAGTCGACCGTGACGTCACTATGACGTCATTATATGAAAACACATTCTCAATCATATCTCATTAATGGAATAGAATTTTTCAATGAAATTTATGTCACATATATTTCAAGTTATGCGCATTCTACTCATATTCTCAAAATTCATATTTTCTCTTAAAACGGGCGCGTACGCGCGCGTTGAAATATTTGTATACTCAAATCGAGCTCAAAATATTTTTTGCACACGTTTCAGACCATTTGGAGCATTTTTTGAAAAATTGAAAAAATCGGACGGACGCGTACGCGCGCGCACATATACGCACGCACAGCTCATACGCAATGAAAATTTCCCGTTTTTTCACTTTGATCGGATGTCTGAAATGTCAAGGAATATTTCTACCAAGTTTCAAGTCAATTCCACTCAAAATGACGTCATACGGGTCCGTCAAAGTTGAAATTCCGCGCGCGCGTCAATGGCGATATACAGTGCAACAATGCCAAAAAACTGCCAATTTTAAATCCGATTTTACTCGTCAGGATGGACGGTGACCCCCCATTTTCTTTACATATTCTGAAAGCTGATGAGTTGTACATGTTATTTCATGGGTTGGCAATGCTGGAAAAATGATCAAAATATATCAAATTTCTTAATAAAGTTAAAAAAGTAAATTTTCAAAATGACGTCATCAAATTTCAAGTTCATTCAAGCATATCTCACTTATTCTTTAGTTGATTTTCGTCCAAATTTCAATATGTTGTAGCTTATTAAATGGTCTTTCAGATGTATAATAACAACAATTTGATTGGATGACGGCATCACCTCGTAAAAAGGGATTAAAAGTAACATTGTTAAATTTGACCAGTTTACGTGTTATCTCTATGGGAGTGCAGTTTTTCTGGAAATGAAAACTGACATGACTATCTTTATCGAGCACTAGCTCACTTATGCTTCGGTGAATTTCTCCCATATTTTAATATGTTGTAGCTGAGACTTTGGGCTATCGTGAATGTGCCCTTCGTTTTTTCATACGGAGTCGGCATCATGCCCAAAAACTTGGTTGAAATTAAAGCTTATCTTCCATGTATTTTCATATTCCTTTCTTTCTGCAACTTTCTTTGCAATAACTCAAGAAAAACAAGCTCTATCAGCCCAATATTTTGCACATATTTAGTTTATGTCACGTACATTATTTCATAAAATAACAACTACTTGATCGGGCACCTTCTTGGGTATGTAAATTAGGGTCAAAGGTCAAAAATGTTTCATCCTGTATCTTGGTGAATACATGTCTTATCTTTCCCACATTTTGCATACGTAAAGACCATGTTACAAGAATCATTTCACAAAATAACCACTTTTTGCTCAGACGCCATCTTGTCTGTGCAAAGTAGGGTCAAAGGTCATATGTACTTCTTTCTTTATCTTCATTATGACGTGTTATCTCTATGGGAGGGAATTTTTCTAGATGTGAAAATTGACATGATTGACTTTATCGACGACTAGCTCAATTACCCTTCGGTGAATTTCTTCCAGATTTTAGTATGTTGTAGCCAATGTAATACTCTTTAAGTTTTGTTAATCAAAGTTTTAATCGGATGATGTCTTCACCACGTGAAAATGGATATAATGTAACCTTGTCAAATTTAACCAGTTTACGTGTTATCTCTATGGGAGGGAATTTTTCTGGAAATGAAAATTGACATGACGGTCTTTATCGAGCACTACCTCACTTACTCTTCTGTAAATTTCTCCCAGATTTTAATATGTTGTAGCTGAGACTTTGGGCTATCATCAGTGATTCTCCATTTTTTCATACGACGCCGAGATCACGTCAAAAAACTTGGTTGACATCAAACTTATCTTCGATGTATTGAGATATTTCTTTCTCTCTGCAACTTTCTTTGCAATAACTCAAGAAAAACAGCCCCTATCATCCCCATATTTTGCACATGTTTAGTTTATGTCACGTACATTATTTCATAAAATAACAACTACTTGATCAGACACCATCTTGGGTATGTAAATTAGGGTCAAAGGTCATAAATGTTTTAACCTGTATCTTGGTGAATACATGTCCTATCTTTCCCATATTTTGTACACGCAAAGGCCATGTTACAAGAATCATTTCACAAACTAACCACTTTTTGCTCAGATGCCATCTTGGCTGTGCAAAGTTGGGTCAATGGTCAAATATACTTCATTCTGTATCTTCGTTATAGTGTATACCGAATTTGGTAACAAAGATAGCAGACCTGACTCTCTTTTCAAAATGAGAATCCAAATATCACACGTCCAATGTCTCTAAACACAGATGAAACCTATATGGTCATGCCTATTGCGATCAGGACTCGAATCATTGATTAAAAAAAAATCGGATCACCTAATTTGTCAGTCTTGACAAATTCCAAGTCTAGTGTTAAACTTCCCGTTGTCACAAAAAAAAATTCTTTCTGCTCAAATGTTGTGTAGAGGTTAGCTCAGAAAGTCCTGATCCTATCAATGTCAAAATTATACCATATATGTATCATGTCCCAAAGACGACAGATCTAATAAAATTATAGTGATCAGTCGACCGTGACGTCACTATGACGTCATTACATGAAAACACATTCTCATTCATATCTCATTAATGGAATGGAATTTTTCTATGAAATTTACCTCACATATAGTTCGAATCAAGGTGATTCTACTCATGTTCTCGAAATTCATCTGCACTCTTAAAACGTGCGCGTACGCGCGCATTGAAATATTTGTATGCTCCAATCTAGCTCAAAAGTTTTTTGCACACGTTTCAGACCATTTGGAGCATTTTTTGAAAAATTGAAAAAATCGGACGGACGCGTACGCGCGCGCGCATATACGCACGCACAGCTCATATGCGAAAGAAATTTCCCGTTTTCTCACTATGATCGGATGTCTAAAATGTCTCGGAATACTTCTACCAAGTTTCAAGTTAATCCGACACAATATGACATCATACGGGCCCGTCAACGTTGAAATTCCGCGCGCGTGTCAATGGAGATATACAGTGCAACTATGACAAAAAACCGCCAATTTTAAATCCGATTTTACTCGTCAGGATGGACGGTGACCCCCCATTTTCTTTACATATTTTGAAAGCTGATGAGTTGTGCATATCATTTCATGGGTTGGCGATACTAAAAAAATGATGAAAAGATAACAAATTTCTTAATAAAATAAAAAGAGTAAATTTTCAAAATGACGTCATCAAATTTCAAGCATATCTCACTTATTCTTTAGTTGATTTTCGTCCAAATTTCAATATGTTGTAGCTTATTAAATGGTCTTTCAGATATATAATAACAACAATTTGATTGGATGACGGCATCACCTCGTAAAAAGGGATTAAAAGTAATATTGTCAAATTTGGCCAGTTTACGTGTTATCTCTATGGGAGTGCAGTTTTTCTGGAAATGAAAACTGACATGACTATCTTTATCGAGCACTAGCTCACTTATGCTTCGGTGAATTTCTCCCATATTTTAGTATGTTGTAGCTGAGACTTTGGGCTATCGTAAGTGTGCCCTTCGTTTTTTCATACGGAGTCGGCATCATGCCCAAAAACTTGGTTGAAATTAAAGCTTATCTTCCATGTATTTTCATATTCCTTTCTTTCTGCAACTTTCTTTGCAATAACTCAAGAAAAACAAGCTCTATCAGCCCAATATTTTGCACAAGTTTAGTTTATGTCACGTACATTATTTCATAAAATAACAACTACTTGATCAGGCACCTTCTTGGGTATGTAAATTAGGGTCAAAGGTCAAAAATGTTTCATCCTGTATCTTGGTGAATACATGTCTTATCTTTCCCATATTTTGCATACGTAAAGACCATGTTACAAGAATCATTTCACAAAATAACCACTTTTTGCTAAGACGCCATCTTGTCTGTGCAAAGTAGGGTCAAAGGTCATATGTACTTCTTTCTTTATCTTCATTATGACGTGTTATCTCTATGGGAGGGAATTTTTCTAGATGTGAAAATTGACATGATTGTCTTTATCGACGACTAGCTCAATTACCCTTCGGTGAATTTCTTCCAGATTTTAGTATGTTGTAGCCAATGTAATACTCTTTAAGTTTTCTTCGATCAAAGTTTTAATCGGATGATGTCTTCACCTCGTGAAAATAGATATAATGTACCCTTGTCAAATTTAACCAGTTTACGTGTTATCTCTATGGGAGGGAATTTTTCTGGAAATGAAAATTGACATGACGGTCTTTATCGAACACTAGCTCACTTACTCTTCTGTGAATTTCTCCCAGATTTTAATATGTTGTAGCTCAGACTTTGGGCTATCGTGACTACGCCCTGCATTTTTTCATACGACGCCGAGATCACGTCAAAAAACTTGGTTGAAATCAAACTTATCTTCGATGTATTGAGATATTTCTTTCTTTCTACAACTTTCTTTGCAATAACTCAAGAAAAACAGCCCCTATCACGCCCATATTTTGCATATGTTTAGTTCATGTCACGTACATTATTTCATAAAATAACAACTACTTGATCAGACACCATCTTGGGTATGTAAATTAGGGTCAAAGGTCATAAATGTTTCAACCTGTATCTTGGTGAATACATGTCCTATCTTTCCCATATTTTGCACACGTAAAGAGCATGTTACAAGGATCATTTCACAAACTAACAATTTTTTGCTCAGATGCCATCTAGTCTGTGCAAATTGGGGTCAAAGGTCAAATATACTTCATTCTGTATCTTCGTTAGTGTATACGGAATTGTGTACCATAGATGGCAGGTCTGACTCCCTTTTCTAAATGAGAATCCAAACATCACACGGCCAATGTCCACTAAACACAGATGAAACCGGTATGGTCATGCCTATTGGGATCAGGAGACTCAAATCGTTGATTTACGAACAGATCGGATCACCTAATTTGTCAGTGTTGACAAATTCCAAGTCTAGTTTCTATTATTATTATTAGGTGATCCGAGTATCCTTCGGATCACCTTCTGTATCTGTACGGATTCTTTGTTGGTTCTTCTTCTTCTTCTTCTTCTTTATTTCTGGACAAAATTTGTGTAGAGGTTAGCTCAGAAAGTCCTCGTCCTATCAATTTCAAAATTATACCATATATGTATCATGTCCCAAAGACGACAGATCTAATGTATAATACTGATCAGTCGACCGTGACGTCACTATGACGTCATTATATGAAAACACATTCTCAATCGTATCTCATTAATGGAATAGAATTTTTCAATGAAATTTATGTCACATATATTTCAAGTTATGCGCGTTCTACTCATATTCTCAAAATTCATATTTTCTCTTAAAACGTGCGCGTACGCGCGCGTTGAAATATTTGTATGCTCAAATCGAGCTCAAATTTTTTTTGCACACGTTTCAGACCAATTGGAGCATTTTTTGAAAAATTGAAAAAATTGGACGGACGCGTACGCGCGCGCACACATACGCCCGCACAGCTCATATGCAATAGAAATTTCCCGTTTTTTTACACTTATCGGATGCCTGAAATGTCAAGGAATATTTCTACCAAGTTTCACCTCAATCTGACTCAATATGACGTCACACGGGCCCGTCAAAGTTGAAATTCCGCGCGCGCGTCAATGGCGATATACAGCGCAACAATGCAAAAAACCGCCAATTTTAAATCCGACTTTACTCGTCAGGATGGACGGTGACCCCCCATTTTTTTTACATATTCTGAAAGCTGATGAATTGTACATGTCATTTCATGGGTTGGCGATGCTGGAAAAATGATGAAAAGATATCAAATTTCTTAATAAAGTAAAAAAAGTAAATTTTCAAAATGACGTCATCGAATTTTAAGTTTACTCAAGCATATCTCACTTATTCTTTTGTTGATTTTCATCCAAATTTCAATATGTTGTAGCTCATTAAATGGTCTTTCAGTCATATAATAACAACATTTTAATTGGATGACGGCATCACCTCGTAAAAAGGGATTAAAAGTAACATTGTCAAATTTGACCAGTTTACGTGTTATCTCTATTGGAGTGCAGTTTTCCTGGAAATGAAAACTGTCATGACTATCTTTATCGAGCACTAGCTCACTTATGCTTCGGTGAATTTCTCCCATATTTTAATATGTTGTAGCTGAGACTTTGGGCTATCGTAAGTGTGTCCTTCGTTTTTTCATACAACGTCGGCATCACGTCAAAAAATTTGGTTGAAATTAAAGCTTATCTTCGATGTATTGAGATATTTCTTTCTTTCTGCAACTTTCTTTGCAATAACTCAAGAAAAACAGCCTCTATTACCCCCATATTTTGCACATGTTTAGTTCATGTCACGTACATTATTTCATAAAATAACAACTACTTGATCGGACACCATCTTGGGTATGTACATTAGGGTCAAAGGTCATATATGTTTCATCCTGTATCTTAGTAAATACATGTCCTATCTTTCCCATATTTTGCACACGTAAAGACCATGTTACAAGAATCATTTCACAAGATAACCACTTTTTGCTCAGATGCCATCTTGTCTGTGTAAAGTGGGGTCAAAGGTCATATGTACTTTTTTCTGTACCTTCGTTATGACGTTTTATCTCTATGGGAGGGAATTTTTCTAGATGTGAAAGTTGACATGATTGTCTTGTTCGAGCACTAGCTCACTTACCCTTCGGTGAATTTCTCCCAGATTTTAATATGTTGTAGCTGAGACTTTGCGCTATCGCTATGTTTCTTTGTTTTTTTCATACAATGTCGGGATCATGCTAAAAAACTTGGTTGAATTTAAAGCTTATCTTCGATGTATTGAGATATTTCTTTCTTTTTGCAACTTTCTTTGCAATAACTCAAGAAAAGCAGCCTCTATCACCCCCATATTTTGCACATGTTTAGTTCATGTCACGTACATTATTTCATAAAATAACAACTACTTGATCGGACACCATCTTGGGTATGTAAATTAGGGTCAAAGGTCATATATGTTTCATCCTGTATCTTGGTGAATACATGTCCTATCTTTCCCATGTTTCGCACACGCAAAGACCATGTTACAAGAATCATTTCACAAAATAACCACTTTTTGCTCAGATGCAATCTTGGCCGCTGTGCAAAGTTGGGTCAATGGTCAAATATACTTCATTCTGTATCTTCGTTATAGTGTATACCGAATTTGGTACCAAAGATGGCAGACCTGACTCTCTTTTCTAAATGAGAACCCAAATATCACACGGCCTATGTCTCTAAACACAGATGAAACCTGTATGGTCATGCCTATTGGGATCAGGACTCAAATCATTGATTTCCCAATAGATCGGATCACCTAATTTGTCAGTGTTGACAAATTCCGAGTCTAGTTTCTAATTTGTAGTGCCCAAGTTCACCGTAAGTCATGCAATTGGGAGTTCTCTTGTTCAGACCAAGCAATTCTTTACAGAACTTCAAATAAAACGTTTCGATTTGAATTACATTTTCAAAACCCCAAACCTCACATCCATATAACAGAATTGGTAATATCAATTGATTAAATAGCTCAAGTTGAATATCAACAGGTAGACAAAGAGATGCAATTTTGCTCTTCATGGAGTACATAGCTCTTTGTGCTTGAGTTACTTGTTTATTTATAGCTTTTTTGAAGCTATTGTTATAGTTGAAAATTGTTCCTAAATACACATACTCATCAATTACACTTAAAAGTTCATTGGCAAAATAAAACTTTGGAATATTTCTAACTTTTCCTCTAGAAAAAATAACAACCTTCGTCTTTGTGGTATTAACAGTAAGATGCCACAATTGGCAATAATCAGAAAGAGCGTTAAGAGCATCTTGTAAATCATTCGCACTTTCAGTAAGTACAATAGTATCGTCAGCGTACAAAAGAGTGAATAAATTTATATAAACATCCATTTCATTCTCATAAAAGCAATCGTGAATTGATGTAGATAGAGAGCTCAGACCATTGTATCTCTCTTGTAAAAAAGATTCAAAATCATTCAGATACAGTGCAAATAAGATTGGAGACACATTTTCACCTTGCCTTACTCCTACGTTACTCTGAAAAAAAATCGGATTTCTTACCACCATATGAAATACAAGATTTAGCGTTGTCGTATATTTTGACTATTACACGCAATAATTTTCCATCAATCCCGTCCTTCAATAATTTAATCCAAAGCGAACTTCGATCAACTAAATCAAAAGCTTTTTTATAATCCACAAAAGCACAATACAATTAGAGCACGCACTTTAGTACGCGCATGCAAACCTCAAATACGCGCAGTCTGAACTCCCAAGTTCATTGACCCTACCTGCAAAATATCAAAATCCTTCATAAACTCCCCCAATATTCTCGGATCACTACCAAAATTTAATCGTCTGTAACTTGTATCTTTCTAAACCTTTCCTGCAAGTTTCATTCAAATCCGTTGACTACTTTTTGAGATATTTTGCACACGGACAAACTATTCCTATTCATCCTAATTTCACTGTTCATTTTTTCTCTTTTTTTTTCTTTCTTTCTTTTTCTTCCCCCTCTCTCCCCCTTCGGTTCTCACTTTATTTCCTCCATTTCTCTCGTTCTCTCCTTCTCTCCCTCTTTTAATCATTCATGTTTACTACCTTTAAGATGTAAATATGGACAAGTTATGTAAATATATTTCAGGAGTCTGTATTATATTCTCAATTACTCTGTACATAATTATGAATAATTACTTGTCATGGTGACCTACAAATTTGACAAGCTATGCTTTTAGTTGGGTCACCCCATTTCCGTTTGTATAAGTACCCTATATTCTGTCAATTCATGCTGATATATTACTGTAATATTATGTGTCAATATGTAAACGACAATGCAATGTAAATGTAAAATGTAAATGTAAATGAAATGAATAAATTCGAATTCAATTCAAGCTAACTAACTAACGAACGAACGAACAATCGCATCGCCATTCGTTCTTCCCAAGAACTGTAAGGAACTGGAATTCCCTGTCGTCAGAAATTGTTTCAGCGCCATCTGTGGGATCATTTCGAAACCGTCTAACGGTTGATCACAGTGGCTAGTTTTTTCGTCAACTTTTCTATGTGCTTGTAAATATCTGTATATAAATTGTATTATAGTGTAAATAGCACCAGTCTGCAAGAATCTTCAGTCTATTGAAGGAGGCAGACTTAATCAGAAGAAGAAGAAGAAGAAGAACAAACCAACGGTAACGAAAACAAAACCTCCTCCCTTGGCGGAGGTAATAATGATTAATTAAATCCCAATCATTACGTTACTAACATAACCTTAGAAATTATAATCTGTCATTATATACGTGTACATGATTTATATGATTATGATTATATAGATATTTGTAATCATGAATCTGAAATTAAATAGATTACATTGATTAATCTGCGACCGTTTGTTTTGTCAAGTGCAGATGAAATCAATGCGTTATATAAGTTATAACTTGATTGGCACTCCCTGCCGGAAAGAACGCAGTGTCCCACAGTATGAGAAACACAGTGTGAACACAGTGTGAACACAATGTGAACATAATGTGAATACATTGTAAACACAGAGTGAAATCTCTTCACACTGTTAAATTCGAACGTTTTAAGAGTGTTAGCACATTGTGAACCATCAATCCACAGTGTGAAACAGAACAATACCATGTAAACACTCTGTGAAAACCAAATAACAGTGTAGAATCATCTCCACACTGTTAAATTCGAGCGTTTTCACATAGTCGACTATGTGACCACACTGTGAACACACTGTGGGACACTGTGCTCTTTCCAATAGGGCTGTTTGCACGAAAACTGGCTGATTCAAGAGACTTAACACGACAATATTGACAACAGTCTTATCTCAGTAATCAATTTCAATGTATTATCTTATGCATTATATATGTTCACATGCGATTGCAGAATGAAGTCTGCCCGCTATGATGTTACAGGGCTGAATTAACATTAATGACATATTTACGGCACGGGTCCATAGAGGAATCGAGCAGTCATCATCAGTAAGTCAGACGAGTGTATTATAGTCAAATATAGTGAGGTTCACCCTGCACATCGTCACGTGTATTCACGAACAATTCATTCTCAGTCACTGCCCGGAGCTTTCATGAATTCACGTGTTCAACAGAACATTTTGGATTGACGAAACTGACAGGCTTTCCCCGGCAAGCTTGATGGACACTTTTCAATATACTGTACTAAAACAGATTTCGAGGGCAGGTTATGTAAATAATGCCAATGAACAAAAGCGAGATACAGAATGATGCAGTGAAGTTAAAAAGAATGTGGAAGGTTATTGTTGTTACATTACATTTACCATTTTGTCTTACTTTTTAGTTCTCTTCGTGTGGAGTGTGGCACATCAGCCATTTGAAACAGACCGGGATCACCTCTATACTCCCCTACTGGAAAGAAAACAGTGTTCCACATTGTGACTGTGTTCACATAGTAGACTATGTGAAAACGAATTTAACAGTGTGAGGATGATTTCACACTGTGGTGTGATTTTCAAAGAGTATTTATATAGTAATGCTTTGTTTAACACTGCAAGTTGTGATTCACATTAATTCGAATTTGACAGTTTAAAGAGATGTTACATTGTGTACACACTGTGTTCACACTGTTTTCACACGGTGTTTCCCCACATTGTGGGACACTGTGTTCTTTCCAGCAGGGTCGGTTCATGGCTATGACGCGATCCGGCAGCTACCATCGTCATTTTGTGTCATACTCTAGAAATTCACGACTAAGATTTGCATAGAAACAGAAGAAGTTTTGAACAAATTTGTAACTGATCATCTTTACTGACAAATTTTACTGACAAATGAAACAAGGATACAAGTTTCGAATTTCCATGTTTGATCGTTATTTACCCCCCCCCCCGCCCCACTTATAAAAATAAAAGAAAAAAATATGAATAGTTCAGAGTTGAAACAATTTATCAATAATTAGATTTCCTTTCAAATATGTTACTGATTCGCATATCAAAATACAAGTGTATGTAGTCGTTTTTCCAGGTGAATTTACGTTGTTCTTGATTAAGATCTTCCACGTGAATGACAAGTAAGTTGTTCGCTTCATGTTCTCGTGTATTGAGCTTGTATACTATAGGTAAATTATCGTAATCGTCACATTAGTTGACACAAACATGTTGCTGCAACATGGGTCTGTTGCCCGATGGGATGCATCCGATCCAGTATTGTCTATTTCGTGATGTTTTCAGTCCAAATTGTTATTTGTTTCACTCGTTTCTTTTTCCCTTCTCCTTTCCCTCGAATAAGATTTCTTTGTTCCATAATTATTTCTTTTCATGATGTCTTACTTAAAGGAGCTTTCTATACTCACTATCCTTTTACGTATATGACTAGCCCTAATCCAATTTTCTCTGGCACGCAATCATTGCCTTGTGTGTTTTCTATGAAATTCTTCACCATCTCCTGAAAAAAAAAAAAAAAAATCATTGTGCGTCCATATACTTGGATACAACCTGTTTCATTGTCCAAGTTTTCGGATGGAGTATAGGCACTGGAAGATGTTGCAGTGGAAAATGCTACGGGTCATAAAATTCACACCTCTAGTAGTATACCGATGCCTTTTGGTTTCTCCAAGTATAACTAGTCTACAGTACTAGTAGATAAAGACCTGCACTTTCTCAATTTTCTCCCCATCCCACATCCTTCATGGTAATTACTACGCATGATTTTAATTTTTCTCATATTTTGCTCAGTAAATCGTACGCTTTACCTATAGTTCCTTGATTTTCTTTTCAAAAGCACTATGCGTAGCTCTCTATCCTTGTGAGGGCTGTGCCATAAATGTAGATATATATGTGTAAATATAGGTTTTCCCGGCCAATTTCGCACTTTTGTCAGTCCATTTGATAAAAGGTTCATTCAATTTAGCGAAAATCCTCGTCACTGCACATTCTGTCATTCAAAATTGCAAGTTGGTCGTTCAATTTAGCATTTCGATCAATTAAATTTGCACATGTGCCATTCGAATTCGTAAAACGAGCATTCAAATTGGCACGTGCTCTTCAGTCATTAAAATTCGCCAACACTGGCCGAAAGGGGTATTTCAGTCATTCAATTTCGCGTATGGGCAGTCAAATTCCTAACATGTTCATTCAAATTAACGTCATGTTATTTATTTTTTGAAAAGGTGATAACATTTAAACGCGTATTTCTATGTGACTTTTTGTTTCATCCACGCACTGTTAAGCAGTAAAAGTATCATATTTTTTTTACCATACATAACTCGGGTTTGTTGTTCTGTAACGCCCCTTTTCTTTCATACATGTCATTTTAGGCCTACATGTACCAATACTACAGATTAACTTCATCTTCTTACAGTCATGACAGCACAAATTAGATACAGACGTATTTCTCAAGAAGACAGAAAAAGAATTATAGAAACATTTGATGATCATAACCTTGACTTCCTAGAACTGGCCGACACACTCGGAATAAAGCACTCAACTGCCAGATAAGTTGTGGCCACATGATGCACTAAATCTTCGGACTGGAAGAATCACTAAGCACATTGAAGAAGAAAAAAAAAACTGTTGCCAAAATCTTTCAAATAAGTACGAAAACATGAAATGTAATGACGCTTGCAAAACAGTAACTGTGTTGACAAAAAAAAAAAATAAAGAAAGAACCAAAGCATAAACATGCGTGCTAAATTGACTTCAAAAGATGTCAAATTGGATGCCCAAAAATGAATTTGAATGAACGAGTGCGGCATGTCCGTGATCACGTGACTATATCATTCTAAATTGAATGAACGGATAACGAAATGATGCTAGTTTTACGAATTTCAATTGAAAAAGTGTTAATTAGAATGACGCTAAAGGTAATTTGAATGCTCCAAAATGAATTTGAATGAAGAGATCATAAAATTGAACTACCGAACATGTCATCTACGCTAAATTTGGCTAAATTGAATGCAGCAATTAGGAATTGGACTGACACACACGACACAAGTGCGAAATTGGCCGGGGAAACCTATACTTACACACAGCAGGGTCTCAACGGCATACACAAAAATGATATTCAGTTAGATTCCTACTGTACAAAGGGATAAAATGCAAATTTTACAGATTTACTCTTGGCTGTTTCGTTGAATAGCATTTTTGTTTGAACCGAAGGACTGTGGGTGTCAGTCTATCGAACCTGCATTTTCACAATTTACTGGCAAATATACATTCGGTATAATCCAGCATAATTACTATACGCGTAAGAAGTCACAACATTATTCAAAAGCATAATATGCCATGTTCCAGAGGGTCGAAGTAGCAAACTGGGAAGAACAAAACGTGCGAAGCTGAAATTGGGTTAGGACTGGTTATGGAAGGAATGAAACGTGCACAGGAAGGACAGTTGTTGTGCTTTCTACACAGATTTTTACTGTTTTTAGTATGTAAAGTTGTAAAGGAAACATTGTGGAATTCGAATCAGTCTTTACGTGCGAATTATATGGAAACCAAGGCGACTTATAACTAATTCCGACACAGCTTCGTCGCTTCAATGCACTGTCAACCTGCTTCATACCCGGTCCGATACCAAACTAGGCATCTATGTGCTCATCTATTATAAATAAATTTAAACGTGTTAACGAAGCTCTTTCTATTTCAGTTCCGTAAAGTAGAGATATAGAATTGAGTAATAAATGAAAATGCAACATTCAGATCTGCAAAGTGAGACCACAAAGACCCCCTTCTCATTAATCAGTTCTCAAAATGAGTAGCAAATAGTTTTGTAGTCTTCAGGTCAGAATTGTCAGGGAGGAGGATGGAGGACGGGCAACGTTCCCTCACAAGGTCCGATACTGGCTAAGGATCGTTCGTCTGAATAAATCCTGCTCTTATGGAATACTCTAGCCGGTATTGTTATTTCCGCCCCTGAAAATACATTTTTGGGCATTAATTTACTCACATATTTTCAAGCCTAAATATTACACAAGATTGCTGAGCTCCAACACGATAGGTGCGAGTCCTTGTTGTTTCGACTGCCTCCTACCCGAATTTTCGGAATGTCGTCCAAATGGTAATGGGCGTTATCCATACCAAATGTATAAGCTTATAATAAATTCAAAAAAAAAATAGTTTCTTAAACAAAACAAAAGAAAAAATTGTGGTGTTTGCTCTCTATACTTTAAGTTTTTTTGTTTATATAATTATATCTATATTTTACATTCGATTCCGGAAAAAAAAATGTTTTGATGAACGATTGCGCACAAATAGATGTATTTGTCGTTCACACTGACGCTGCACTTGCTGAACAGCAAAGCATCACTCACATGGAAATATGTGTCAATTATGTACGTGAATGGATGCTGCAAAACAAACTCATGCTGAATGACAGTAAGACTGAACTGTTATTGATTGGCACATCCAAGCAAATATCTAAACTTTCTTTTGATGGGATATCAGTTGGAAGTACCGTCATAAAGTCATTTTCCACTGTTAGGAATCCTGGAGTGTGTTTTGACACACATCTTAACATGGGAGCACACATCACAAATGTGTGTAAATCATCATACCATAATTATGTTATATAATCTTAGACGTGTTAGGAAATATTTCGATGAGAATAGTATGAAAATGATTGTCCAAGCATGTATCATTAGCAAAGTGGATTATTGGGGTCTAGGAACAGTACCCCCTGGAAAACCACCCTCCGGATAACTACCACCCGGATAATCACCCCCCAGGGAAATTCCCCCTCAGGGCAACTGCCCCCCGGACAACTACCCCCCTAGGGCAATCACCCTCCAGGGCAATTACCCCGTAGGACATCTACCTCCCGGACAACTACCCTTCTAGGGCAATCACCCCCCTGGGCGATTCCCCCTTAGGACAATTACCCCACGGATAACTACCCCAAGGATGACTACCCCTGGATAACTACCCCTCAGGATAACTACCCCCTGGATAACTACCACCAGGAAAACTACCCCCTGGATAACTACCCCCCGGATTACTACCCCCTGGATAACTACCCCCCGGATTACTACCCCCTGGATAACTACCCCCCGGATTACTACCCCCGGGATAACTACCCCCCGGATAACTAACCCCCGGATAACTACCCCCCGGATAACTAACCCCCGGATAACTACCCCCCCCCCCCCCCCGGATAACTACCCCCCGGATAACTACCCCCCGGATAACTACCCTCGGGATAACTGCCCTCCGGATAACTACCCCCCGGATAACTACCACCGGGAAAAATACCTCCTGGATAATTACTCCACTCCCCCCCCCCCAAAAAAAAAAAAAAAATAGATGAAATGAATAAATAAATAATAAAAAATTAATAAATAAAAAGCCCTGGATGCCCCCGGATTACTACCCCCAATTTACCCCCTCCCTCGAAGAATACTCCCTGGATAAGTATGACCTATACCCCCTAGATAAATATCTCCCTCACCATGAAAGACAGTAGGAGTTATTGCCACGTTCTTCGACATTTTGTGTGCATTTCGTGCGATATAAGACTTTCATGTACTAGTATATCCTAGACGTAGGCCTACGCACACGTTTGTTTAACCCATTGAAAAATGATGGTTATTGAGCTCTTGCAGCATATAATTCTGTCAGGATTGGCAATTGTTATTGGTTATTGGTTATTGGTTATCTGATATTGGTTATTTGTTGTTTGTTATTGGTTGTTGGTTAATGATTTTCGGTTACCCCAGGGTTCTGTTGGAGGCCCGGGTTTTGTTTTTGTTGTTTGGTCTGGTTAGGAAACTAATCACTAAAATATTGCGCAAGCATTGTATTGGTTATTATTGTTATGCATGTGATACACAGCCTAATTTTCTTTTAAACCTCTTTTGTCTTCACTGTCACCCGCCATAATTGCAGAACTTGAAGCGTGTTGTCAAGACATGAAGAATCTTGCTGGCATCCAATGGTCTTAAACTGAATGATGATAGATTTTGAGTTTATTATTATTATCATTATTATTATCATATGTATATATTGGTTTCAAGAATGAAATGTTAAGTGAAGTTGATCATCAATGATATTATGTCCACATCAGTCCTGTCTGTCATGTCTGTAGCACTGGTATACTTCATCAAAAACAGCCCGTAACTCCAATAGGTGTTATAATTCATTATGAAATCTCATTTCGAAGTCATGTAACTCAAGTTCAGCGGAATGTTAGAGATGAGTTGTTGTTTTTTTTTATCTGCAGCTGATATGCTTAATCATGCTTTGACTTCTTCGCGGTTGGGTAATTTAAATTGGTTTCTGTGTATTCTTCAAAAAAAAAAAAAAATCACAAACTTTCAAACACAGACGGTGAATGTACGTATCATCGACTCGGATGCGGCTCGGGCATACCGAAATCATCGAAAATAAACGAAGAACCACTGTGGTTGCTAAGACTTCGTCGATACCCATTATTTTTCGCTGTACAGCCAAACATTGTATATTCAATAACATCTGTCAGATGATTTATTTATTATTTGTAAGGCATCATTTACAACATTTTGGTATCAAATAATAAAATGTAATATATATAAAATAATATGATTCTCATTATAGCTAGTTTGTTCACTTGTAAACGATATTCATTATCCAAACATCTGTGACATAATTACAGTACATATATATGAGATTACTCTACAGAATATGATATTATATTCTGTCGGAAGAGAAAATACATAATTATCTGAATGTATAGGTAAGCATATAGCGATACGTATTTTGCACACGTGTGGTTCTCTCTATATGTGTCTACAGAGAGGCCTACGTCGTTGATACCTATCGGCATGCTACATTACACAAAGCCATCGGGGGTGGGATTGGGGTATACATCCCCCACCCCTGAAATGGAGGAGGGGGGATTGCCTGTTCAATCATCCTCCCTGAAATTGGAAGAAAAAAACAACAACAACAGAGGAAGCAGAAATGTGATTATATCATTTTTCCGCATATTGCTTGACGTTCATACACCCACCTTCAGAGCGGTAAGAGAGCTGAACAGTATTCAATCTTGTTGGATGATGTATAGACTATTTCAAAAAAAAAAAAATCCTGAATACTTCTGAGTGTACAACACTTATATCACTTATATTCGGAAAACTCGAATGTTATTTCATGTACAAAAGGAAATTCCCTTTCAATTAACACCTTCCTCTCTTATTTTCACAAGATCAGTTGTTTACCCAAATATTTCATCAAACCGCATTCGAGATATCTAAATTGTAACTTTAAAAAGGCAAAAGCTCCCTCGAACTGGAAGTGTGGTGATAGCTCGCCCCCCCCCCCCCCCCCTCCATGCATGCAAGGAGACTGAACATAGACAGTTTTCCAAATATGCCACAAAATATTTGCATCAAAACGTTTAAATGCAAGCAGAAAATACAGAATGTCCCTCGTGCGAGAGGGGGTGGGGGGGGGGGGGGCTGGATAGCGCTTATCCCCTTCCACATTTTTTGATTGACAAATTTCCAGACATTCAAAAAAAGTGTGCTACAGATTTTTAAATTTCAGTTCTAAAACTAAAAAGAGCTCCCTCGAATATGGGAAAGCTACTTTGCCACCCTCCCATTGCTTGGTCCCCTCTATAGACTTAATACAGTTCGGGGA
This sequence comes from Diadema setosum, assembly GCA_033980235.1. Lineage (NCBI taxonomy): Eukaryota > Metazoa > Echinodermata > Echinoidea > Diadematoida > Diadematidae > Diadema > Diadema setosum. Next base: position 3,525,039 of record CM067077.1, on the reverse strand, counting down.
ATGACAATTTCCTAATTCTGCACAAAAAAGGGTGCTTCGGATCGCTTTATTTCAATTCTAACAACGCAAAAGCTCCGTCGAGCGGAAGGGGAAATCCTTCTCCCTCACCCCAACCCTAAACTCTACTTCACTAGATTTTGTTCATACATAGAGATGATGACTCGGAATAAGAGCTAAAAAGTTTGTGATTGTAACACTTTCCTAAAAGAGCCCTATTTATTCAATTATTCCTTTCTTTTTGCACCAAAAGTTTGCACCAGATCGCTGAATTTCAGGTCTGAAAAGACTAAATCACCTTCGTGTGAAAGGACAAATGCCATTTATCTACCCCCTCATGCGCTTGCTTTTTCTTTTTGATTGTTTGACAGACACCGTTCATGATATTCATAAAAATTAGTTATCCGGGGGGTAGTTATCCTGGTGGTAGTTATCCGGGTGGTAGTTATCCGGGTGGTAGTTATCCTGGTGGTAGTTATCTGGGTGGTAGTTATCCAGGTAGTAGGTATCCGGGTGGTAGTTATCTGGGTGGTATTTATCCTGGTGGTAGTTATCCAGGGGGTAGTTCTCCGGGAGGTAGTTATCCAGGGGGTAGTTATCCGGGTGGTAGTTATCTGGGTGGTAGTTATCCTGGTGGCAGTTATCCAGGGGATAGTTCTCCGGGAGGTAGTTATCCAGGGGGTAGTTATCCGGGTGGTAGTTATCTGGGGGGCAGTTAACCGGTGGGTAGTTATCCGGTGGGTAGTTGTCCTAGGGGGAATTGCCCTGGGGGGTGATTGCCCTAAGAGGGTAGTTGTCCGGGGGGTAGTTGCCCTAGGGGGTAATTGCCCTTGAGGGCAATTGCCCTAGGAGGGTAGTTTTCCGGGTGGTATTTGCCCTAGGGGGGAATAGCCCTGGGGGGTAATTATCCTTGTGGTAGTTATCCGGGGGGTGGTTGCCCAGGGGGTAAGTGCCCGGATACGGATTATTGCAATGGGTTATTGTATGGACTCCCTGATTCTCAAGTTGGGGGCATGCAGCGAGTCCAAAACTCCTGCGGAAGGCTTATTTGTAACAAACCCAGGTTTTCAAGGATTACTCCTCTTCTGAAAGACTTAAACTAGCTTCCGATTCGTAAACAAATATTGTTTAAGATTTTGTTGATTGTATATAAGTCACTCATTGGTCAAACCCCCAGGTACATGTACATATTCGAATTATTCGTATTTAAATCCCATAGACACACTCACAATTTGCGCAGTTCTAAGGACACTCTTCTCTTACAAATTCCAACATGTACAACAAAAGTAAAACTGGGAGACAGAGCATTTGCCTGTGCAACTCCCAAACTCTGAAATGATCTACCATTAGAAGTCCGGAAATCCCAAACCGTGGCAGTCTTTAGATTACGGCTCAAAACACATCTTTTCATTTAACTGTTCATTATCATCAAACACATCAGAAGCTTTTGCAGCACAGAAGAATATATATCACTCGAATTAAAAATATGCCGTTTTTAGCTCCCAACTCCTGAACATTAAATACGTTTTCTTCCCCTTCCCTTCTTTCCTCTTCTCTTTACTTTTGCTATATGGGTACCTCTTATTTTTGTCCCTTATTCTCATTTTTCTTATTTTTCCTTTTGTATTTTCCACCTTGTGATGTCCATTTCGGTCAAGTGACATTCAAAATACATGAAAGTTTTGTGTTAGTTATTCTATATATACGTATGTGTTGTGTTCCTTCTGTAAGAAAAAAAAGAAGAATTGTTCCAAGCCGTAATTCTTACGCGCCCTTGTCCAATTCAAGCGATTTGAAAATTGACGAACGGACTCCTCCACCTTTATACCAATAAATTGACAAACGGACTCCTCCACATTAATACCAATAAAGATTTGTCGTCATGAAATATAGAATGTATTATTTTAATTCATGATTATACCACGAACCCCTGTTCATATGTCCATGACTTGCGAATATGTGATATTGTCATAATCATTTTTGTTCTATTCAATGGATAAATAAAACTTGCTGAAACTGAAGCTGAAACACACCCATGCACACACACACACACAAACACACACACTCACATACATACATACAAGTGAGCGCAGCACGCAAACAGAAAAGGCTCCGGGACTATGATTAGTTCCTGAGTGTAATCGGCCTTCTTGGTTATTTTTTTTTCTTAATCGTTTATTTCTTTACACAAACGATGCAGGTAGGTCTATAATACAACTAAAAGTACACTTCATAGTCACGATAGTAATCAAACTACTCTAATTCATTTTTTTTTTTGAATTCTGCGTTCTTTTGGATGAGCACATGCAATCAAATGCAAGTCAGAATATCTTACTAGAGTCAGATATTGGTCAATCAGAATTTGGTACTTAGATAATATTATGTATGCTTAATGTTTAATGTTTAATGAAGATCTCAACTTTTTTGCAACAGTGCCCAGGAGACAGTTCTCTATCCTACACAAATATAAAGTACACTGGTCAATGACAGCAAAAAGAGTGATCATATGCCTTATTCATTCCAGGTCATGAACTAAGAAGTCAGTCCGGTGAGAGGTTCTGATGATCAGTTCATCGATTAACCTGTCTTACATGTAGCCACGCCCTTCTCCCAGTCTAGTCGCCTTATGACGTGGAATCGCCAGTATAGGACAAACTTACTACAACCCTGCACCATCCTCCATTTCGACTTCATGCATTCTGGGCGTCAATACTTCGCTGGAAATCATGCCCAAAAAGCGTGAGAGGGAAGAACAGCCAGCTAAGGCTGAAAAACATTCCAAGTTACAACACCAAATTCATGAGAAGAGGTAAACCATATCACAGTCAAAACAGGAAATTATAATCAGACAGGAATGTCTTCAAATCGTCCGTATGACTTTCAGTTTTGATGACAGGCAGGATAGTGGATAAAGCTTGCATACCGGGTTTCTTAAAAAAAAAAATGGAAAGTTCCAAGTGTATGTTTCTGACCTTTGTAAAATCATGTTCAGTTCAGTTGAAAAACATTTTGCTGTGATTGCTTCACAAAAGGAAAACCAGTCGGGAATTTTCACGTGATTGACATGAGTTTTCAAAGGCACATTTCGACTCATGATTACAATGATTCGCAGACGTAACAGGGCATCTGGATTAGGGCTGGTTTTATTCTCTGAGCCATTCGAACTTTGTTTTGCATTGTACAAATTGATCGACTACTTTGATTGCATGATAAGGTTAGCATCTGGAAAACCTATATCCATTTGTGTACGTTACATCGACTTTCTCCTGTTTGTGATTCGTCACATAGGAGATTGCCTAATTGTCAGGTATTAACGAAGAAGAGAAGATCTGGTTATGGACTCCATTGAAGGTTACTCATTTCAAAGTACTAGTGCACCAAAAAAAATTATTAAAAAGGAAAACAACAACTACAAATTTGGTTCATTGATGATCAGAAATTCAAAAAGAAATGCCTAAACTACCTCTTTGCATGCCAATAAGGGTTACAGCTCGTTATTCCGAAGGTTCGTTATTCCGAAGGCTCTTTATTCCTAAGATTCGTCATTCCGAAGGTTCATTGTTCCGAATTTCATTGTCGGATTAACCGATCTTCGGAATAACGAACCTTCGGAATAACACCACAAATTTTCGGATTAACGAACCCCTTTTCATTTTCGGATTAACGAACCTCTAGTTATAGGGAATTTGCGTGTTTCGGATTAACGACCCTTCGGAACAACGAACCTTCGGAATAGCGAACCTTCGGAATAACGAACAGCACCCGCCAATAAGTCTCCGGTTGAAAATGAATGAATAGCTGGAACACACAAAAGATGCTCATCATTAACAGAAATAACCATGTGATGCCTTTAATCACTGCAATGTAAATGGATGTGCTATTGTCTATTGTGGTGAGTATACCGGCCTACTCGATGGTATAGGCCTTGATTTTGTAGTCTTGTAGTTAGAAAGGTACAATAAATGGATGTTTAAATTCGTTAAGTTTCAGTCATAACACTCTGACGAAATACTAATGTAAGCTGATTATACGACAGAAATGAATACATTTTAGTTCACAGAGCAGATCTTGGATGTAATTGTTTCACACATCTCCCTTGCATATTGAGAGGCATGTAAGCAACCCCACCGCACAGAAGACCGCAGTATTTTGTTTTATACTAGTTTATGCTCTTCTATAATTTATACAATTACTTTTTTTTTCATTGTCTTATAGTCATTAGAATATCGTGTCTTAAAACTTAGCAATAATAACAATTTATGATGATGATGATAATAATGATAATAATAATAATAATAATAATAATGATAATAATAATAATAATAATAATATGAATTTATATTTACTTCAAATCCATTCTGTAAGAGTGCTCAAAGTGCATTATAACCCCGGTCTACGGAAACATCATTTCCCGCCAGCACAGACAATGTTCACTCTCCACTCCCTGATGGGGAGCTTTCCAGCCAGTCTCCATTTAACAGATTACAGATCCATTTTTACAAATTCACAAATGCACAAACTGTATATATGCTGGCTGATAATAGGCATAATTTTGGCACTAATTTTCTAGCTATATCAGAATTGATTTCTTGTAATTTACACGGATGAAGAGTACTACAAGTAATCATTTTCCTGACCATACATTACAGAATGCCTGAAGATCAGTCACGTGATGTGGATTTCATTTTGAGAGATATTGCCAGAGATATCTCAGAGAATGAAGACATCGAGAACCTCGGGAAAGGGTTGGGCTTCACTGTGGCGGAATGCCAGAACTTCATCAAAACTAACTATCGTCACCATGAAATAACGAATAAAGGAACTGTCTGCATGCTTCGTAAATGGAGTACGGGAGTGAGCCCGTCGTCACTTCGATCAGACCTGAGAGAAGCTCTGAAGAGAGCCAGGCTAGTCCGGATTGCTGATATACATCTACCATTAGGTATGTCATCGCCATGTTATACCCATTTAAAGATTAAAAGGTGAAGAGTATGCACTTTCACAATGTCGTCCTAAAAAGGGGCCTTAAATCTCTGTGAAAAGAGTGATTAAGACGTTAGAATACAAGCATGATTATTGAAAAAGTCGTCTATAATATTTGGACTTAGCTCATTAGAAAACAAATGCAATAGTTATAATCACTTATTGTGACATCTTAATATCATAGGCTGGTTACAGATACTTTGTGAAGAGCAATTTTTTATTTCCGGTCATTAGTAAAAAGCCTGGACAAGATCTCAGTCGTTAGCTTAGAAGCTTATTCTGTTCTGGAACCTCTTCAAGTTCACAAGTGCTGCAAAATGTAAATGATCCTATCACATTTCAAATATTTGGAATCTCTGATGTCAAGGTAAATGAACATGTGCATTTATCATAGCCTGATGATGAGATGATTAAGCCCTTAATTTTGGTGAAAGTAGACGTAACGTCGCAAATCAGGAATATTCCAGTTTAGTAACCATGAACGAACCTTATTCTGCCCTCTTTCAGCCAGTGTTCCGCAGGTACAACCAAAGTTTCCTGATGACAAAATTCTGCAATTGCTGAAGAATGAGTTACGGGGTTTTTGTCATCGATCATGCAGAGACGTGCGCACTTCTCCACTTCATTCCAAATCATCAATGAAGCTTGAAGAAATATATACAAATTTAGTGATGTGCTCTCAAGATGGGGACGTAAAAACAGACGTAAATTACAATGAATTTATCGATCACTTGGAGCGAATTGGCACTGAAATAGGTTTGCCCACTCGAATTGCAATATATGGAGAAGCGGGCGTTGGCAAAACAACATTCCTTGCCAAGCTTGCATTGGACTGGGCCTTGGGGAAACGCCTGAAGACTATTGATCTCGTTTTTCTTATACATCTGAGAGAAATTGAGGAGAGCATATGTTTCGGTGATACCATCATGGGCAACTTGTCTGATGAACTAGAAATCGAGGGGCTTGAATTGGACGAGTACATTCGAACAAACCAACAAAAAGTTTTGATTCTCTATGACGGTCTTGATGAGTACGCAAAGGAAATCAGCAAGAGTGCTTCGAATGATGATGCTACCATTGCTGTGATCAGAGGCGAAAAGTTCAAAAATGTCCGAGTCATTGTTACCACTCGACCATGGAAAAAGGAGCGGATAAAATCCGACACTAAACTCGAGAAACAGTACACATTTGTAGAGATTGAGGGTTTCAAGCCAGATGATGTTTCGTGCTATATTTCAAAATTCTTCCCCCACAACGAAGAGGCCAGAAACAGTCTTATCAGCTTGATGACAGACAGTGAGAGCATCGTAGCACAGAATATGGCACCCTACCCGATTTACTGCAGCATGCTTTGTTTTATTTGGCAGAATGAAGGAAACCGCAGTGTAATTCAGGGGCTGGAAACTTTCGCCAATTTTTTCGACGAATTGATCCATCATCTTAAAGTCCACTTTGCTGGAAAGGAGACAGACGAAGAGGCGCAAGAAACAAAATTGGTGCGAGGTGACGACTGTTTACAGAATTTTGGCAAAGACGCCTTGTCTAACCTCCTCAGAAACCAGCTTGTATTTGGAGATAAAGACCTCACCGTAAGTGACGTCGATGTTAAGACGGCATGTGAAATTGGAGTTCTTACAAGAGAGGAACACTTTGTTTCCAGAAGGGAAAACAACAAGAGAAGAACAAAGCGTTTGGTCGAATATAGAATACCCCACAAACTGTTTCAGGAGTACATGGCAGGATTGCATCTGGCGTGGCTGTATGAGAACAATCCAGAAGAGTTCAACCAGCTGAACAATAAACTGATTGAAGACTTTGAAAAATTTTCTTACCTTCTCTACTTCACTGCAGCGCAAGGCGTAGATGTCGGAAAGGCTGTCCTGAGTTCCTTATGCAAGATGTTACCTGATGAAGAGAAACTTGAGTTTATCATTGATGTAGCATTTGAATGCCATAGACTGGATGCTCTTCAGCCTCTAATTCCTTACCTCAATGAAAAGAAGTCTCTGAGTATCAGAGGTCCTTACCATACAGCCTCGGGATGGGTCTATGCATGGGAGGCATGTGGTTACTTTGTAAGTTCTTTTCACGTCACCAGCGCCTCAGTGCGCTGTTGTTTAATTGTCAGTATTTTAATATCCGGTAGACACAGCATCATGGCACATTATTATGCTTTCATTTTTGTCACAATTAAGACAACTAGAATGACTTAATGTGTCTTGAACGTCATAACATTATAATGCACATAATACAATGACCTGTTTTGATTATTTTGTAAATATCTGAAGAAACATTTAATTTCAGTAAGTTGTGTGCGTAACGGAAATAGTGATGATAGGTGTGGATGAGTAGATTGGGATATCAATAGCACGTGTCTAAAAATTACCATGCATTAAACAACATCAGCAGTTAGCAATTATTAGTAAATGTTTATTTATTTTTATTAGGTTTGTCATTCCCCTCCATTATCAGTCCATTTAGTTTTGTATTTGTCATAAAAGGCATGACATTATTGCATTTCAATCCATAGTATAACCTTTGATAAACATAATAATATAATAATAATTACAACATGATAACAATTTTGTATTGATTTTGTGTGCCTATGTGTATACAGTTGTTCTGAATGATATAAACGACATGAAAAAAAAGGAAATGAAATAAAATATGCAATTTCGTTTGGACAATGGATCATATTTCTAAGTAAACATAATTCCTTTTTCTTTTCTTTTTTGTGTACGTTTTTTTCTCACTTCAGATGATTGCACACTTAGAATCCAAATCCAACATCAACATAGACTGAAAATGACGAATTCTTTTGTCCTACTTCTATCAATAGGCATCAGAGCGTTCAGAATACCGTGGCCTAACGGAAAAGAACAATAGCACTGCGATTGCTGCTCGAAATGCTGGTCGAGGCATTTGCTTACTGTCCAATCTGACATCATTGGATTTGACGACCATCCAGCTGCATGAGGACTTCTTCACAGGAATGTCTTCTATGGCCTCGCAATCAAAGGTCTTCTGTAAAGCACGCATATTGTAATTTCTATCCTCTCACTGATTTTGGCATTACTTCTAACAAATACGACAGACAGGGCCGTAAGTTTGCTAAATTGAGTCATCGTCAAGATTCAAAGGACCCGGGTTCGATTCCTGAGTCTAACTGAGCAATGACGTGTGTACGCATTCCGTCATTTCTCCACTACTAACAAACAAAACACGCTGTCCCTCGGATAATACGTAGAATTGAGGTTCCTTGTGTAAGAGAGTCACAACACATGCTTGTAAAAGATCCCCTTTCATCATTAAATAGCAAAGAGCAGATTGCATCACACAGTGAAATAGTCCCGCCTCCCATCCAAATTGACCCTATAGAAGACAAGCTATATAGTTCAGCTGAACATAGGCTATCTGTAGCCATTTTCTAAAATGGGAAGAAAATGAAACAAACAAACAAATTAAAGAGGTTCAACATCTGCCTATAAGATATGGTGTAAAGCATAATTTCTTCCTCATTTCGAAAACCTGAAAAACGATCTGTCTTTTGAGTTGCGTGCCCATCTTCCCAGCTTCTGAATTTGAAGTGTTATGATTTATATTTGGCTGGTAAATGGCCAAGTTTATTATTCCATGACGCTTTCCTATTCCATTGCCATTTGCAGGGAAAATAAGTGTTACAGAATGAATGAATAAATGAATAGGTAGAAATGTGTGTGTGTGGGTGTGTGTGTGTGTGTTTGTGTGGTCGTTGAGATAAGCTATTTTTTTATATTTTGCGTCTCTTATATTGAATGATTTTCTGTCGCACTAGTTAATATTCATAATATGCATTTCTTAGGAGATGTTTTAAGATATTCCTTATGACTCAATGAGGATGTAGAGGATAAAAAAAAAATAAAAAGGGGAGCATTTGGTAGAACATTTTTTTTTTTTTTGTGCGCATTCCTTTTTTTTTTTTTTTTTGTTTAAAAATCAAGCTTCGGAGAGGGGTTTTCCCAGCATGACAAAACTCGGGGTACATTTTATAGAAAGATCACTACACCTCTCTCTATTCTATCTCTGAATGTGTTGCATGCGCAGGGCAACTACATAATATCTACCTTCATCACGAACAAAAGTTCGTAACAAGGGAAATAAAGGAATAAAAGGGTAAATATGGACATTAATCCCGAATGATATTGCCTCATTCCCATTTTCCCACCTGACCTATAGGTCCTATAGTTTCGGTTTGCCTTTACATATATATATATGTTGGTAAGGTCTGCCAAAGACGGTACACTGCGATTTGAGCTTATTTTGGGGATGTAGTACCACAAGCCTGTAAGACCTAGGAGTGATTGTACCTGTTTCTTGGATTGCGGTGACTCAAGTATCTTTTCAGCTGGTCTACTGCTGGTTTAGAAAGTACAATGACTCTATGCCGAAATTGGTAGTCCGTTATCACTGGCAGCTAATCTTCTTGATGTTAAGTTCTCAAAGTTTGGGCCTCCTTTGCGCATACGACACTAGTCACTGTGTAGCATCTAAAAACAAAAAAAACAAAAAATCCGCGGAGATTGATAGAGCATCGTTCTTAGTCTTCTAACTCTACGTTTCCCTCTTTTTGATGCTGCATAGCTGGAATCAATTAGTCACGGGGGAGGACCAGACCTCTCGGCTGCTGCATCACAGGCCTACGCCAAGAGTATCTGCACCATGCCAAACCTCAAGGCTCTTCGACTATTTGATGTAGGCATAGCAGACAATTTTTTCATCTCCCTCGCCGAATCAGCACCAGGAGCAAGGGTATGTTGTTTTCTTTGTGTTTGTTTCTAAAGTGATATCCAATTGTGTACGAAAGAACATTTTCTTTTGTTATTATTATGATCTGATTATCGGAGTGGGAAACTACAATGCATGACACAGTTTTTTGTTTGTTTGTTTGTTTGTATGTTTGTTTGTTTGTTTGTTTGTTTTTCTTTTTGCTGAACCATGTTGAACACTGCGGCAGTATCTTTGTTCCATGGAAAAGTCGGATGCATTGCAGAATATCCTAAATATTACTACACTGCATTATGACGTGTAACGTTTTCGTAACCTGGCATATCAACATTGCAAAAGCATCATAGCTAGCTATAATCTGTGCCTTTGGTGACAAAAAAAAAATGAAAATGATAGAACACAGAGTGCATATGTATCGTCCAATATTCTTGTCCTTTTATCTTTTATCCTTCCACCACCTGTCCACGACAGCAAACTTGCAACAAAGGAGTCACTGTTTAGCGTTTGACAAATTTCTTTTGAAGCATTTGTAGAAAAATCCTACCATTTCCACCCTCTTACGGCCCTGTATAGGTGGAATCAATTAGCCACGGGGAAGGGCCAGACATCTCGGCTACTGCAGCACAGGCCTACGCCAAGAGCATCTGCACAATGCCAAACCTTCAGAGTTTGGAGCTACACTCCATCGGTTTTGCAGACGATTTCTTTCTCACCCTCGCGGCATCAGCATCAGGAGCAAGGGTATCTTTTCCTTGTATTGTTTCTCTTCATTTTTAGAGTGACGAGTGAACCAAAGAGACGTTTTCTTATATGTGACCGTGCACCTCAAAACGAACATTAAAAAGTCGCACACACTGATTTTGCGTGAGGACTAAAAATAAGTGAAATGGGTCAACCCAGCCGAACTTGACTTTTTGATATTTTCTGAAAGAGCGGGTCTTCTTTTACATTATGCTAAAATTTGGTATCATAAAACGGGCAGGAAAGTGTGTTTTTTTCGCCGTTTATCTCGAACATTTTTGTAGAATAGTGTGATTAGGTGTGTCTTTAGAGTCCCTTTTTCATTTCTGAAAAACCTTATCCACACTCTTCACTTTCAACTCTAATATCTTTTGAAAAGATAGTGCTACTGCTTTGAAAGTTGGCATTAATTATGGACAGAATGTGTTAATGAGGCATGTTTAATTTCAGTTTAATTTAATAATCCCTTCATTGTTGTTACTCTGGTGGTTTACTTCCTGTTTTTTGTCCCATTCATCGCACAGCCAGCACGGTTTCGTAAAGATTAAGCGCTTGAATAGACACTGCACTTCAGAGCCTCTTTTCTCAGTTCACACTTTCCCTGAGTTTGTGCTTACTTTCCAATATTTAGATAGGTTAGGAGAGTCCATTTGATTTGAGTTATACATCATTTTAAAGCTTGAAGTATGCTCTTTCAGAATATGGTCTTAACTAAAAATTCATGTCTGGCGACTTTTTGTTTGTTTTGAGGTGCAAGGTCACAATTGTACATGTATATAAAGTTGGCTGTACAGTCAGTCTAACAGAAACTAATGGTTTAATTGAAATTAATTCATGGAATGTTAAAGGTTGTACCTGTAACAAAAAACTTAACACTAAACAAAAAGTAAGTTCCCCCTAAAACAAACCTCTGTAATCAATGAATCAGGAACCTTTGAGGGAATCTGAATAGAGGATCAGGCTACCCTTCATGTGAAATTCAGTGGATTTCTCTTGGCCACGCTTGAGTGAGCATGACTTAAAATCAAAATAGTCACATTTTGAAGTTCACAAGCCCAATTTTGCAACTTTAATTTGGTGATATCAGAACAAATTTCAATTTTCCAGAATAAAAAGGCATGCAATGTATGATTTATGTGCTTCTTATCGTACCATGTAACTTGTGCACAAAATTTCACTGTTGAGTAAACACGGGGCGAAAATTACCAAATGACCCAGTAAGAATTGCGATAATTCTGCGCATTGAAATCGATTGTATGATTTTTTTTTTTTTATATATTGTGCTACTGTAATACCCATACGCATATCACTCACCACCTGATATTTCAGTCACGGCATGGGGAAAAATAGGATGTAATTCAAAGCAAATCACAACAAAAGGAGTATCATTGTAGGCTAAAATTTTGCTCACTTAAGCACATTCTACTTTTCACAAATGGTTTCACAAGTTATTACAGTTGAATATAAAAAGTGTGCAAAGGAGCTTTAAGGCATGAAAAGAAGCCTCTGTAAGATATGTCCAATCACACTTGTCTGCAAAAAAAGCTGTTCCAGAAAAGCTGCAAAAATAGAGTTTGCCATTCGTTTTACAATCCCAAACCTTCAAATTATGTGCAAGTAGATTTGCTGTCCCTTTGCATTAGTACCAGGAACCAGAATGTCTTGTTCTCTCTTTGCCTTTTTTCGATTTCTATTAGTTCAATGAAAACACCAATGCACGTCCTATTTGACCATAAACACAACAGAAAAAAAAAGACTTACAACTTGGTAGGCCAACAAAAGAGCGAAAAGGTATTTACACGTATATATATTAACGTATCTACACTATCTACATCATCTATGATCACACAGAAAGTCGAAGTGTATGGTTCTCTTTTTGTTTCAGGACACTTTGATTTCAGTATCGATCACATGACTCTGATGCATTGAGGCGATAATTTCACGGCCTAGCTGTTCTAGATTTTTAACTTGTAGATCCCTGTCCTGAATAGTTATACCTCCACGCAAACACAGTATTGAGGTATACAGGGCCTATAATCAATGGTCGGGTGGCCGGGTGGTCGGTCGGTCGGTCGGTCAGTCGGTTGGGCGGTTGGGCTGTCGGTTGGTCTGTTTGTCCGTTGCGAAATCTTGTAAGTCGAACTACTCCCTCATTTTTCAAGCAAGTGAAATAAGTTTTTGCGTGTGGCTGCTATCATAGGGAGATGTGTTAGATCCGTTTTATTATTATCAGTATCGCGTAATGCCGTGCAATGATAACAGCAAATTTTCATAAAAATCATACATAATGTTGTGAATCAAACTACTCTCTCATTTTAAAACAATTAAGTTGAAATTCGGAACATTGTGATCAATGACATGTGTAGTTGTGCAAGAAGATATCAGGCGATGGTGTCTAATTACATACTTTTTGCATGTATTTCGTCTTTTTGTCTCCCTCCTGCGATTCCCAAGCTCCAATCAATAAGACTCTCTAGAGGAATTCACATGTCCTCTGCTGCATCACAGGCATTCGCCAAGAGTGTCTGTGTCATGCCAAACCTTAAGACTCTGGAGCTGGACAATGTCAACGTAGCAGACGACTTTTTTCTAGCCCTTGCGGCATCAGCATCAGGAGCAAAGGTATCTTTTTCCGTCTTTGCTTCATTTTTTCAACATTAGGGAAAAGTCATTTGCATATCCGATTTGACAAAAAAAACCAAAACACCACCATACTCAAAAGCAGACAAGGTAGTGATCAAGCAAAAGAATGAAAGTGTTTTCATTATTTAACAAAGACAAAGCAATGTTTTCACAATGATATCGGTGATAATCACAAAATGTTTATGTCATTATGAAATTATATGAGATGTATTTTTTCTGTCATAAAAAAGTCAATTCTATCAAAATTAATGAAAGTTATATTCTGAGTAGATTTTATCACTTCCAAAAATGGAAAGAAATTTACTTTTTAAAGCTTTAATGCAAGTTCTTCATCGCAAGCCACAGTCTTACTATTTATTCCACGTCATATTTTGTATTTTACTTTTTTCCTCTGTTTCCGGAAAGCTCCAATTAATAAGTCACACTATGGGACCAGGCCTTCTGGCTGACGCATCAAAGGCCTACGCCAAGAGTATCTGTACCATGCACAACCTTCAGACTCTGGAGCTGAAGGGTGTCAGTATAGACGACGATTTTTTTCTCGCCCTTGCTGCATCAGCAGAAGGAGCAAAGGTATAATGATTTGTTCTCTGCTTTATCTGACCTTCCATTACAGGGAAGCTACAATGCACGTACAATTTCCTACAATTGACTCTAACCAAAAATCGCAAACAAAGTTTGAACACAATTCTTTTCATCACTGCCTAAAATGACAAGTATGAAACATCAAAATGTCAAGCTTAATGTTAAGCAAACAACAGTCATAATTCAACTAATGGACAGGATTCTGTTAAGTGTTAGTCCAATAGTAGCGTCGTTAATGGTCTTAGGGAAAAACATGATGCAATACTGCCCATGTGGAGAGAGGATGACAGTCTCCTATTGGTAGTCAAGATCAATGAGCGTCATCAAAATGAATAATGAAAGGTCTTTTTATATCATGGCTGATAAATAACAGGGTGAGAATCGGATGCAGCCGAATCGACTAGACGAAAAATTCAAATTGCTCTAGTTATGTATTGTCATCTAATGAGTCTGACTATAAAGGAATAATGTACACTTTGTAAGAGAAGTTGACTTTGTGGAATCTATCGCAGCTTTACTCTTGATCAGACAAAGGAATTATTCCACGACTGGACTCTCTTCTGGATTAATCTTTGTCTGTAAAGTCTTTCTAAAGACTAGTGATCTTTCACACATTTGGAGGTCTCTCGCTATACAAACAGACCATTCTGGAGCTGTATTAGGAACTTTTTTTATTTCGTTTATCTCTACAGGCTAGTGGCTGAAGGTTTTCTGAAAAAAACTTATTGTATTATATGTATTAGTAGGTAAAGATTCTCTAGAGAGAGTGTAAAGTCATGAATTAAGAATTTACCCTTTCTCCATATCTCAGGAATGTGGCTCATGTGAATCTAATCTTTGTAGGGATAGATTTGAGCCATGGGGTCAAAGGTGAAAAGACAAATGCTAAAACGTCACTATTTTTGTCAATATCCCGAAAATGGCACAAAGTATTGTCACCAAAATCGGTGTTTTAAAAGAAAGTGATTATTTGTTATATTCTGCCATCATTTGAAACCACTGTCTCACATTGGCAAGATGTTCTGTGGACGTATTGGGAGAATAACGAGTAATGTAGTGGACGCATATTGTTTTAAATGTATCAGACAATCAACGTTTCAAAATTGCTAAAGATGTGACTATGGTCTCAGATGGTTTTATATTTACTTTTTATTTGTTTACGTATCTCAATTATTTATTTATTTATTTATTTATCTATTTATTTATTTATTTATTCATTTATTCTGTTTTCTTTTAGCAGGGTAGCCCTTTCAGCTCACTCGCTACTGCCCTGGAGCACATACCAGTTAGGCCCCTTCAATATAAAACAAAAACGCATGCTGACAGACTTTGTAAAAAGGGGGAAACTCAGACACAGAATAATACGAATACCCCCCACCCCCCCCCCCCCCCAAAAAAAAAAAAAAAAACATGCATGAAAGAAAACTGTTATTCACAAGCAATTTAAAAAGATGAAATATAAAAAGACCATTCATTGAGAGCTTTATGCCTAGCTGAGAGAAAAATTGCGACATGATGCGTAGTTTCTTCGTGGTTGTTGGGTTGGTGGATGACGGAGAAAGAAGAATGAGTTCTTATATCTGCTCCCCTTCACTGTATAGTCTCCCGATGATATTCCATATTTTTTTCCTCTCTCGTACAATACCGCATAGCTTGAAACAATATGCCACACGAAAGGACCTGAACTCTCGGCTTCTGCATCAATGGCCTACGCCCACAGCGTCTGCACTATGCCAAACCTTCAGACCCTGAAGCTAAATGATGTCAGCATAGCAAACGACTTCTTCGTCGCCCTCACTGATTCAGCGTCAGGAGCAAGGGTATATTTTTTTTAAATCTTTACTCGAATAATCTTGATTTCGTTTTAAGAAAAAGAGTACGTACACATATGACAAATGTGTTTTTAGTATGATTAAAAGCAGCTAGTTTACAGTGACCCAACACTGAAGCAAAAGTATGGCCTATCATTAAAATTAGGACAGAAGGTAGGTATGGGTATTTCTTCACAACTCACTTATAGCAGTGACGATAACATTCAAGTTCAAGTTCAAGTTGATTTATTTCACTTCCAACAAACAAATAATTTGAAATACAAAGAAACGCTCATATACACAGACGTCATGAAATCAGTACCACGATGCGATGAACAGAATAACATTGTAAAAGAGATACAGGCAAATTATCAACAGAGATACAAATAACTGTTACGTCACTGTGGTAAATGCATAAACAATATTGCTGGAAATGGAGGGGACTGCTAAAAAAGCAAGGCTTGTAGAATGCAGTCCCCTCATAGAGAAACAAATATAATTGCAAAAAACAACAACAACAACAACAACAACAACAACAAATTTCCCAAAGCGGTAGCAAAAAAAAAAAAAAGACAGACAGAGTAATACACACATACATGCACACATACGGACGCACATCAACAAACACATGGCGGCTCTCTTGTAAGGAAAGATTGATGAGAGGATAGAAGGATAGTAGTGAAGAAGGTAGTAAGTCCGATGTGGACAAGGGGGGGGGGGGGAGAGGAGAGGGAAATGGTGCGTCATAACCAGAGCACTGGAGGCACAGAAGCACGGGCTCGCTGATGAACAAAGAGTAGTAAGATTATTAAAGGAAGCAACAACAACTTTGAAAATCAAAAGTAAAAAAAGAAGAATGAATTATTATGCTGCATACGAATTTTTTAAATAATCCTTTAACTTTAAAGAAAATGTATAAAAACTTAAAGTTTCTTTTATATTATTATCAAGAGAATTCCAGAATTTTGATCCAGAAACGGAGAATAAAGATTTTCCAAAAACCGTCCTAGTCAAAGGCAAATGATACTCATGGGATTGACGGGTTGGATATGCATGGACAGTTTCATTCTTTAAAAACATGGAATCAAACACAAGGGGGAGAGAATGGTTGGTGAGTTATACATGAACTGTCCTAATTGCAAACGATAAAGATCATAAATTTTCAAAATATTTTTTTCGTAGAATAAATTATTAGTATGACTTCTCCATGACTCGTGACAAATGATACGAAGAGCTTTTTTTTTCTGTAATAATAATATTCTTTCTGTATAAGTAGAAAAAGTGTTTCCCCATGCGAGTATCCCATAATTTAAGTAAGGTAGTATCAAAGTAGAATATAACATTAAACAAAAGTACATTTTTGGGAAAAATAAAATTTAACTTTGTTTATAACACCTATATTCCTTGAAATAACACGACATACAGAATCAATATGCGAACCCCAGGTAAGTTTATTGTCCAGAATCAAACCCAAAAATTTGATGGAAGAAACTTCTTTTATGACCGTGTCTTCCAGGAATATATATTTCGGTAAATTTTCCAGCGAATTACTAAACAACATGCATTTAGTTTTTGTTCCAAATTTATTGATAATTTGTCCGCTCTTATCCACTGAAGTAACTTCATTAATTCACTATTTAAATTATCAATTAATCGATCAGAATCAGATAAAAACACATGAGTATCATCCGCAAATAATAAGAAAGAGAGGATGTTTGAAGAATTTGACATATCATTAACATAGAGAATAAATAAAAGGGGACCTAAATAAGCTTCCTTGAGGAACACCACTGTTAACATTTTGCGTAGTCGATGCATGTCCGTTGATTAATACAAATTGTTTTCGATTAGTAAGGTAACTCCTGAACCACTCCAAGACCTTTCCTCTGATACCATAATGTGATAATTTGTGAAGTAGTATGCTGTGGTCTATGGTGTCAAAGGCCTTGGAGAGGTCCAGGAAGACTCCAATAGTATGATGAAATGTATCTATCGCTGTTGAAACCCTATCAAGGAAAGTAAGGATTGCATGAGATGTGCAATGCTTTTGCCGAAATCCGAATTGATGATCAGAAATAACTTTATGGGTGTCTAGGAACTTCAAAAGCCTGGTGTAAACAACCCTTTCTAATATTTTCGAAACAGAGGTTAACAGGGATATTGGTCTGTCATTGGAGACATCTTCCCTTTCCCCTTTTTTTATGGACAGGAATTACTTTGGAGACTTCCATAGCCTCAGGGACAACGGTGCCAGGTAAAAATGGCAGAGGTAAAAATGGCAGAGGTAAAAATGGCAGAGGAAAAAATGGCAGAGGTAAAAATGGCAGAGGTAAAAATGGCAGAGGTACAAATGGCAGAGGTAAAAATGGCAGAGGAAAAAATGGCAGAGGTAAAAATGGCAGAGGTAAAAATGGCAGAGGTAAAAATGGCAGAGGTAAAAATGGCAGAGGAAAAAATGGCAGAGGTAAAAATGGCAGAGGTAAAAATGGCAGAGTAAAAATCGATCGTTTGCCATGGGATTTCTTTCAATTATTGTTGAACGAATCCGCAGGCGAAAAAAATGTTAATGTTTGATGCCTTTCAAACTTAGCTGTTGCTCCAAAGTCAGATTCCATTATGATTAACGTAAATTTATCAACATGGTGTGTTGGTGAAGATTGGTAGATTCAGCCTCCGAAAATGACGTTGTTCCCTCGTTATACAACAACAGTATGAAAACTTCACTAAAAAGTAAAACGAATCTTTCAGCTGAAATTTCAAAAGGGGAGTAACAAGAATATACAGGCTCAAAATTCGTTAATATTTTAAAGCAAAAATATGGATATACCCAGGTGTCAAACGAAGATTTTACCATTCTGATCGTTCAAAACATTTCATTAGATTCACAAACAATTTTTTTTTTCTCGGGGGGGGGGGGGGTAGTTAAGTAGATGGCACAGGAGTGTAAGAACATTTGGGGCTCGTGATTGACTTCCAGATTTTGATTTATAATGTATGCATTCAAAAACTGTTTACAGTGACTATACAGATTGCACCATGTCAGTTTAAAGGTGAGAACTAATGCTACTCGTTTTCATGGGATGTCGCTAGATTTGGCAGAGTTTGTACTATACATTACATAGGACCATTTACACTTGCTTGGAAAGACCACAATGTTACGAAAACTGTGGCACTTTGATGATTAGATGCAAATAGATAAACGACAATATTACGGTGAGCTTAAAGTATACAGGGTGGCCCCCAAAATTTGAACAGGTTTTTAGGACTTTGCTGGGATAAAATGCGATAGTATTTTAGCTTGTTGGGTGGAGCATCCATTCTTCATTGAAATAACATCAGAATCAATTTGGTGGAGAAGTCTTTATTTCATTAGCAGTTCAATTTGAATAGTCATTTCCGGGGTTTGCTCGTGTAGCAAATTCAGAGCTCTGTCCTGCATTGATATATGAGATCGATTACAACACTTCTGCTGCATGAGAAGTAATCATGGAAAATGAATCAAAGCTATTTTTCATCATTAATTAAAATAAGGCTCCTTTAAAGGAGACCTCCGGATGATTTTCAAATTTTTACATTTGAACATATATAAATTAGTTATACTGGGTACAGAGTTTCAGGATTTGTAATGATTAGGATGAAAAATAAGAATGTTTTCGAAGTTTATAACAAATTGCAATGAACAAGGATGATGACATGGCAGCCTCACCATAAGAATGCATGAGATGTGGCTCAAGGAAGCAGCACAAAAGAAGAAGGCATGCATAGATTACACACAGGTGAGCTTGCAAACATGCGGTATTGTAATGGAATGATACTGCTACATTTCTGATATGTGAGGCTCCTATGTCATCATCTTTGTTCAGTGTTATTTGTTTAAGGTTTTTGAAAGTACTGTTTCTCTGCTCAAGAACCACAATAAATTCTACAAATCTATACATGAAGCTGTTGATTTACGTACTACATGATGTGAAATTATGAAAATCGTCCGGAATGCCCCTTTAATATATACAAATGACAAATTTCTCACAAAAAGGATATCCTTTGATACACGTGGGTCACAGAAAATAACATAAAATAACCATGTAAGAAAACCTGTTTGCAGGCAGCTCGCTGTCACTATGTTAGTCTAAAGTCTTCATTGGATGGGGTAATTACCCCTCCCTCGTTCGAGAGGGTGTGAAAGTTTGAATTAACATGGGTATTACGATCTGGGGTTGTGCATGAAATTTTTTTTTTTACTTTGAAGACTTTGGATTCATGCTAAATTTAATGTAGAAATAACACGGTGAAAAGGAAGCCAACAGTTAAACAATTCAACCCCCGGGTGCATGACAAATATAAGTATTCTTTTCTGCATGAACCAACCTCATATTTATCATGCAAACACGCACACTGTCTATGAATGTGAAAAAGTTCTTTTTTTTTGTGCTGCCTTGATAAAGATTGATTGTGATCATTATGCAAATGTATACTTTTTTTTATCGTTTTGATGTTTATGATAAGGTACATCATTTACGTCACGGTTTATGCACTCTTATCTCATAACCCGATGAAAATGTTTCGAATAAACCAGAAAGAGGCCAGGTGAGGCTATATGCATTCTACCTGTAAGTGAGGAAAACAAGGAAAATATTTTGTACATGTACGTAGGCCCTACTGGTTGTGAAGGAATACAGTTTTCATTCTGGACAATTTTTGTACATGCTCCATTTGCAATAGTTTAGAGACGTTGGCGGCTGTGTGGGAGGTTTGGTCCTTTCCATCAAAATGCAGAGGTTATCCGTGAGAAAAAAAAATGCAGGAAAGTGTAGGGGAGACCGGGAAGAAATGGGACATTTTTGCATCATCATGAAAGATTCCTTGTAACTTTTAAAATATTTTGTCAAACTAGGTCATAATCATAATTATGTAGTATAGGTTCTGAAATTTATAGTATATTATTTAGTGATACCCCTATATATATATAAACATTTTCGTGTAATTAATGATTTGTTTAACCCCTAATTTTGGGGGAAATGGGACATCAATCGGGGAGAAATGAGACAACCTGGAGAGAAATTGGATAACCATCATGACCAAAGTAGGATTTACATGTGCCGCGGGGAGAAATGTAACACTGCCCTATTAAATTTCTCCCAGTGGTAACAGAAACAGTAAAAGATCCCTGCGAATTTTTCATACCTGCATGTCCAGTGTTATCAAGCAATTTTATTTTCAGAAGTTTGCACACTTATTAAAATACCTATAGGACCTACCAGATCTATAGTAAGTTTGATAACATTTACTGACAAGATACCTGAAGAACTGTATAGTGGTTAACATGTCCATTTTCAGGTGTACCGAGGCTCATCTTTTCACTGACATAATTGGATTGTTGACTGGCCAAGCATTTTTCAAGTTACATGAGTGTCCCATATTTCTCCTCGGTCTCCCCCGTGCTTTATTTCAGGAGATGGTACGAAAAGCGCGTATTGCGAGAAAAGTGTCAGAAACATGAAAAAAAAAAAAATCTCTATCACTTTTACCTCGTCCTCTTGCATTTCTTCGACTAAATTTTTATCAATGACATTTTTATCTCTGGCATTTTGACCACGGACATTACGACCGTTGACAACTTTACCTCTGACATTTTTACCACTGACATGATAATTATTTACCTCTGACATTTTTACCCCTGACATTATTACCTCTGCCATTTTTACCTCTGCCATTTTTACCTCTGCCATTTTTACCTCTGCCATTTTTACCTCTGCCATTTTCACCTCTGCCATTTTTACCTCTGCCATTTTTACCCCTGCCATTTTTACCCCTGCCATTTTTACCCCTGCCATTTTTACCTCTGCCATTTTTACCTCTGCCATTTTTACCCTTGCCATTTTTACCTCTGCCGTTTTTACCTCTGCCATTTTTACACCGAACCGGGACAACACCATTACTTATAGACAAATTAAATACATATACAATTGGATCGACAATATAATCAATAATACTTTTTAAAAGGACATTATCGATGCCGTCATATCCAGAGCTTTTTTTTATTTTTCAAATTCTGAACTATATCTAATAATTCATTTCTATGCAAAGGCACGAAAAACAATGAGCTTGGATTGGGGACTTCTGAATAATCTTGAAAATTCAGATGACTATATGGAATATTTTGGGCAAGATTACTTCCTATTTGTGAAAAATACTGGTTGAAAATATCAACTATTGAGGAAACATCAACAAATACATCACCATGTTTGATTGATGTAATACGGGGTTTGTCCGTATTTTTGAATGTATTTTGAATATCATATATTTTGAATATCATATATTTTGAATATCATGTATTTTGAATATCATGTATTTTGAATAACATAACTCCCCCCCCCCGAAAAAAAAAGTAATAATAACAATGTATTGTCGTAACGAGCAATATAAAAAATAGAGTTGGCAGGTCGATTTATTTTGTTATTATTTCTTTTGTTTACCGCCGCAATTTGCAATGAAGCGAACACTGTACGACTCCAGTCTGGTGAAGTAAAAAAAAAAAAGAACTTTTAAAAACGACAGAAAGTTCTCAAAAAAAAAATGATGCTGCTACACACGCGGATTAGATGAAAAAGAATGTTATCATAAGTCGCAAAAAAAAAGAAGAAAAGAAAAATGTTGTAAAACTCAAATAAGAACCGGCGAAATACGGGAAAAGATGGCGATTGCACCGAAGCGATAACAATTGCACTATCAACATAAAAATTCTGCTACCATGATCGCTATAGCGATATATATATATATATATGCCTATATATTATATATACTGTATATATATATATATATATATATATATGTATATATATATATATATATATATATATATATATATATGTGTGTGTGTGTGTGTGTCATGGCCTTCAAATATCATTGATAGCAATACACTGCAAAAAGTCCGGTGTTAAATAGTGAACACCGAGCTGGTGTTAAATTTTCGGTGCTCATTTATGGTGTTAAATTAACACCCCCGGGTGTCATTTCCAAATTTTAAACTGTTTTTTGAAGAGTTTCTTAGTAACTGCACTTCTTGTTGATTTTTAATTTAAACAAGACGATCAAGAATTTTACATTAAAATACTAGATTTTTGCAAAATTGTGAAAATAAATTTACACCAAAGTAACACCAGCTGGTGTGGTCTCTTATTGAAGCTTGACGGGTGTTAAACCATTGATATCAACACCAACAAATATCAAATCAACACCATGTGGTGTCATTTTTGAATTAACACCAGTACAGTGTCAAAATAACACCAGGTACAGTGTCAAATTAACACCACGAAGTGTCACGTGAACACTTTTCAACACCATCACAGTGCATTTTTAACACCTGTGGGTGCGGTCCTCTATTGAAGTTTGATCGGTGTTAGATTTAACACCCGTGGTGTTGAATCTAACACCGATGTTTTTACAGTGTAAGCACTGCAACTAACGTAAGGAGTCACATCCCTCAATATTTTACGCCTTCTATTAGCTTTGAAAGTGATGTGCGCATTTATTGATTGATCCTTTGAGTTGAATGATTTATACAAATGACGTTTTGAGTACAGAGTTAAGCAATAGTGCAATGTTTCCCATTGCTATGATTCAAAATTGCTAAAAATATGACTATAATGTCACATAAAATTTTAAAACGGAGAGTATAATGAAAGTTTATCAGGACAGCATATTGTGCTGTCCTGATAGAAATCTTGTCGAATGATGTGTGATTTTTCTGTGTTTTTCTGTGGGGGGAATAAGAATGATTTGTTGCATTTTCTTCACTCCACCATAAAGTCTTCTAATTATTTCGTATTATTGTTCACCCTTGTACTATGCTGCATAGCTGGTATCGATAAGTCACACGAAAGGACCTGAACTCTCGGCTTCTGCGTCAACGGCCTACGCAAAGAGTGTCTGTACTATGCCAAATCTTCAGACCTTGAAGCTAAATGATGTCAGCATTACAGACGATTTCTTTCTTGCCCTTGCCGATTCAAATTCAGGAGCAAAAGTATCTTCTTGTTTCTATTCATTTTATCTCATTTTTAGTTTTCGAACAGTACGATATTATAATGACCAATTTTCTGCAACAATGATATGTTAAGAAACATCAAGGTTAGTAATCCAGCACTGAAGAGAAAATGATATTAATTACGGATAAGATAGTAGGCGTGATTTTTTTTTTCATCACATTGACGATCATACATAATGAAATAAAAAAAAAGAAGGGATAATATCAAAACCTTAACATTTCATTTCTACCATATAGAGCATTCCAGCGTAGGCCTATAGAAGGGATCGTATTTATCAACAATTTTCGTATTGTATATTTATCTATAATTGTATTGTATTGTTTTACCTCTTGTTTTAACAGGTTAATTCGTCGATGGTTTCTTGTAGAGTAATGAGTCAGGGTATTCAAAGCTGCTAAGAACATAATTATTATGGTACATCAGGGGCGTCACCAGCTTTTTTTCAAGGGGGTGCGTTTTGACATTAAATGTAACGAGATTTTTAGGACAGACATTTGGAATATTAGTTGGGGGCCTAAGGGCTCAAAATGGGCGGTTTGGTTCAGATTCTTCCAAAAGCACCAAATTTGGCTCATAGGTCCCTTGTACCATACTCTTACGATTTTTGATGGGCGCCAAGACTAAAAACCCTTGGGGCCGCCATATTGGTGAAATCCAATATGGCCGCCATCCGGGTTAAAGGTCAACTGCAGTTACAAATTGAAAAGGTTGATTAATGTTATGAATCCCATGTGGAAGATTTTACGGGGTTAGAGAATGTGATTTTAAATATCATTTCTGCAATTCAAGGTCACTCTCACCTCTCAAGGTCACTTTCAAGGTCAAATAAGGGTCAAATCAGGCATTTTTCGAAATGGTGTCTGTGAGCATTCAACTGCAATTCACTGGTACCCCTATTTTGTCCCATTTGTCACCTCTTCCATACTCCTTCAGTGGTCAATTAGGGCCAAGAGCGGTGCCATCCCCCTACATATCCATAATGATTATGACAAATAAATGAAAAAATTATATTTAAGATATAAGTATATATAATTATATTGAAATCTTTGAGCACAGAAAACGGGCTTCCATTGGTTTCGTTTTCTTTTCTTATTTTCTTTGCTCAAAGTTTTCACTATTTATCAATTGTTTCTGGTCAGTTTTTCCTTTCGTTGTTTCAACATATAATATAATATATATATATATATATATATATATATATATATATACATGCTTAAATACGGCCGCCATCCTATTCCAAGGTGCCGAATCAGGGTGCAATGGCAAAGAGGGTAATTGTCACAGGGGACTTTCCTCTGAATGTGGGGAATGAAAGTCCTCCCTGCGACTGGGATCTTTTCTATAGTCAAAGGTTGACTTTCTCTAAATGCAGCAGATTGTTAGCAGACCATTTACTCATTCAGCTCTTTCGACTTGTGCAACTACAGTGCCTCGAAAGAAGTAGCCAATCACACAGTGTTCTTACAATGTAACAAGCAATAAGATTTATTATACTGGTCTCAAATTATGGTTGTTTACAATAATAACATAGTACAGTGTACAAACTTGAATACAGATATCCAATTCCACTTGATCTTGAGCCTGGTCGCTCTGCTCGTTGGTTTATTCTAGAAGCTCCCGTGCTTGGTTGCTCTAGGTTGTCGACGATGCCCTGCCTGAAGTAGCGGGTCGTCTCCCCTTACTTCTGGTCCTCTCTGGAACCCTAAACTTGGTCCTCGCTGGAACCCTAAACGATGGCTCTCTCCCCGGAACCCTAAACACCCTGTTAATTTAATAACATGATACCTCCCTTATAATTTGTGGTCTTTGGTTATTCCTGATTCTATTCATATAACTTAAACAAAACATATAATTATATATTCCATCATATTATCGTACCACTGATTAGACACACATACTTTCCATAATAATGTTTCACAACGCATCATTATCTTTCAATGTTGAGTAGGGGTGATTAATCAGCCCATTAAAATCTAAGCGTTGTTCTAAGTCTCTATTTCTTTCACAATGCAATTAAAATTCGGTTTGACATACAAACATCACACATACAATGCAATATCGGGAATTACATAGGAACTTACATGGCATAACCAACTTCAATTAAATGATCGTGTACTTACAACAGTTGTTGGTGTTTACACTCGAATCCTCCTAGATTCTCTGCTGGACGGTCAGGCTGTCCAAGCCGAAATGCAACAATCCCTGAATCACACTGATTCCAAATAACACTCTGCTACTCTAACTTCGCAATCTCGAAGTAACGTAGCCTGGTCCTGAGTGTTCCGCAAATAATGTGGCATCTGAATTTTATGCCCAAACACTGCATATTTATACATTTGTTGGACCATAGGTCTCCATGTAAAATTAATTAAATGAAGTCAAGTGACTTCCTAGAAAGTTTTCATAGAAGTCCTGCCCCCTTTTCTTATTGGTTGGCGTTTTCTGTCTGTCAAAACTTTCCTGAATATCTCATTTTGCATTGGTCAAGTCTCTGCTTGACGTCATCACTTCCTGTCCACGGAAACCAAAATTCTTTGAAGTGGTCCTGTTTTGACCTAGCTAGAAACTTGTGTCTGACGTCGTGAATGACGTCCACATACCAGATAGTATGAGGCATACTACCAGGGATACCCTTTCCTCGTATTTTGACGTCATGTAGGGTTTACTCACCCCCAAAACATTTAATTCCACATCACTCTCTTTTACTTTGATTGTGCATCGCAACATCTCCTTATATGGTTATTTTGATGCAAGCTTTTGTCTTTAAAGCTGCACTTCTTTTGTAACCATTGCGATAACATCAATTTCTTACATGAGCTACCTAATAAACAGTAGTACAATGAGACAAAATATTACGTGACAAATACAAAATATGTCATATCCTGACACGACCCCCCATTTCAAGATAGTACTACTATCTACAATAGTATTTTCACGTATGAAACTAATTTGTCCGTACATACACATGACAATATCAACATTCGATAATCCCCTTGCTATGGGTAAACATGCCCCTCTTACTCTGGACATCGGCTAAGGAAGTCTGCCCCAACGTTATCTGTTCCCTTGACAGCGGTCACGTGGTAGCGGTAGGATTGGAGGGCAAGCGCCCAGCGCAAAACTCTGTTGTTTTGCAACTTAGCCTTGGCAATGTACATGAGGGGACGATGATCCACCTCAAGTTCAAACTCTCTCCCATATAGGTAAACATCGAACTTTTTTACTGCCCATGCAATTGCGAGGCACTCTCGCTCTATGACGGCATACCGTCGCTCTGTGTCTGACAACTTCCGGCTGATGTATGCGATAGGGAACTTCTCTCCCTCTACGCGCTGCATCAGTACTGCGCCGATGCCTACGTCAGACGCGTCGGTCGCAAGTATGAACGGGGATTCATGGTCTGGAAGATGGAGTATGGGGGATGAAGTCAGTCGGGACTTCAGCGTGTTGAACGCCTGCTCTTCCAGGGGTCCCCAGTCTACGCGGTTGGCTCTGTCTTTCTTTGTTAAGTCCGACAGCGGTGCGGCGATAGCTGCGAAGTTGGGTATGAACTTGCGGTAATACCCAGCTAGCCCTAGAAACGCGCGTACCTCCCGCTTTGTTTGCGGCACCTCCGCCTGCAAGATCTGCTCTACTTTCTCGGGGTGAGGCTTCAGCGTGCCGCCACCTACGACATGCCCTAGAAAGTCGAGCGTCTTGAAGCCCACATGACATTTACTTGGCTTCGCGGTCAACCCAGCATCTGCAAGCCTCGAGAGTACAGCTTGCAAGGAATCCAAATGTTCTTCCCAGGTCTCGGAGAACACAAGGATATCGTCGATGTAGTTCACTACATTGTCGAGTCCAAACAGCACTTCTCGCATCAGCCGTGAGAAGGTAGCTGGTGCATTCACCATACCAAACGGCAGCACAGTGAAGTGAAACAGGCCTTCAGCGGTGACGAATGCTGTTTTCTCCTTATCAGACTCGGCCATGGGTATCTGCCAATACCCCTTGCTGAGGTCGAACTTCGAAAAGTACTTACCTCTTGACAGCTTCGCTAGGAGAGTGTCAGCAATCGGAATAGGTTCTGGGTCAAACACGGTTATAGCATTCAATTTGCGGTAGTCGACGCAAAACCTGTTACTTCCGTCCTTCTTTTTCACAAGTACGATCGGTGACGCGTACTTGGATCGTGATTTCTCTATCACGCCCATCTTTAGCATTTCGCTCAATTCTGCTTTTACCGCAGCTTGCATAGATTGTGGTAGGGGATACGGCTTGCTTACCACGGGGTCAGCGGTAGTAAGTGTCACTGAGCATTCCATCGCGTTTGTTCGCCCTGGTACATCGGTTAATTGCGCATCAAACTGATTTAGCAGATCGGTTACCTGCGCTGCTTGTGACTCGGTCAGTTCCGCATCTATCACCACGTCAGCCACGCTCTCATTCTGCGATAAGGCGGGCAGTCCTATGCACGGTCGGTCGAGATCGGGTTCGACCTCCTCTTCGACTATGGAGATAGCATTTGCTTGGACTTCATTGCCTCTACTTCGCGTACGGTCAACATACTTCTTCAAGAGGTTAGCATGGTAGGTCTTGACCTTGCCATTAACCTCAACTCTCACATCACATCGCCCTAGTGTACCTGTGACCGTATACGGTCCCTGCCATTGCATCAGGAGTTTGCTTGCGCTCGTTGGCCTCATAATGAGCACTTTGTCGCCAACCTCAAACTTCCTGTCACGCGCCTTTGCGTCATAATACTTGGCATACCTTTTCGATGCGCGCTTGAGCTCCTCATGCGCCACTTTGCAAGTCTCCTCGAGTCTCGCTCGTAGGTCCACAACATACTCGTATGTTGTTTTGACCTCTTCGTCGACTGTTTCCGCTTCCCAGATTGTCTTAATCAGGGAGAGAGGTCCACGTACAGTCCTACCATACAGCAGCTCAAACGGACTAAAGCTAAGGCTAGCTTGTGGTACCTCCCGATACGCGAACAACAATGCCGGTAAATAACGGTCCCAATCTTTGGGTCGCTCTGCACTCATTCGTCGCAGCATGGCTTTGAGAGTTCCGTTGAATCTCTCAACCAACCCATTGCACATGGGATGGTACGGAGTTGTGTGAAGCTGCTTTACGGACAGCAAACGCCCTAACTCCCTCATTAGCTCAGAAGTGAACTGCGCCCCTCTATCAGAGAGAATCTCGTCTGGCAAACCTAAGCGGCTAAACATCTCGACAAGCGCCTCAGCCACTCGCTCGGTTTCAATGCTCGGTAATGCAATAGCTTCTGGGTAGCGAGTTGCATAATCGACCAGCGTCACGGTCTTGGGGTCAAAAGGTCCTACGAGGTCAATCGCCACGCGCTTGAACGGAGTATCAATGAGCGGCATGCTCGCGAGCGGCACGCGACCCACGCTCCCCTTATTCACGGTGCGCTGACAGATATCACATGATATGCAATATCGCCGGACATCATCTCCCATACCTGGCCAGTAGAAGCTTTGCTGTAATCGGTCGAGTGTTTTCTGTGTTTTTAGGTGCCCAGACATTATGCCATCATGGGCAAGCGCCATTAATCCATCACGGTATGCGCTCGGTACGGCCAATTGTCGAACTGGCTTGCCATATTCCAATTTTGTAGATTGGAATTCGCGATAGAGTAGGCCTCGATGCACGAGAAACTTGCTCTCATTTCCTTTGCTTGTGGTCGTTTTCTGACCACTCTCTGCTGCTCGCCAAGCCTTCGCAAGCGTCGGGTCAGCCTTTTGCGCTGCTTCATACTCACCTTTACTCGTCGCGAGTGAGAGTGCACTTGCTGTCGGCAGTGGTTTGAGGGGTTTCGCACTTTGCGCTTTCTGGCCACGTGTCTCTACCGCCCCTCCCTCGGATGATTCTACCATCTCTTCCTCCTCTACCACTACCTCGTCACTATCAAGTGACCACTGTGGATCGGGATTATTTTGGTCCCTGACCCCGGGAATATTCCCCAAAATAAGCTCATACATTGGGTCTTCCATAACCAGAGCTTCCACTTCCCCAGTGTAGAAAGGCGTGTCTACCCATACCCTAGCAATGGGGAATTCTCTGACAGTCCCGTCTATCAAAACCACCCTCTTCTTCTGCCCTGCAACAATCTGAGGGGTTCTAACAAACACTGACTTTACTACGGCTGTACTACAGCCACTGTCCCTTAGAACGGACACTACATGCCCTCCTACTTTTCCCTGAAGAACAGGCATGTTCACACCTGATGGTCTGACTCCCGAAGAGCATCCTGCCTCGAGAAGGGGTATTTCATCCCCCGAAGCTAGCTTCACATACGAGCCTGGCTGTCTTGCCGTTTCATATCTAACTGTGTTAGCCTCAATACAGGCAGCCCCCTTTCGGTCCTGACTAGTCTTCTCCTCAGACCCCTTCATTTCATCCAAAGCAGCAGCCCGGTTTGGTCTCGGACTATTCGTTTTGGCCTGGCAGTTTCGAGCTAAATGACCTGCCTTCCCACAAACATAACAACTACTTGACACTTTGTTTCCTTGTGGGCCACTGAATTTGGAAGCCAAATGACCCTGACTTTGGCCCTTGTCAGGTCGCTTTTGGTCTTTGTAGGAGTTGCTCTTTTGTTCCTTATGGGGGTGGGCCTGACTGTATTGGTCCGCTAGCTTCGTCATTTCATCTAAGTTTGCCGGATGTCTCTCGCGGACAAACTGCTTTAGCTCTTTCGAGCTCCTGGCATAAATTTGATCCATTATCATCAGTTGAATTAGGTCATCAAACTCAGCCCTAAAACCAGCTAACTCTAACCAACGCAAGAGATAGCGCTTCAGCCTCTCGGCTAACTGACTGTGAGTCTCGCCAGGCTCTACCTGCGAGCTCCGGAATTTAGCTCTAAATCCCTCTTCGTTCAACTCATACCTTTGGAGTAAGGCGGCTTTTAATTCATCGTAATTATTTGCAAGTTCTGACGGCATTCGGGAATACACTTCCAGGCCTTTGCCCGTCAACAGTGTACTGAGGGGTAGGGCCCACTGAGTTCTAGCCCATCCCATACTCTCAGCGTATCTCTCAAATCTGCATAGATAGGAATCTAAGTCATCTGTTTTCTCATTGAAAAGAGGTAATTTCACCTTTTTCATGCCATTACTAGGAGAATCATTTCTAGGTCTGGCTGCTGCAATTTGCAGCTCCAGCTCTTTCATTTCTTTCAAATGTTCCCTTTCTTTCTGTCGTTCATCCCTTTCCTTTTGGCGCTCTTCTCTGAGCTTTTCTTCCTTCAAGTCTAGTTTCTCCTTTTCATCCCTAGCAAAATCGACCAATTCCTTGCCTGTCAGCCCTGCCTCCTTCCCCACTTTTATGAGTTCAGAATACACATCCATTGCAATGTACAATCACGTTACTATAGCAACAATCACTTCAATGTAATCTGACCTTAAGACACTGGACCTTGAGCCTAACTCTCACTGGTCAGGCAAGTGGCCACTGGCGGTCTAACCTTTGGCTTCTTGTTTCGAGTTGTCAGTTGCACATATTGAGTTGACTGGTCTAGTTTATAACTTTAAACAATTGCTGCCCGGGTTCTCCACCAATTCTTGTCACAGGGGACTTTCCTCTGAATGTGGGGAATGAAAGTCCTCCCTGCGACTGGGATCTTTTCTATAGTCAAAGGTTGACTTTCTCTAAATGCAGCAGATTGTTAGCAGACCATTTACTCATTCAGCTCTTTCGACTTGTGCAACTACAGTGCCTCGAAAGAAGTAGCCAATCACACAGTGTTCTTACAATGTAACAAGCAATAAGATTTATTATACTGGTCTCAAATTATGGTTGTTTACAATAATAACATAGTACAGTGTACAAACTTGAATACAGATATCCAATTCCACTTGATCTTGAGCCTGGTCGCTCTGCTCGTTGGTTTATTCTAGAAGCTCCCGTGCTTGGTTGCTCTAGGTTGTCGACGATGCCCTGCCTGAAGTAGCGGGTCGTCTCCCCTTACTTCTGGTCCTCTCTGGAACCCTAAACTTGGTCCTCGCTGGAACCCTAAACGATGGCTCTCTCCCCGGAACCCTAAACACCCTGTTAATTTAATAACATGATACCTCCCTTATAATTTGTGGTCTTTGGTTATTCCTGATTCTATTCATATAACTTAAACAAAACATATAATTATATATTCCATCATATTATCGTACCACTGATTAGACACACATACTTTCCATAATAATGTTTCACAACGCATCATTATCTTTCAATGTTGAGTAGGGGTGATTAATCAGCCCATTAAAATCTAAGCGTTGTTCTAAGTCTCTATTTCTTTCACAATGCAATTAAAATTCGGTTTGACATACAAACATCACACATACAATGCAATATCGGGAATTACATAGGAACTTACATGGCATAACCAACTTCAATTAAATGATCGTGTACTTACAACAGTTGTTGGTGTTTACACTCGAATCCTCCTAGATTCTCTGCTGGACGGTCAGGCTGTCCAAGCCGAAATGCAACAATCCCTGAATCACACTGATTCCAAATAACACTCTGCTACTCTAACTTCGCAATCTCGAAGTAACGTAGCCTGGTCCTGAGTGTTCCGCAAATAATGTGGCATCTGAATTTTATGCCCAAACACTGCATATTTATACATTTGTTGGACCATAGGTCTCCATGTAAAATTAATTAAATGAAGTCAAGTGACTTCCTAGAAAGTTTTCATAGAAGTCCTGCCCCCTTTTCTTATTGGTTGGCGTTTTCTGTCTGTCAAAACTTTCCTGAATATCTCATTTTGCATTGGTCAAGTCTCTGCTTGACGTCATCACTTCCTGTCCACGGAAACCAAAATTCTTTGAAGTGGTCCTGTTTTGACCTAGCTAGAAACTTGTGTCTGACGTCGTGAATGACGTCCACATACCAGATAGTATGAGGCATACTACCAGGGATACCCTTTCCTCGTATTTTGACGTCATGTAGGGTTTACTCACCCCCAAAACATTTAATTCCACATCACTCTCTTTTACTTTGATTGTGCATCGCAACATCTCCTTATATGGTTATTTTGATGCAAGCTTTTGTCTTTAAAGCTGCACTTCTTTTGTAACCATTGCGATAACATCAATTTCTTACATGAGCTACCTAATAAACAGTAGTACAATGAGACAAAATATTACGTGACAAATACAAAATATGTCATATCCTGACAGTAATAACACGCCTAATCTTATTTTGCCTTCTTTTTTCCTTCTGACGAGATAGCTGTATAGCCCGTATACAACTAGCTGGTCAGTTGAATGTACTTGGGGTGGACCACTTTACCAATTTATGCACCTTGAGTTTTCCAATAACGGAATGCCGATTCGGGGTCTCCATCTGTCTGGGTTTGTGATTCTTACACACAAGGGACTTCCACTTTTTATATCCAAGTGATGGGGTGCAAAGTGTTGTACCTCTAATACACACACCATTGCTCAGCTAGACTTGAGATAAGTGGGATTCGAACCCGCGCCGGAACACAAGTCTTTAGACCGCAAGCCATACGCTATAACGACTGAGCCACCTCGTCACCTTTCATGGTCAATTACATAACTTTCCAGCTGGCAAGCGATATGATTCTCCTCCTGCTGAAATCGGTGTATGCCTGTTCTCCCTTGACAAGACAGCGTCTGCCTTCTTCAGTGAAGGAAGCAATGGCCGAAGCTCCCAGGGAATGGAGCTCCTCAATCGAGGTCAGACCAGTATTCTATAGGCGCAGTTAACTAAATTCGATCATTAAAGTCCTTTAATGGCAGTATCTTATCAGAGTAGGTAAAGACAATTCAGCTGAAGGTTTTTTCTTATCTTTTTTTAATTCTCTTTTTATCAAACGGAACCGTTTCTTTACTGAAAGCGCAAATGACTAGGGAGACTGAACACCTATTGATGTTGTATGGAATACTGATCCTGAAGAAAATAATCTTAACATTTTTGTGCAGCAACACTGTGCAGTCCTCTGTCAAGAGATGGTGAAGGCACCACTCAAATCTCAAGTTATGATTGGGAGAGCGTAGCGTCTTCCTGAAAATTACGATTGAAAAATAAAGAACTGCCCTCATTTATCAGCGCACAGATATCCAAGAATAAATTGGACGGACAACTCATCCTGACCACCTGATTCGAGACGGAAATATCCAACAGGAATTGTGATCTCACAACCCTTCAGCTTTCCAACATCTTAGATGCGATCTATGCAAAGATATCCTTACAAAGGATGACATTATGTTTTCTGAAAGCATTTTCTGAAAACAGTATACAGTCGCACGGATGAGCATAACATCACATTTTCGGTGGTGTGCTTTTTTTAATCCCTTTGATCTGAGGGAGTTTACGGGTGGATCGTGGTCTTTCCTGTACAGCATACCTCTCTTCCAGAGCACAACATCAGGCACTGACACGGTGCGACATTACTTCAGACTTGCTTTGATGTGGAATGCAAAATGCCTAAGTAGTATGGGTCAGCAACCAAAGCTCAATGACACATTAACTACTTTAGTAATCGTGCTCATGTCCAGCAAGGACTGATGAGCAACAAGGTTTATGGGGCAGCCAGCGTCAACGAGGGTAGGCATCATCTCGTCATAACGTGGGAGCAGATCATCAGAAACCACCCTATCTGCTCAAGAGGCGCTGTATCAACATTTCGGAGATGAGTGCTGCTGCAAGTGAGTTTCTCCTGGAATCATGACAGCATGGGTCATGATGTGATCCCCGACTTCAGGGAGTGGAGTTGGAGGAAAGACGGCACAGGTACATGGCAATTGCTAGTAATATCAGCCACTCTCCGCAATGCTTCAGTACCAAATTTCATTCTTCTGCACCACAGCCTTTTCAAGTCATGCATTGGGAGGTGGAAAACATGGAAATGGAAAAAAATAATGAAATGAATGAATGAATGAACGAATGAATGAATGAATGTGAAAATGCACAATGTAGAGCAGTTGTCAGATGAGCCATGGTCAGTAGATTGATATTGCTGCAAACTTAAAGTGGGGGTGGGGGAGGGAATTGAGGGCCTATCTGACGGGAGGAACATTGTCGCAATTCCAGCGTCTCGAAGAAATTATTTTCGCTATCACAACTAAACCGATTTCCAGGGCGACGTCCAAGACGTCTTCAAACAAAGGGACAACTTATTTGCTTGGAAGTCACGGGGATGTTGGCACGACTTTTGCAGTCGCAGGGACTTATCAGAGACGTCTTTTCTCAGCGACTTCTCCATCTCGTCGCCATTACGTTATTACGGCCTCCACAATATGCGGGGACATCTCGAAGATGTTGCAGACAAATTTAGTCCCCACGACATGGCCACAGTGATGGAGACTTCTCAGAGACGTCTCGTAGACGTCTCGGAGACAAGCTGGAAGACGAAAATAGTCTCTGCAAAAAATCGAAAATGTTCGATTCTCCGGCAAATCGTGGAGATTTGGCTCGTCTCCAGATGCGTAGAGTTGCAACCTATAGTCTTCAGACCAACGAGATACCAACTTATAAAGTCCTGTGATATCATGCCAATTTGCGTCCAAGCACTTTGGATAGAATCTCAATAGACCCTAGAACATTTGTAGAAGGTGTCATGAAGTTCTACTATAGCATATCTAATCTGTACCCTGTTAATGGTGTCACTGTGGCACCTGTGAAATATGCTTGTTCCCTACATGGCGTCACCAGGACCTTCATGTTCTCTGAACGGCATATTTAGCTGTGGAGGCACATAAAATTTCCTGTAAGGACTTTAGGGTCGAACTTTCTTACACAAGTTCGAAAATAGCAAATTGATGCCTACCTGATGTACTAAAAACTCCCTTAAACACGACAGATTTTTCTTCTTTCTTCATCCAGATTAAGAGTGATCTTCATTATTATTATTCCACTGAATTTGAATCTGAATTATGAATATCTATTGTGATTGAGGATCCCTGAACTGCAACAGAGGAATAAAAACACTTCTCTTTTTAGTGGCAACGTCAAGAACGCTGGTAATATAGAGAGTAGTCACCTCCCCTTATTGCTAAACTATTAATATATTAGGTAGCAATAGGAATCTATTTCTCATATATGTATGTTTTTATTGCATTCCTTGCAGATGAAGATGAAAATAATAATCCAATAATCAAATCTTGAAAATTCTTTGAAAGGGCATTACCAATAATTCTAACTAGCTCTTTTGGCCGACATTAAAGCAAATGCAAATATATTGAATTCCGCAAATATGACCAGTCGGTGAGGACATTTCTTCTTCTTAGCGCCTGTAATGTAAAAATAATTATTGAAATGACTGTGGCATGAACTATGATATTCCATAGCTTTGGACAGAACCTTACTTCAAAGCTTGTGTAGCCATATTATAACAGGCCATAATTGAAATGATGCAGAAAAAAAAATTACCGTAAGTAATCATTAAAAATGAAATTGAAGGGTTACCAAGTCTTCAAATCTAATTGTAAAATAAGGATCTGAGTAAGATCCCGTAAACCTAATTACTCTCAGAAAGGGGTTCTTATTATAATTCATGAGTGTATACCTAGTGTTTGAAATCTTAACACGAAAGCAGATAATTCATATTGATGTTACTCGAGAGAAAGCCCACCTCTCCCTCTCTCACAGCCCTCAACAACTGCAATTCTATTAGCAGGGCTGGCATTCCTCCTATATTGACTATAGGCAAGCCATTTCAAGAGTCTAAATCACCTACAGTTTGTATTGTGAATATAAAATCCAAATGACCTTTAGGGAGACCCTATAAGGAAAAGTTGACATCAGACCATAAAAATAATTTCAGAATCGAATTCCTTGACCCATAAAACCGCTACAGCTGACTTTTCGAATCATTGTAACACTTTAAAGGTTTTTAATTGTTATACTGGCTTTTAAACGTAGGTGGCAGCCATATTGGATTTTGCAAATATGCGGCCCTGGAGGGCGCCCTTCACAAGAAATACGCCTTTTTTTCAGCCGTCGACAAAAGCAATTCTATTACTAAGGCTGGCATTCCTGGAATATTGACCATGGGCAAGCCATTTTTTTCAATAAACTGTTATGAAAACAATGGCTTGACCCATGTATGACCTTAAGGTGACCTTATAAGGAAAAATTGACCTCAAACCACAAAAACAACTTCAGATTCGAATTCCTTGACCCAGAAAAAATCTTAACCTGACTCTTTAAATGATTGTAACCCTTTAATGTTTTCAAATGCAGGTGCCCTTTAAACATACATGGCGGCCATATTGGATTTTGCCAATATGGCTGCCCCAGAGGGCGCCCTTCTTGGCGCCCATCAAAAATCGAAATAGTATGGTTTGGGCTACATGTGTGCCAAATTTTGGTGCTTTTGGAAAAATTTGAACCAAAAATCCCTTGCGCCCCCCACTATATAGGAAGCTCTCAATCCCTAGACTTTTACTGTTTTTTGAGGGAAACCAAGCGGGGAAAGGGCACCGGCGTAGCTAGGATTTCATCTTGGTGTGATGTGGGGGGGGGGGGGGGGAGGGGGGTGTTAGTATGCGAGGGAGAGAGCAAGGGGGAGGGGAGGGTATGAAAGAGCCTGTTGTCCCCCCTCCCCCCTCCTCCCACGGTGAGAACTTTTTGCATTTTGATGTTTATAAATGGTGCAATTTGATGTAGTTCTTTTGCGTGTTTTTATCGACTTGAAATAGTCCCACTTGTTTAAGGTAGCAGTACATTTTGAAGGAAATTGTTGTTGAACAATGTGCCTATAAACTATATATCATTTCAATAAACTTCTTGTATTGATTCTTACCCTGATGGCATGAACGCGACCGAGCCCGAGCAAGCGGAGTGAGCGAGGGGGGAAGGTGTGGGAGGGGGCCCCCCACGGTTAGAACTGAGGTTGCATTTTGATGTTGTAAATGGTGCAATTTGAAGCATGCTTTGCTTGTTTTATCGACTTGAAACAGTCCCACTTGTTTAAGTTAGCAATATATTTTGATGTAGATTATTGTTGAACAATTTGCCTATAAAATAGTATCATCCAAATAAACTTCCTGTTTTAATATTTACACTGAATATCATGAACGCGGCCAAGCAAGAGCGAGAGGAGCGAGCGAGGGGGAGGATGTGGGAGGGAGTGTCCCCCCCCCCCCCCCACGGCGAGCACTTTTTGCATTTTGATGTTGTAAATAGTGCAATTTGATGCAAGTTTTTTGCGTGTTTTATCGACTTGAAACAGTCCACCTTGTTCAAGGTATCAGTACATTTTGAAGTAAATTGTTATTGAACAATTTGCCTATAAATGGTATAATTTAAATAAACTTATAGTAATAATTCTTACACTGATGTCATGAACGCGACCGAGCCAGAGCAAGTGGAACGAGCAAGGGGGGAGGTTGTGGGAGGGGGTTGTCCCCCCTATAAATGGATTATGGAATGATGGTGTGAAACGACAAGTTACTGGCAGCAATATCAGGAGAATGGCATAACGACTACATGCGAGTGAGCGGGGCGAGCGAGCTTGAAAATTTTGACATTTTACAGTCCAAAAACTGCCGTTTGTAGACATATTTTTTTGCTTTGGAGATTAAGGGGGGGGGGGGGGCGCACGGGCGCAACTACTGGCAATTACTTGCAGCAACATCAGGTGAATGGCATTACAATTAAATGCGAGCGAGCGAAGAGAGCGAGCTTGAAAATTTTGACATTTTACAGTCCAAAAACTGCCATTTGGAGCCATATTTTTTCGCTTTGGAAATTAAGGAGGGGGGAGGGCGCACCGGGTGCAACTGCCGGCAATTACTGGCAGCAAGATCAGGAGAATCACATAACAATTAAATGCGAGCGAGCGGAGCGAGTGAGCTTGAAATTTTTGACATAAATTTTTACAGTATAAAAAACCTGCCGTTTGTAGCTATATTTTTATCGCTTTGGAATTTAAGGGGGGGGGGCGCATCGGGCGCAACTGCTGGCAATTACTGGCAGCAACATCAGGAGAGCATAACGATTACATGCGAGCGAGCGGAACGGGTGAGCTTGAAAATTTTACATTTTACTGTCCAAAAACTGCCGTTCTTAGCCATATTTTTTTCGCTTTGGAAATTAAGGGGGGTCACCGGGCGGAACTGCTGGCAATTACTGGCAGCAACATCAGGTGAATTGCATAAGATTAAATGCGAGCGAGCGAAGAGAGTGAGCTCGAAAATTTTACATTTTACAGTCCAAAAACTGCCGTTCTTAGCCATATTTTTTCGCTTTGGAAATTAAGGGGGGGGGGGTGCACCGGGCTCAACTGCTGGCAATTACTGGCAGCAACATCAGGTGAATTGCAGAAGATTCAATGCGAGCGAGCGAAGAGAGCGAGCTCGAAAATTTTGACATTTTACAGTAAAAAATTGCCGTTTTTCTCTATATTTCTTCGCTTTGGAAATTAAGGGGGGGGGGGGGCGCACCGGGTGCAACTGCTGACAACTGGCAGTAACATCAGAAGAATTGCATAAAGATTAAATGCGAGCGAGCTTGAAAATTTTGACATATAACTTACGGTCCCAAAACTGCCGTTTGAAGCTATATCTTTTTTGCTTTCGAAATTAAGGGGGGCGCACCGGGCGCAACTGATGGCAATTACTGGCAGCAACATCAGGAGAATTCAAATGCGAGCGAGCGGAGCGAGCGAGCTTGAAAATTGTGACATTTTACAGTCCCAAAACTGCCGTTTTTAGCTATATTTTTTTTGCTTTGAAAATTAAGGGGGGGGGGGGGGTGCGCACCGGGCGCAACTGCTGGCAATTACTGGCAGCAACATCAAGTGAATTGCATAACGATTCAATGCGAGCGAGAGAAGAGAGCGAGCTTGAAAATTTTGACATTTTACAGTCCAAAAACTGCCATTTGAAGCTATATTTTTTAGCTTTGGAAATTAAGAGGGGGGGGGGGGGGTGTGCGCCCCTCCCCCTGGATTCGCCACTTGTAATCAAGAGTGTCGGTTTATGTTCATGACTGGGGAAGGTATGACCAGCGAGGTGGCGTCGAAGTGACCAAGCAAGGGAAAGATGTCCAAAATCTGCACTTTAGAACATCCCCTAATTGTGCGTGTTTGTTTTTGTGTGTGTATTATATACATGGAAAAGTTAGGAATTAGCCCAGGTCAAGTCTCTTTATTGGCAATGCAAGACATTTCAAAATCAATGATCTATAGCTTTGATATAACGAAGTGTAAGGTACAAAGGTGTACAGTCTACATCACATTGCGCAACATTGTAACGACTCTTTTTGCCGTTCGGATGTTCTGAGTACACAGCGCACATCCTGCTTATGCAGAATGCCAACCAGGAATCACGCTGAATCACAATCTTTTGTCGGGTCCGGGCTTTTTGAACAATGTTTCTCACTATATACCTATTTGATTATGGTTAAAAGAAATCATACAAAAATATCTAATTTCTTGATCACCCTTTCATTCAAAAGCAGTTTACTACCCCCCCCCCCCCCCCCCCCCCTCCGTAGTTACGCCACTGCTTTTGGGTGAAATAATTGGACAGATTTCTAACAAAAAAGCAAGAAAATCTTTTCATCGCGGGAATTATGATTATGTAGGGTGGGGCAAATGGTACGCTTACCTTCCAATATTTTTATGGGGGCAACATTTTTGTTTTCTTTCAAAAGCAAGAAAATCTTTTCATTTCGGGAATTATTACTTATGGGGGGGGGGGCGGCAAAATTAAAATATGCTTGCCCCTCCAATATTTTTATGGGGGTAACTTTTTGTTTTTCTGTCAAAAAAAAAGTTAAGAAAATTTTCTCGTCTCTGGAATTATGGAGGGGGGGGGGGGGGGTGGGCAAAATTATATGCTTGCCCCTCCATTTTTTTTTTTAAATGAGGCTAAGGCTCGCTCTTGGGCTGGCAATATGGATTGGTCAGAAGTAACGTACATAGACCCTACATACTTGTATAAGTAGCACACGTACATGCAAATGTGTATGTGCTCCGTATCCATAACGGATGTACAGTACGGTCGATAAATAGTAAACACTGTATAGAATACTAGTAGATTTGTATAAAATCAGTGCTGCCAGAACCAGGGGTGCGAATTGTTTTTGCCAAGGATTTTTTTGTCCCTGGTGCAAAATGTTATTATATATAAAAAAAGAATGAAATAGAAAAGAATAATTATTTAGCGTCCGGCGTTGAAGTCGCTCGCAGACTGATTTTTTTTTTTTTTTTTTTTTTTTTTTTTTAAGGATCTGAAGGGGGGTGCGTTCGCACCCAACGCACCCCCCCTGGTGACGCCCATGTACATTAAGACTATTAACGAAACTTTTTAGTGAAAAGTTACACGACAACATGGATAAATCTTGTTGCATTGTGTGTGTGAGTGTGTGTGGGGGGGGGGGGGAGAGAGAAGACGAGGAAATGAATAGAGATGAGTTCTTATATATTTCCCACTTCGTTATGTGTTCTCACTTTATCACTTGATTTTATATTACACCTCTTGCTATGCTGCATAGCTGGAATACATAAGTCATATTAAAGGACCTGCACTCTCGGCTTCTGCATCGATGGGGTACGCCAAGAGCGTCTGCACAATGCCGAGCCTTCAAACTCTGATGATTGAGAATGTCAGCACAGCAGACGATTTCTTTATTGCCCTCGCCGATTCAGCGTCAGGATCTACGGTATCTTATTTTGTCTTAGCTCAATCTCTCTTCCATTTAATGAAGAGTACAATGTCGGCCTATATGTGCGACTTATGTGCGATTATAATAGATGCAACGACACAAAAGAGTGAATAAACCATGAAGTTGAATCAATAATTAATAAAGACTAGAAGGCTTTTTTTCTTTTTCTCTTTTTACACGACACACTGATAACAGTGACAGTGACAGTATGCAAGTTGGATGATTATGATGTCATTGTCTTAAAATCTTATTTTTATAGCAAAACAACAAAAACTGGTTAGGCAACTTACATCAGAGATCATATTCATGAATATTTTTCGTATTCTTCTGCCTTCCAAGGAATAAGCTTATTTATTTACTGTTCCTTTGATATCAAAGATCAGCACAATGAAATTTGTAGTAATGAATGAGCCAGAGAAACAAATTTTCCCGTTCAGAATTTATAAGAATATGACTATGCTTGCGCAGACAGTTTTATAAAGAAGAGTGTTGATGAAAGCTCACATGCCAACAGTGACAAAAATCTTGTGATAACATGGTGTGTGAAGTCTTTTGTGTGTGTGTACTGCTTGGGGGATGGGGGATGAGAAAAAAATATGAGTTATTATAATCATTTCCCCACTCCACCATACAGTCTGTCTATAACATTTCATATCATTTTATTAATTCTTGTACTTTACTCGCCTTTTGTTCATCCTTGCACTATATGCTGCATAGCTATTATCAATAAGTCACACTAAAGGACCCGGAATCTCGGCCTCTGCATCAACAGCCTACGCCCAGAGTGTCTGTACAATGCCACACCTTCAGACTCTGAACCTGGTTGATGTCAGCCTAACAGACGATTTCTTTCTTGCCCTTGCCGATTCAGCGTCAGGAGCACGGGTATCTTATTTTGTCTTTCCTTTTTAATCTTACCAGGGTTGAAAGAAGAGCACAACATTATAACCAATTTCAGATAGTAATGATTAAAATCAGCTAGGTTAGTGATCCGCGACATTTATCAGTGTTTACATTAAATCAGAACAAAAAGGTAAACTCGACTTTTTTTTCTTTCATGCTACATTAATAAAAGTGACGATCACAAAATGCAGATTAAATGAGAGGAATTATTTCATGTCCTTAAAATGTCAATTCTATCAAAAAACATTCCATCCATACACAAGAGAACGTATTCATCTGTACTCTATTACGTCAGTATTCTATTACGTTCATATTAACGGTCTTACTAACATTCATTCATTGTCACTTCTTAGATTTAAATAACAAATACGCATGATGTGTGATTTGTCCTTTGTTTTGTTTTGTTTTGTTTTGTTTTGTCTTGTCTTGGGAATGGGGGATTAAAAGAATGAGTTATTATATTTTCCATATCACCGTATAGTCTCTACATAGTATTCCATATTATTTTCCATTTCCTTACTATGCTGCATAGCTGGAATCAATACGCCACAATAAAGGACCTGAACTCTCGACTTCTGCGTCGATGGCCTACGCCAAGAGCGTCTGTACTATGCCAAACCTTCAGACTTTGAAGCTAGATGATGTCGGCACAACAGACGATTTCTATCTGACCCTTGCCGATTTAGCGTCAGGAGCAAAGGTCTTATTTTGTCTTTGCATTGTATGATTTCATTATAGGAGGAACTCCAATGCACATAAAAGTTTACTGCAATTAAATCAAGCAAAAAAAAAAAAAAAAAAAAAAATGCTCACATTGTCGTGCCCCGAGAAAGGAGTGAAATCTTTTCATTATGAAATACATGATGTTAGATTTTCGTGTTTTCATATCAGGTTGATATCAATGATAATCACATAAAGAGATAAGGCGATGATGTAATGGCCCCTAGAGTTGACAGCGGGTTTTCACTAATCTGGAAGAATTAATTTTGTACGTTTTATTATTGTTCCTCTTTTAAATGAGAAGTGAATAATTTCAAGAAGTATGCATTTGATTATGATAAGAATGGATCATGTCCTTACTCTGTTCCTAATCTTGCTAAAACATTTCGCATTATTTTGAATCCTCCGTCAATGTTGCAAGTCTGCACTGAATAACTATATCGACATGGAACATCTGGCAATTCGGTCACTGCCTCACAGTCCGCACCAAGCGCCAAGAGTAATCGCTCCATGCGAAACCTTGAAAATCCTAAGCTACATTTTGTCACTATGCCCCAGATAGCGTCCGGGTAATTTTTTGTTTTGTTTCGGGTTTTTTGTTTGTTTGTTTGTTTGTTTTTTGTTAAAAGGGTTTTCGCAAAATGTTGCTCGGACGTTGTCTTGGAAACTTTTCTATAACCCTTGAACCCTTCTAGTAGATCTCAACCGGGGGAAACATTCCTTTGAAACAAAAAACACGCATGCGCAGCATT
The DNA here is from genome assembly GCA_033980235.1 of Diadema setosum. NCBI lineage: Eukaryota > Metazoa > Echinodermata > Echinoidea > Diadematoida > Diadematidae > Diadema > Diadema setosum. Next base: position 3,481,449 of record CM067077.1, on the reverse strand, counting down.
GCAGACAGAGAATGATTGACACCCCGCGCACCGATCACGCGCATATATTGCAACCACTGATCTCGCATCTACGTAGATGAGATCAGTGATTCTAACCACATTTTTATGCCTCCGCCACGAAGTGGTGCCGGAGGCATTATGTTTTCGGGTTGTCCGTCCGTCCGTCCGTCCGTCCTTCCGTCCGTCCGTCCGTCCGTAATGAATTTTGTGGACAAGGTAACTATCGAAACCTGTTGAGGTATCCTAATGAAACTTGGCATGTATGTGTATTAGGGGGTGAAGTTGTGCCTATCAACTTTTGGGTGCACATGCTCAAGGTCAAAGGTCAAAAGGTCAAGGTCAAATACATAAAATTTCACTATTTCCACCATATCTATTGAATGCCTGAAGATATTTTCTTGAAACTTAGTGTATACATGTTTTACCTAATTAAGATTCTCTGGTGAAAGTTTGGGTCATGAGGTCAAAGGTCAAAGGTCAAAAGGTCAGGGTCAAATACATAAAATTTCACTATTTCCACCATATCTATTGAATGCCTGAAGAGATTTTCTTGAAACTTAGTGTACACATGTATTACCCATTTAAGATTCTCTGGTGACAGTTTGGGTCATGAGGTCAAAGGTCAAAGGTCAAAAGGTCAAGTAAAAATATTAAAACTTCTTTTTGTTTCTCTGTACCTTGGAAAATTGTTCAAGGTATCTTCATGGAACATAGTATATACATGTACTGACTGGAAGTGATTATCTAGAGAATGTAGGGTTCATGGGGTCAAAGGTCAGGGGTCAAAGGTCAAGTGCAAGACTTCAAAATGTTACTATTACCCTCATATTTATGCAATGCCAGCAGGGTTATTTTTTTACACTTGGTGTATGCGTGTGTAACCTAATAGAAATTCTCTGGAAAGTTTTTTTTTTCTCTCTCTTTTTGCCTCAAAGGTCAAAAGGTCAAAGATCAAGTGAAAGTGCTGAACTAACTTTTTCCTCCATATCTCGGAAGTGGCTCAAGTTACCTTGAAACTTAGTACATATTATGCATGTTCTACCTGAAAGTAATTATCTTATGAATTTTAGGGTCAAGGGCCAGATGAAAATGGTAACAATTTACTATTCAATTCAGAAATTGCACTTTTTCTCCACACCTGTATCTTGAAAATTACTCAGTGCCTAAATGTATGAATGGGTCAAAGTCAAGTTAAAGTCCTTAAATCCCTAGATACATTGTACATGCTCTCCTATTCATCCAATTAAACCTACGTCAAGGAAGGTGAACATTCAACACATTTGTGACGAACTTGTCATTCCAATATTTTGCCAATTTTGTGAAAATGTAATCACACAGTGTCCACATGTACTATCTAGACCTATTGGGAAAATCATGCATTATGGCGGAGGCATACCAGTCGCCAAAGCGACATTTCTAGTCTTTACTATCACGATTGCCTACCTAGATGTGAATATTTCTAGAACAAATAGCAGCGCTGGACAGTGGGCGGGGTAGTCGCACCAGTGGACACACCCCTTTCTTGGAAATTCACCCGGAGGAGGTTTTCAGTGTGTGTCTCTTAAAACGGTACCCCTCGCTCTTTCCTGCTGCTTTATTGCCCGAGGCGAGGAATTTTGTTCTTCGGACGTTGTCGCGACGTTGTCGCGATAAAGTCTGTTGAAACAGGCTTCACACAGTATTTATTTTCGCCGTCAGCGCAATATCGCCAGAAGGGAGGGTTTTTACTTTCCCCTTTTCTGATTTCCATAAATGACATGTCCAATGCACGTCCAATTCCCCCCCCCCCCCCAAAAAAAAAAAAAAAAAAAAACAACCAACACTTACAACGCAGTGATCCGAGAGCGAATGTGTATTGAAGTAGTCCAAAGAGGTGTCACGACATATTGCTGTCAGTGACAGTTATGTAATTCGGACGAGACAAGGCAATGAAGTCATGGCCTCGACAGTATTCTTTTCAAAGCAACCTTTATAATACGACGAGAATGAGACATCAAAGGTCAAGCACAAAAGTCATCAAAAAAGTTGTAATATGATTTTTTTTTTGGCCATGCATTCTCATTCTAACACGGATCAGTTACGCGCTAACAACATTTGGTGTAAGAGCTCAAGTAATAATTTGAAAATACCTATGCGCCGAGAGGGGCAAATTTCCAATTTCGGGTTGTGGTCAAGATCAAGGAGCTTCACCAAAATGTATGTGAATATAGCTTTGAGTTTATGACGGCCAGATAAATTAATAATCGTGTTACAAGCAGATACACCCAAGTTCATTGGGTGGTACGTTATTGGTTGACGTGAAAATTCAGCTTTTAACTCTTTATGAGATACTCAGCAACCAATTTACGAAATGTTAAAAAAGCATACAAATTTAAGAGGAATTCAAAGTTTATTTGCTAAAGATTAGTTTAAAATGCTGAGATATCCAAGAACAATGTAAAACAATACGATTCGCATAAAAGGTGGGTCCCCCTTTTATAAGGATTGCTCTATTTTGCGTTTCAAAGCTATTTCAAAACCATTTTTTGAGCAAATAAACTTTGAATTCCTCGTAGTATTATATGCTCTATAATATGTCAGAAGATGTTTCTCATCATCCAAAAAATGTTGAAAACCTCAACCCCATCGCAACCTTTGCTGTACTATCCCTTTCGATAAGAGTCGAATTTCTTTAGTTATCTAGCAGTCTAATGTCACTTCCTGAGTAGGTCCGAAGAAAAGAGTACACTTTGTAGAGCAAACTACAAAGTGTACTCTTTTCACTTTTTCAGTCCTCAGTCCTCAGTCCTCAGTCCTCCCCCTTATCTTCTTCCATTAACATTTGGTGCATGTTGAAAAATGCCTTGAAGGCTGTCATTGTCATGACTGTACAACAGTATTTAGTATAGGATGAATTAGTGTCTGTTATGAAGAGCCAACACATATTATCAAAGTGAAGGCATCGATATTTATTTTTTAATTGTTATTGCGCTATTTTCACTTGAATAATTATCTTTGACTGCAAATATTCAATTGTTCGTAAAAAAAAAACAACCAAACAAACAAAAAAAACAAACAAACAAACCAAAACGCACTGTGAGGTCAACCCTTTCCCTCGAGTCACTTTATTTGTCAACATAGAGTCCTCAAATGAAACACGGTAAATATCAAGCCTTTTACAGAATTCTACTAAAGATAAGGAAAATACTGGACAATCAAGGACATTACTGAAATGTAAGATGTAATTAAGAGTTTGTTCGCAAAAACCGATAAGTCGATTTTTGAAGATTTTGAAGTACGGTCTCTGTCATAAAGTACAAAATAATACCTTTTAAATGATATGTTGGTCATTACATATAAAGGTACATTTTTGACGTTATGGTCAAAAGAAGCAATATTTTTCTTATTATTCTCTTTATTTTTCTTGGCCTTTAATCGCAAATATCTCTATATGGCAGATTTGTATACTTATTGGTTTTTGCGAACAAACTCTTCAATTAAACTCTTCAATTGCCTGTGGAATCCCAATGGATTACAATGTATAGTAGTTACTTCTATGTAATGATAACATTAGACCATGACTCAGTGGTGGATCCAGAAGGGGGCACAGCGGGTGCGCACCCGCCCTTTATTTTGTTATTGTTTTGTTAAAACGAAACAAAAGAAAAAGAAAAAGTGGAAGGAGCGTGCGCCCTCCCTTTAATTCTTTAAAGGACCCCCCCCCCCCTTTACGGTATTTCTGGATCCGCCCATGTGATTGTACATGCAATGACCCTGACTTCTAAACTCAGTACTCCAACGAATGTGTTTCATTTGGGATCACTAGATCCAGCGGTTGGAACTGTGGGGAGGTACATTATCAGAAAGTATTCTTCAATCCATTTTGAAACTACCCTGTCTGAGTTCGCTTACTCTGATGCAGAATAAGGTGAGTTGGAAGAAATTTCACGCAAAAATGGGCTTTGTTTTTGGCAGAGATGATACTATCGTTCTGTGGTGCAATATTCGTTGGACATACCGTCAATGTCACTGAAACGCCATGTCGTATTAAAGGGGAAGGCTAGTAACTGATCAGTGGGAATCAGTGGAAATGCTGGGAGATGATTGTTCCAATCCTTATGGGATTCATTCAAGAGTACATTATATATCTATTGTTGTGTGAAAATTATTTGCTTCAGAATGGTCTCATATTCAAGTAATGTGCAGTTTAATGTTTCCAGGTAAGCGTCCCTGGTCAGTGACGGGGCATTAAACTGCACATTACTTGAATATGCGACCATTCTGAAGCAAATCTTTTTCACACAACAATAGATATACAATGTACTCTTGAATGAATCCCATAAGGATTGGAACAATCATCTTCCAGCATTTCCACTGATTCCCACTGATCAGTTACTAGCCTTCCCCTTTAAAAAAAAAATGATACCTACATGGCTTAATTTTTTTTTGTTTCTTTTGAATTTTGTATAAACCAATATTTGAATGTCCTGAAAAGGCAGAGAGATAAGATAGATACGTAGATAGATAAATGGAGAGAGAGAGAGAGAGAGAGAGAAAGATACGGAAATGCCGTATATCACTGCGTATCCACCCTTGTTGATGGGTTCACATTTGAGAGTTTTATACCAAAAATGACGACTGACATTTTGATTATCTTAGCTTTTTCTTATTTTTATTTTGCTGCTAATTTCACAAGATGTTGGACTTTGTATCCCTCTCGGAAGCTATTCGTCGTCTCCTCTGTTTCTTTCCCCTTCTTTCTCATCCGTACCCCTCCCCCATAAAAACGTTGTTCTTTTTGTGAGATATTCAAACATTATCAACTGATTTTGATTGTGCAGATCTTTCTGGTACAAGTGCCCTGTCCTGGATACATTTTTAAGTGTGATTATTTAGATAACTTGTATTCTATTCTCTGAACTTCAGCTTTCCACGTCACATCGTCCAGACGACAAGGAAGAAGCTGAGCATGAGGTTTGTTCCATTCTATTCCACTTCCGTATGAATTGCTATTGCAGATCAGGAAAATTTACCTGTTCACCTGTCACAACACTTTTCTGGATAAAAATGATGATAAGTTTTCAACAGTGAAATAGAAAGGAGAGGTATTTGCAGAATCTAATGCGCACTCAACTCTCATATGAATAGATAATGAAATGGCCCACATATCTTCCTTGTAATACAAATATTAAACTTTTATTCAGTTAAAACACAATGTGGTTCCTCATGATTTTCATTCATAATATTTCTTAAAGGCAAATTTATATTCACGATCACTCAAAGCAGAATAGTTTTAACAGTTTTCGGTATATTGAGCGACGGAATAATGTTTGTTTTGATTGCGAAAATAGTACTCCGCTTCGTAGGTTAGACGATTTTTTTAAATCCTGTTGAAAGAAATGGAAATTAATCATATTCAAAATGTTATTTCGTGTTCAATTTTAGACAAAGCTTTTTGTTCTGTTCAGATTTAACACGATATAATTTTGCTTCATATGAAGTAATATACTTTTTAATTACTTGTTCGTTATGATAAAGCATGCGATAAAAGTAAAAGTGGGGGAGGGAATCAAGCAAGCCAAAATATAGTGTTGTCTCTGAGTTGAACGTGACTTAGACAAACCTTTCTTTATCATTGATGCATTTGTATAAAATGTCGTTTTGGCATTTAGAAAAGCGAGCGAGCGGGGTAATAACCCTCTGCTCGCCACATTGATATCTAAACCATTAGCAAGTGTGTGAAATCATGCACATTTGACTCTTTGGAACAATAAGGTTTTAAGCCGGATTGATAAAAAAAAATGAGAGGATGATGATTAAAAATGCCCTTGTGATGGTGAAAATGACTATCGCTATGAATGATAGTTGGAATTCGCTTTATGTCCCCATACCTAATGGAGCACTATGAATAAAGTTAATCATTGTGTGTGATGTTAGCTTGAGGTGCAGACAAGAACAGAGTATAGCTAACTTTTCTCTGGCACGAATTATTGGAAGTGTTTATTTTTTTGTGCCAATGAAAAATGTTTTTTTTTTTTTTAGATTATATGAAGAGTTTGTTCGCAAAAACCGATGAGTTCATATTTGCCAAATGGAGATATTTGCGATTAAAGGTCAAGAAAAAAAAAATCTGCTTCTTTTGACCATAACTTCAAAAATGTACCTTTATATGTAGTGACCAATATATCATTTAAAAGGTATTATTTTGTACTTTATGACACAGACCGTACTTCAAAATCTTCAAAAATGGACTTATCGGTTTTTGCGAACAAACTCTTCAAATATAGATATGGGCCTATGAACATATATTTGCATGTATCCTATATATTCTCCTTCGTGTTTTACATATAGTATTGACAATATTTTCTATAAATGAAAAATGGAGTGAATTATTTTGATGAGCTGTCATCTCGTCACAAGATCTATGACTAATACTGCGGTATGGACTATATTCTCATCTTTTTTGTTGATCTTTCTACAGAATGGCTTCGTGAGGAGTCCCATCACCCATCTTTGTGTAGAAGGCAACTCTGTCCCACTTCTCAGGCAATTAAATGTGCCCTCCCTTTGCCCCAATGTGAAGAAAGTGTCTGTATGGATACTAAGTTTCAAGTCTTATTCTTTCCTGAACACTGACAAGGCGTGGCCACTTTTTCCTCACAATGTGGAGCTCGACCTACGGGGCGACATGACGAAATTTTTAAAGGACGGTCAATTACGCCAGTCCTTACTTGCACCTCCTACAGTAACCGGACTGTCTATAACAGATGCATATGTATTCAATGAAGGAGCTAAGGAGTTGATCAGATCTGTGAGATGTTACCCTCATCTCAAGAATGCTTCGTAAGTTCACATGAAACCCGCATCATTGTACGCTTTTATCAAACTTTTAAAAAAAAGTCATGGTGTTCAGCAAGCCCTCTCGATATCGTTTTTGATGAGGTATTTGTATACCACATTCATAGGTGATCCCTGGATATTTTATAAATTGCAGATGTACAGTAAACAAAAAGAGAACGATCACGAGTGGGATTGTAACAAGATTTCGAACGCAGTGAAAGATGAAGCGCACCACTAGTATATTCAACAAGGCGAAGTCAACCGGAATAGTGCGCCTCAACTTTCACCGAGAGCGATATCTTGTAAAATTGCACGAGTAAAGACCTTACGCTATTTTTGTTATCCAACACATCGGACATCAGTAAATGCGGTCAACAGTGACTCTCAAATATACTACAGAAAACGTCACCACTACAATGATTACTCGTGACAGGCTAAATGGTTGTATATTTGGATATATTGTACTGTGACACAGTCGCACCTGAAAAAAAGATCGGTTAAACCTCTTGATAGTTTGACCGTTTGGTTGTGTGAAAGTTTTTATCGAATCCTTGTTACCTTGCACGGGAATAGTAAATAAATATCATGGCACCTTTACATGTATGTGGTTGAGTGTGTGCACGTGGATGAGTTAGTGTGCGGTACACGAGCGTGTGTATTGTGTAGTTATTCGAGTTTGTCTGAAGAATATGAGGTATTCATCAATATCATATGAGCTCCCTCGTGGAGACGTAATGAGCTCCTTTATGGAGACAATATGAGCTCCCTCGTGGAGACTTTATGAGCTCCTTTGTGGAGACAACATGAGCTCCCTCATGGAGACGATATGAGCTCCCTCGAGGAGACTTGGTATGCATTTAATATTCTTGTTTATATCTCTTTAAGATCTATAATGTTTGTTTTATGTTATAAGTGCTGTCTGGGGCAAATTATTTGTATAGGGCCCCATTTCTCTCTCTCTCTCTTCTTTCGATCTTTAAAATAACAACAACAACCTTTACATTGTTGATAGAGAAAAAAAATTAAAACTTAACAAAAATGTTGGGGGAAAAATGGTTCCTTTTTCCGACATGTTTGTTTATTTACAGATCAATGCATCTAAACTTCTAACGTCTGTAGTCGTAGAAAGTACTTCAATATAGGGAGAGTTGGTTAATTTCCAGCATTTAAATTCGTTTCGGAGCTATCTACAGTGTATGTAACATTTTGAGAATTCAAATTAGTACGGTGATGTTGTGGTCCTATTATCATCAACACAATCATGAAATTTAATGTATTTATTATGCATTGATGCATGTCTTTCCTATATTTGCATTTATTTTGTATGACGACGTCCATTTCTTGTTAAACTCTTCATGAAAACACATAAATATGTAATATTGTATTACATATGAAAGACGCATTTCTGGCGACAAGAATAACAGTAACAGCGGCTCCTGTGCCACATTTTGGTTTTCGTGCCACTTCCGGCTGATTTTATTGGCTGACAAGCATCCACGAAATTGAAGGAGGAGGGAGCACTTGCTGCCCCCCCCCCCCCCCTCCCCCGATCTGCAACTGGGGAAAAGTATGCGTTTTATTTTTATTTTTGTTTTGTGTCATCGGGTAATGGGTGCTATATGCACACTATTCTAATGACTGGTTTACACAGTCTTGATATAGGGAGAGTTCTTTTTTTGGGGGTTTGTTTGTTGTTGTTTTTTTCAAATTAGGCTCGATTATTTTTTTTTCTTGCCTTTCAATTCGCTGATTCAGTTACTTGATTGAATACTCCTTTCAACTGATTTAACAATATCACTTAAAAAAAAATCACTCGATTTTTCTGCCTTTAATATGCGTAATTTTCAATGAAATTTATGTTATAACTCTTTCTTTTAGAGTCCCTTAACTTATAACATTTTTTCTTAAATGTGGTGAGTAAATTACATAGAAATCGCAACTGTCCTGAATACGAATAATCATCACCTTCAACCACAGCAGCTGCTAAAAAAAAGATCTGCGCGTGTATACCTCTATGTATTTAGGAATATTGAAACCACTCTCTGCCTTAGAAAAAAAAAATCATCTTGTGGATAGTAGAGGGATTGATATTAATAAACGTGGTGAAGAAAGAGCAACAAAGTAATTAAAGAAGGTATAAATGATAACTACCCACTTCGACTCTGTTTTTAGTTTTAGTTCACTGTATCGCCGCTGTTCAAACACTTCGACTTTTCATCCAGGCTGATCAGATGTGATACTACAGAGGAGCTGGACCCGTTCTGTAAAGAGGTCAACGCAGAAGGGAAACTCCTCGTTACTGTTGAGCATGGGAAACCAAGTATGCTTCCAGTTACAGTATGCCAAACTCAAGTCTGTGTAACGTGTACATTTATTACAATCTTTTTTTATCAACTACACTGTATTTTCCCATCATAATTGCGCCCACTGAGGCAAAGTCATTTCAAATACGTGAAAGGACATTTCTCGCCCCCCCCCCCCATGTGAAAGTGCATGCATGTGTGTGTGCCTGTGTTTATGTGCAATTATGCCCCTCCCAAAAACAACAACAAAACACAATATTCAAATTATGTCAATGAACAGCAAGATATCGACTTGTTTGTGGGGTACGCTATGTAAAGTCACACTTTTTTGTAGTTATACATACAAATGAAGGGTCCAACTGGAGTTCAATTAGATATAACGGAATTTGATTTTCCTTTCTTCTATTGCTTCTATTCAGTCCCGACTGCCTTCTCATCAATAGGATATAGAATTACCAAAGACTTTCCCTGTAGAGACAGTGCAAATCCACAAATCCTGGTTCATGAGTGATTTAATCTTTTGGTTCAACAATCTCTAATATTTCCCCTATACACTTGTTTAACGAGAATGCCAAATGTGACACAGATCGTTGTAGAAATTACATACAATTAAACTCCAGTCTTAGATTTAATTCCCTGTAACTTATCAAACATTAAAGACAGTTTTACTGAAATGAATAGCTGGCACCCAAACATGTTTTGTAGGTCACGTAGGTGTGGATGCTATGATCATTTGTAACTCTCCTAATCGTTGCAGTATATATTGTTTGAAATTCAAATTTCAGATTTTGATGACCTTTGATGATCTTTTATACGGAGTCTCGCCGCAGTCAGAACTGGGTAGGACGGACATTGTGGACAGTAATGACATGACAGCTATGTCAATGATCAGATGCCGGCTTTACTCTCATCCTTTTTCTTTGAATGCTTGCACGTATTTTCATTGAATGCTTGCACGTATTTTCATTGTACCATAGGATGCAAAGACATTCCGAGTAACTCATGGGCTATCAGTGTGGGTGCTCAGTTGCGCCATAGGGGGTTCTGATTATAGTCAGGTGTTGTTTTTCAGGTTTGAAGTTCAGAATTTAATTATGTAAAAAGATGTGCCAAAAAAAATCTTATTTTTTATATGAATTATGGTTTGATCTTAAATTATTCAAACCAAGACAAATCAAGAATCTCTGTTCGGGTTTGTTGCGATCATGTCGGATATACATGTAGTCCCTTATCTGGTACGTCTGTTTGCTTCCAATGCAGAGGTAAAGCTGACCTCTGACTTATGGAAATTAAAGATATATATTTTTTTTTTATTCTTCGAAATGAAATTTTTGTACCGGCATATTTTATGCCTCTATGCATCCTGTCTCCACAAATGCTTCTACCCTGTGTGTTACGAGTAGATGGATGGATGTAGATTCGAAAGGGCTGCATACGTTTCTTGACGAAACTTTATTTTACTGCTTGTGTTAATGCTGACTCTCACCCCTCCCTTCCTACTGCCTTACAACTATACAAATTGTATAGTACGTTCTGGTGAAATTGTTTAACATTTCACGAAAACTTCGTACCCTTCACGGGCAGTTAATGTACGATCGACTGACATGGTTGTGCACTGTATTATGGTCTTGAACTGCCTTTTATAATGATTTGAAGGCAAACTGAATGATAATGATAATGATAATGATAATGAATAACATTTATATAGCGCTTAATGCTGATGTTTCTAAGCGCATCAAATCGGGGAAAAATAATATATGTAACGTAAAAACAAAATACAGCATTATGTACATATTATGATAACGACAGCAACAACAACAGCAAGATTAAGATTGTGTAAACAGATGAGTTTTCAACAATGACTTAAACCTATCAACATTTTCAGCGTTACGAATATAAAAAGGGAGTTCATTCCAAAGAAGTGGGGAAATAACTGAAAAGGCCCTATCACCATAACGTGTACAGGTGCGGGGACCACGTGATAATTGGAGAGCGGAGGAAGAACGAAGAGAACGGGTTGAAGTGGAGGAGCGGAAGGAAATTAGATCTTTAAGATAAGATGGGGCAAGATTATTACATATCTTGTAAACAATAAGGAGGATTTTAAAAGTGATACGTTGATGGATGGGGAGCCAGTGGAGGGATTGGAGAACTGGAGTAATGTGGTCAGATCTTTTTGTAAGGGTCACAAGCCTAGCAGCTGTATTTTGAATTCTTTGAAGTGGTGCAGTACTTGAAGCAGGGAGACCAACAAGAAGGGAATTGCAGTAGTCAAGATGAAAGGAAACAAATGCGTGAATGAGACGTTCTGTGGAAGACTGATCCAATAATTTACGTATTTTACCAATTTTACAAATACCCCAAGCAGCAGAACGACATGAATTCTTAATATGTTGTTGAAAGTTCAGATGCTTATCTACAATAACTCCGAGATCTCTGACGGACTGAGAGATGGGGATAGTACTATCTTCAAAGGAAAATTCTGTTAGAGAGCTACCCCGCCTGAACTGAGAATGAACATACAAAAATTCCGATTTAACACAATTCAATTTCAAATAATTATCGTGAGACCATTGCTTGATATCATCAACGCATCTACTAAGTTTGCAGAGTGCTTCGACATGGGTATTTGGTTGTATGATTATGTAGATTTGAGTATCGTCGGCATACATAACATGTAAAATATCGTTATGAGAGTTGATTACTGAAGACAGAGGGGCTGTGTATAGAAGAAATAGTAAAGGACCAACCACAGACCCCTTGGGGACACCATGTCTAAGAGGGAACGACTGAGAAAATGCACCGTTCACAGTAACCATCTGGTGGCGGTCGTGTAAGTAAGATGCAATCCATCTCAAGACTGTTCCCGTTAGACCAAAATTAGTCTCCAATCTGTTAAGGAGAATTTCATGATTGATAGTATCAAACGCAGCAGAATAATCTAAAAGCAGAAGAGCAACTTCATGGCCTTTGTCTACTGCTAGGAGGAGGTCATTGAGTACCTTCAATAAGGCGGTTTCGGTGGAGTGGAAGTGTCTGTAGGCAGACTGATTACTAGGAAACAACTGGTGTTCATCAAGATGATCTCTGAGTTGGCGAGCAACCACTTTCTCAAGAACTTTACCAAGAAAAGACAGATTAGCAATAGGGCGAAAATTATTCAAATCATTACGGTCTAAACTGGGTTTCTTTAGAAAGGGCAATATGAGCGACCTTTTGAAGTGCTTAGGAACTACGCCTGATGACAACGAGAGATTCAGAATGTGAGTTATTGCAGGAAGAAATTCATCTAGACACTCTTTTAGTAGCCATATGGGGAGAGGATCAAGAGAACAAGACTTGGACGGAAGAGAATTGATGAGACGTTTCATTTGTGACTCAGTGACTAAACCAAACTCAGAAAATACACACTCAGTGTTTAGATTTATGCGAGAGGAATTAGAGAGAGAGATTTCAGGAGACACCGGGAATGAAGATGCAATGGTACTAATCTTGTTGTCGAAAAACTCAGCAAACTGATTGGCAAGTGCAGGATTTGAAGTATGGTCAGGAAGAGAAGAATCTGGATGTGCAATTGTGAGTCTTTTGATGATGTTGAAAAGTTGTTTGGTGTCTGCAGCAGCAATCTCCTCTCTTAGGTGCCTTGACTTGGCGTCAGCAAGGTGGCTGTAGTAGGACTCACACTCTTGCCGATACAGCTCTCTGTCAATGCAAAGACCAGACTGTCTTGATCATGCGGCGCTCTGCACGGCGTCTACGCTTCTTAGCCTCCTTCACTTCTGTAAACTGAAGTATATATCTGAAATGTTGATTTCTTGTTTAGAGAAAAAACACTATATTGAAAACATTGTTCGTGCTTTGAGCTCCTGGTTTGTATAAGTTTACACATTAAACAATGCATTTGATAGAACATTGGCCAAATTGAATGAAACTTGTGAATTTCAATTTTCAAATGTCTTTGAAGATCCTCACAAACTTTGGCAAATATTGATTAATCATGGCCCGTTAAATTACACAATCGTTCTACTTAATATAAACATGTTGTGTCTATATACAGGGTAACTTGAATATGTGGCTTGTTCATTCACATGATCACATGACGTTGATATGTGATCATATGTTTTAAAACTTACAACAATCAATGAAAATAACTGATTTGAAATTCCAGTGATTACATCCCAGTCAAAAGTAAAATCAGGTTGTCATTACTCTACCACTTTTTCATGTGCTGTACTTCTGTAGTACACTGTTTTCTGCAAGTTTTGTTATCAAAACGTGTCAATATCTGAGATATCCACTCTTAGTCTGTCAATATCGTATTCTTTTTAGGCAATATTGCTTGCATGAGTATAATTTGTTCCTCAACTTGTATGACCTCCTCTGCCTTCAAAGAAAAAAGGGAAGTGTGGTAATAGAATGATATGTATAATGAAAATGAAGTGTATGACAATTGAGCAGCTCTGAAATAGGATTCATCATTACCCCAGGGAAACATGCAAAGACGATACGTCATTCCTTTGATATTTGACCAGATTATGATGTACATACACGTAGCATGTGGTAATCCAGGCATCTTCATTTATGATCGTCTAACGATACAAAGTGAATCTTATATCCAGTTAAGTCTGATGTGGAATTGATGGAGTAAGACAGTGTAAGGGGAAAGAGACAATGCATATCTGAAAGGTATGTGAAGTAGAACAGAGTGATGCTTGCTGTACTTTCTCTTTCTCATTTTCACTGATTCATATCATTAGATTTTTGGTTTGTGTAGGTCGAATATTTTCTGTTGTGTTAGAATGACAGAGATGACTCGGGCAATTGTGACAAAGAAAAACTTTATCAGGAGTAGAAGTTTATTTTGAGGATGGAAATGAATACAGTGTATTACACAGTATTGTGCTCGTATTATATGGTGGGTCACCATACCATGCAGTGATTATGAGGCAATTCAGAAGTGCACCATGCCGAATGCCAGTTTTCTCCAATCTCGTTTGCCACAAGGTAAAGAAAAGCACATTATGGTTAAGGGGTCACGTTACTGTTACCTCACTGCGATTGTCGCCTAATCACTCATCAATCTTAGTGTATAAAATAGGCGCGATGGATTTAGTAAGCGTATTTACATCTGTAGACATGATGGTAGATACTGTGAAAATCTCTCCGGTGAGAGATAATGTATTAGTATCACTGTGGTAAAGTGTGTAAGGTTTTGCACTCTAAATGAATTAACATACATAATGGCAGATAGGACGAAGCCTTACTTTATTTCAACGATATTCATACCGACACTTCATTACTTCTCTAGTTACAGTTACCTTTATTGTAATCTAATTCATGGAAGTGGCATATTCATTTGCATAGCCTTCAGAGGCACCTTTCATGATTCATAAAATTTGGAGATGTTCAGATACCGTATAATAAAATTAACAATATCAAAACGTTTCAAGATATAACTACAACGACCCTTTTTCCATCCCTTTCCTTCATTGCTCTCTATACAAGTTTGTTCTTTCTGTATGGAGAAGTGTGGGATTTCTGCGGTCTTTTCTCAAGTGTACATCCCAGTGTGCACTTTCAGAAAGCCGTGGTGAAATGTATTTCTTATTACTTCTAAATGAACTCATTTTCGTTACGTGTATGTCCTTTTCTTTCACGCAATTAAAGAAACAACACCCACTGACTCCAGCTCTTTTGTTTATTCAAAAGAATCATTATGATCTAATATACGCCTTTATACGTGCTCGTTGAAACGCTTTCAAAATAAATGTTGTACATTGTATCCTTTCTTTCATGTAAACATTTCAACTATATAATCACAAAGCAACTAATGTCGACATTGTTTTCTCAAGCTCATTGTATGAGTCGTTGGTTTCTGGTTGTTTTTACTTTTTCAGAGAAATTCGTCGTGCATATTTAGGCCACTTGATTTCCTTAAGAATGATGCTCACAAAGAAATGGTTTTACGTAGTTATTACTTACTAATGTTTGCTTGAAGATACATTGTCTCCAATATTGCATTTAGGTCATGTAGGTTGGGTAATATTTCAATTATCATGAATTGAAGATATACATAACAGCTTGATCAGTTCAAGAAAAAAAAAGTATTGTCTGTGTAGACTGTAAAAATGAGAAATTACTGATTTTCAAGTTTTTGAACACATCTGTAAAGACTCTGAACGAGTTGATTAGACCGAGGATCTTCACCCAGAAGGTATGGAAACATGGTGCTACTGAGGTAGGAGAATCCAACCTGATGCCCCGGGTCTGCACAGCCGTGTTGTCCGCCAGCTCCTGGGTGCCCAAACATTGTCACTCCGTCCTACAAAAAGAAGAATAAATCAGGCTAGTCTAAAATGAGAGAAATCAGTAAAACTCATTATAGGTATTACAAGGGCAGGTATTAATCCGATCCTGGATGTACGTTTAGAAATAATTATGAAATAATAGTTCTTACACGTATACATTATGTTCATTAAATTGCTATAGCTATACATACAGTCTTTGTAACCAGAATGTTATTGTGTACACCATGGAGAACAAAGAGGCTACCCAAGGTGTTTGCCAATACCTCTCGTAATCAGGTTCCAGATTCAGTTGATATTCCTATATCCATGAACATAATAAACACTAAATTTCTTTTAAAAAACACTCATTTGTGATACCCGCACCTCCAAAGCACAATGTTTTAGCTTTATTCCCTGTATATCAATCGAACGTGATTACAGAGAATATAATGCAGTACCAAATAATACAAAAACATAATTATGACATTCTATTAAGACCTTCTGAATACATGTGTTTTGTAATTCTTATCCCATTTCTCTATCTTATCAAATACCAGCGCTGAGGGCCTTGATACTGTATGCACAATGGCCATCTGAGACAGTTGTCCACCTGAAGGCTAACCTACATTATTAAAGCTGACCTTAAGTATGTCCCAACTTTGACGAACCAATGTGTGGAAAAGCGTACAAACTAATGCAAACGATAGATATCAACGAAATACATAAGGCGTATATATTACTATTAATGGTCGACAAAATTTAGTCACTCTGGGGGACAATATAGGGAGCTTTAGATTTTAGACGCGCGGACGTTCAAAGAGAAAAAAACGTGGTCTGAGCGTGCGCAGTAGCGCAAGTTACTGCGCACGCACAGACCATGTTTTTTTTTTTTTCCTTTGGACGTCCGCGCGTCTAAAATCTAAAGCTCCCTATTATGTTCAAGCAAGAAAATAGCAAATAAGTAGCGTAAGGGCCGTTCACACTGGAGCGGTTTTGCGGCAGCGGCAGCGGCAGCGGTGTGCCGCAAAAATCACTCACGTGTTGTCCATGTACAACCGTTCACACTGGAGCGGTAGCGGCGACTTTTCAGAGCGGCAACCGCAAGCGGTTTTCTCGAATCGCTCCGCTGAGCGATTTTTGTAGTCTGCCGCTGCGGCGAGGTTGCTGTTGACCAATCATAATAGAGCTAGTTTGTGACGTTTTAATGTGGGTGGGGTCATAAACTTTAGCTTGAAAATAAGAGTCTCGCGAAGGTACAACACGTCGATCGAAGAGCTGAACGAAGACCTCCAGAAAAGACAACTTTTGTACAATAAACTCAATTACAGTAAACCTCGCATGAGTCGAAGCTCTCGGGACTGACAAAAATGCGTCGACTTAAGTGAACTTCGACTCTCGCGAGAGTCGATTTTTTTTCGACTCACATTTATGTACATGTATCATAGTACATTTGCATGCATGTGTGTGTGTGTGTTTGTGTTTGTGTGTGTGCGTGCTAGTGTGTGTTTGCATTCAAATTTGTCTGTTCTTGAAGATAATGCTCTTATTTTGTTCTAAATTGAACATGGAATTTGTATCAATACTAGTTAAACGTAGTTCTGAGAATGTCTGCGCTAATGTGGCAATGTGCATGTGCTATGGCTATGGTGCAACATAGGTAGCCCTCTTTGTCAACCTACCCTGAGACAAACACTCTCCCAGGCCCATCCCACCTCCATTGAACAAAACTATACAGCCAGCCGGGCACGCACAAACAAGCTCCGCCCACTTGGCCTGTCACTAAAATATGAAAGCAGCGATTGGTTGACCAAGGATTTCTGGCTTGACATGGATAAAGTATGGATGTGCTGTGTGTCTGGATAAAGTATGGATCGATGTGCTGTGTGTATACATGTATACATGTGTATGTATTCGACATGCGTGCGGAGCGGTACGGTGAGTGTGCATGCTTACCTGTAGTCCACTGCCTGGACTGCCTTCGTGTATGTACGGTGTGTGTACTAGCATCAAGTACCGTCGTTCAGGGCGTGTAGTATAAGGAGAGACCCCCCGAATCTTTTTTTCGGGGGCAGCAATTTGTGGACTCGCGCGATGCGTGGACTGTCGCGATCAAGAAGACTTCGCGCTACCGCCAATGAGGGCGTATCAAGAGAGTGAGAAAAAAGAAAAGAGTCCCGTATCGGGACTAGCTTACCTGCAGCAGGTCAGTGACGGGGTTCTGCGACATGCCGATTTTTTTTTTTTTTTGTTCTCCTCTAAAAATGTAATGAGAATGCCAGACAAATCTTCTTCGGCTCAAGTGATGTAAACTAGTGGTTTAACTACGTGTGTTTTGTACAAAAGGGACTGAATGTTTTACTTCGACACAGCCGAAATTCGACTCTCGTACTTCGGCTTATCCAAATATTTCTTAGGGAAAATACATAGAGAAAAATCGGGACTTTTTATTTTGCTTCGAGTTAAGTGATTTTCGACTCACTCGACGTCGACTTATCCGAGGTTTAACGTTACTGTATGTTCACAAAAACACTCCTGAGGAAAATATCGAATTGGAGACCATAGGTGATGAAATCGGGCTAAATGGTAAGTTGCTCGTTTGGTTTTCTCAATGTTTTGCCATTTGTTTCGACCCATGACAGCGGTCACTCTATTGCAGAGGCTACATTGCAGATTGTAACTTTCCACGTATTTTGCCATAGACGCAGACTCGCCAGTGAAAGAAAGCAGTCTATCAATATTACAGTCCCATATACGCCTATCTATGTCTGATATAGTTTTCTGCCAACATGGTACTGAAGCCTTGAAGTCTAGAGTAGATCTAGAACTAGTAGGTCCATGGGAGGGAAAGAGTTCCTATGTCTCCCCCCCCCCACACACACACACACTAGTTTGCGCAAGATAGATGGATTACTGTTTTTTTTTTTTTTTTTTTTACTAAATAACTAACGGTTAAATAACTAAATAAAGATTATGCCATTTGTGAAGACTTCCTTTTTGAGACATAACCCTGGCTGGCATGGCCTTTAGTATTTAGTTTATTACTGGTGAAGAGGAGTAGTAATTTGTTTTGTGCAAGTTGGTGGGGGGGGGGGGAACATAAGGAAGTCCAAGTTTCCCATAGGAGCACTCCTACTGTCCGACTAGTCCCACACCTACTAATGACCAGTGATGTATGGGGTCCATAGATGGGAAGGGCTTCCCATAAATGGATCACATATGGTCGATTGTATACCGGTAGGCAGGCGGTAGGGCCTAGATCCTCACATTAAAAAAAAGGTTACTAATACTAGGCCTAGTACGTAGGCGTAGACAACCTATTTATAATATGCTTCTCAGTAGACTAGACACTCTACTAAACGTTAGATTTATTTGATATCATAGAGTATTTTTGAATTATTTCTAATAGATCTAAAATTGGAATAATGTAGGCCCTAGGGAAAATTTTGGAATTAAAGTAATTCAGAAGTAAAGATTTGGCGTAAATTACGGGAATGATAAATGGCAAATAAATTCAAATAACAACAACAACAACAAAAACAGCTAGCCTCTGAGTCTAGGCCTCGTACTCTGATAGTACTGTTAACGTTAGACATAGTTCTAATAATAATAATAATAATAATTGCATTTATATGGCGCTTCATACTGACGTTTCTAAGCGCACTTTGCCACTCATACAAATAGACTAGAAAACACAATAACATTAACAAAATTAACGTTAACAGTAACAAAAGAAGAAGAAAGAAAAGAAAAGAAAAATACATATGATACAATGGTACAATAATTGATAACTGTGTGCGCCTCCAGAAAAAAAAAAATATATATATATTACAGCTGATTAAACAGGTGAGTTTTAAGAAGAATTTTGAATGATTCGACAGATGAGGCATTCTGAATATAAAGAGGAAGTTTATTCCAAAGAGTGGGAGCAATGGAAGAGAAGGCTCGGTCACCATAACGGGTTTTTGTACGTGGGCCATGAAGTAATTGGAGAGAGGAAGATGAACGGAGGGGTCTGGCAGAAGAGGAGGAGCGGAGAGAGACTAGGTTTTGAAGATATATGGGTGCAAGATTACGTGTGATTTTGTACGTCAGAAGTAGGATCTTGAAAGTAATACGGGAATGTACTGGAAGCCAATGGAGTGAGCGGAGAACAGGAGATATATGGTCATGTCTCCTACTAAGGGAGACTAATCTAGCGGCTGAATTTTGGATACGTTGGAGAGGGGATATGTGAGAAAGAGGGAGGCCGGCAAGGAGGGAGTTGCAGTAGTCCAGATAGGAGGAGACGAAGGCATGGACGAGCCGTTCAGCTGATGATTGATCAAGTAGACGCCTGATCTTCCCTATTTTGAAAATACCCCATGATGCAGACTTACAAATGTTTGTGATATGGTGTTTAAGAGTTAAGTGTTTGTCCAAAGTAAAGCCAAGGTCTCTAACACAGTCAGAGACCTTAATAATCCCATCCCGAGTAGTTAGATCTGGTAGAGGAACTGTGCTCCTAAACTGTGAAGAGAAATGGATGAGTTCAGACTTGTCTTCGTTCAGACGGAGTCTGTTGGCAGTGGACCAGGTTTTGATGTCGTTGAGACATTCTCTCAGTGAATTAACAGCAGCAATCCTATCGCCAGGTGACATAGTTATGTAAATTTGAGTGTCGTCAGCATACATAGCGTAGTTGACTCCATGATGACAATTGATGATTCTGGTGAGTGGACCTGTATAGAGGAGAAAAAGAAGGGGGCCGGCAACGGATCCTTGCGGAACTCCGCAGCTGATAGGACTAGGACGTGACCAGGTCCCATTGATAATCACCCTCTGTCTGCGATCTTGAAGATATGACTTGATCCATTGGATGGCAGTGCCTGTGATGGAATAGTCATTACTAAGTCGTTGTAGTAGCAACGTGTGGTCGAGCGTGTCAAACGCAGCCGAATAGTCAAGAAGAAGAAGAGCAGCCTCATTGCCCTTGTCGACAGCAAGAAGGAGATCGTTGAGCACTTTCAACAAGGCAGTTTCTGTTGAGTGGAGGTTGCGGTATGCTGACTGGTTTGTAGGAAGCAGATGATTACTGTCAACATAAGACATTAACTGTGTAGACACAATCCTTTCAAGAAGCTTACTCACAAATGGCAGATTGGCAATTGGTCGGTAATTGCTCAGGACATCGGGATCTAGGTTCGGTTTCTTCAACAGAGGGGAAACAAGAGATGTCTTGAAAGGTATTGGAACTATACCCGATGACAATGATGTGTTAATGATGTTTTTTAGAACCGGAAGCAGCTCATCAAGGCACTCTTTGAGCAGCCAAGTTGGAAGAGGGTCCAGACTGCAAGATTTTGGCGGAGATAGCATGATGAGACGTCGAAGCTGTTCATCAGTGACTGGATTAAACTCGCTCAGGTTGCAGTTCAAAGAGTTCTCAGGAGCCTGGACGGATAACTCCAAATGGTTCACGTCAGATACAAAGGAAGACACAATATCATCGATTTTCTTCATGAAGAATATACTGAACCTGTGCGCCAGTTCTGAGTCAGATGAGTGTTCAGGATAAATAGCAGAGTCAGAAGGGGTGGACAGTTTCTTCACGAAATTGAATAGTCGTTTCGAGTCAGCATTGGCGATCTCTTTTCTCAGGTACTGGGACTTTGCATCAGTAATCAGACTGTAGTACAGCTCACATTCTTGACGATACAGGTCCATGTCAGTCTGCATGCCGGACTTCAACATGCGACGTTCTGCACGACGCCGACGCCTCCTGGCCTCCCTAACCTCATCAGAGAACCAAGGGGCATTGGGTCTAATTGTCACAGTCACGGTTTTAACAGGGGCATGCTTGTCCAACAGATTACTCAGCATGTCATTATACATTGAAATTGCTTCTGTAGGACAAGATGTACACTGGGAAGTCAACAAAGCCTGTTTAACATCCTGGCGGAAAGAGTTGGTGTCAATATTGCGAAGCTTTCTAAAGCTTACTTTCCTTCTAGGATTTGGTGGGCCTTTAAGATTAATGGCGGAAAGAATGGCGGAGTGATCAGATGGCAAAGATGGCAATACAGTGATATGGGAAATAATATCTTCAGATTTCCTACTAAAGACTAAATCAAGTGTGTGGCCTGCTTGGTGAGTGGCACCCTTAACATGTTGATGAAACCCAAAGGCTTCGACGGCATTGAGAAAAGACTGAGCGAAACTATCAGCAGAATCATCTACATGTATATTAAAGTCACCAAGAAGAATGGTTGGATGAGCATCAACAGCAGCACTCTCGAGGAGAGTTAAAAACTCATCAAGAAAGTCGTTGCTGGTAAAGGTGTGACGAGAGGAATGGGGTGGGCGATAAATGCAATAAACCCGAACAGTAGATGAAGAAGTGAGATGAATCGTGAAATCTAGCAGTTCAAAAGACATAAATTTGTGTGTGTCATTGACAACACAACGCGCAGCAGACCTATACAGGACGCAGATACCACCTCCTCTAGATGTCTTTCTGGGATGATTGATAATATTGAAATTTGGAAGGGATAATTTCAATTCAGCAAGGGTAGGCTCATCCCTCTGGTCACCTGAAAGCCATGACTCAGTGATGACTAACACATCAATATCATTATCTATGATCAGAGTTGACACTGCATCGACTTTATTTGTCAAGGATCTTGCGTTCCATAAACCAAATTGAGACCCACTGGAAGCATCACAAAGGGATTGTGACCTTGGAATC
Source organism: Diadema setosum (assembly GCA_033980235.1). NCBI lineage: Eukaryota > Metazoa > Echinodermata > Echinoidea > Diadematoida > Diadematidae > Diadema > Diadema setosum. The sequence goes on along the minus strand of CM067077.1, from coordinate 3,459,316 downwards.
CTTCGCCTACGGCGTCCCCTGTGAGTACGCCGCTGCTGCGCAATCCCAAGATCACATACCCTTCTCCAAACAGTCAAAGGAAGTAGATGACTGGGCTTCCCATTAAACTGATGGAGGGCATGTACATCATATGTAATACGATTCGGTTGAAAACTACTGCAATACTCATTAGCATGTTGCATTACATCGACTTCAGTACATGGACCTGGGTTTGTTTGAATGTCACCGGACAGTAGGATGGCTAACTGAAAACATGCACATGTGTTGCTATAGTATGCAACAGGTTTACCACAGTGTCTGACAAGCCTGTGAACAGGAGAAAGTAGACTGTGATTACAGTTACAAGCATCAGTTGGCAGCATGAATACATGGTTCACGTTCAAGAGAGATACAATCAGAGGTATACAAAAGAAGAGATGCCAGAGACGCCAGATCTTAATCCCCTCCATTGCTGTGGAGGTGATGCTATTGACATACACAATCCGTCATGTGAACGGTGTGACAACAAAAGGTGCTATTGAAAGTACAAAGCAAGTACACACACAAGATGCATGAAGCAAGTGTGCAACACTGGGCTGGACACTGAAAATGGCAATACAGAGTAGGCAACAGTATCAAGATACAAAATTCATCTGCTTAAATATACAGCTAACTTACCAACAAATTGACTGGAAATGGTCTAGCAAGATCCTTGACACAGACAGAATACAATATAAACAACCATACTGCAAAAATGCAGCAAAAACCAGGTAAAAGAGACAATATAATCAGAGCCCTAAATGAGTGGGGCTACCTATGGAGGCGCACACCAAAAAAAAAAAAAAAAAAAAAAAAAAAAAAAAAAAAAAAAAAACTCTAGTCAGACTAGAGTTTCTACGTCTAGAGTTTCTAGACGTAGGCCCTAAAAGGTATTACGTTCTGGGTATTGACTCTGCCTCTATCGAGACTATACTAATAATAGGCCTAGATCTAGGTCACGTACGACGTAGGTGTTTTTGTACTGCCATACTGCCACCGCACTGGTATAAATGCATACACATAACCACAACTTTGTCCATTGGCATGACAAAGACTATATTTACTTGAATTTACTCGCGTTCAGTCTTGCATCATCATACAGGCAGTGAAGTAGGGTTAGGACTGATTTATCTCATTAGAAAGTGAATCAAATCTTCTCAGGCTGAGTCTGACCAAGTTAAAGGTAATGTTTTAAAATCACTTTAACTGTAACTGTACTGTAGCTGGTAAGCATGTGCATTACCGGTATTTTGTCTTGCCTTTCCAAAGATGCCCACATTTCCCACAGTCAATAGACTTGGACAGTTTCTTCAATGTATGGTAAGGGTACCAGCTATCGGCAGGGTACATCGACACCCTGCGTATCATGGCTGTTTGCATATAGAACAAAAAGGTACACATGGGATTAAGTGCCATTAGCTATGAAAACAGTAACTAAGAAAAACAAAAATCAAACCAACATAAAACTAAACACGTTTCACTTACACATCCACTCAGTAACAAGCACGACTATGAAATTCACATGTATTACCTATAGAGGGAAGGGGTGCAGATCATGAGGTACCCTTTTTCAGCCGCACGAAGAAAATGCATCGCACACACTAAAATTGCATAATTTAACAACGGAGATTCAGAATCAACAGAACAGTCACGAGATTTGAAACTGCAGTATTTACAGCTTATTTGAGGAAAAACTTAGGCCAATTTGTTTTATACTTCTGGAATAAACGAGCTGCAAATCCATAGCTGGGTGCCGATAAGTGGTACCCTCATTCATTTTCAATTCTTCTTAAGGGAAAAAAAATGCCAGTGATGCAGTGGTTGGTTATTTGCTGACCCATGACATATTGTATCAAGGGTTGAAGCAGACACTACTTCTTCTGGAAGGCTGTGCCAATCCTTTGTGTTCCTTGGTAGGAAAGATGACCCTCTGTATTGTGTTCTGCAGGTAATTCAGTGCGTTAATTCATGTTGGTAGCAATACCAAATGTATATTTTCATGAATAGTTTCATTGATATAAGCACTTTGCATTTGATTAGTAGCACTTACATTGTACTGCAAAATGAGCAATTTAAGAGCAAAAATCAGATATCAAAAGTTCAGGCAATCAGTTCCTGCATGTGGTGTTGGTTATGGGAGTGAAGGGCTAAGGTGCTTTTTAAAAGAGACCTGTTTATATTACATTTTCTTTGTGCTGAGTAAAAAGTTCCCCCTATTCATGTAAGGAAATAACGTTCTAATGCATTGTATAACACATCATTTGTATAACACATCACTTGTATATCAAAATATTATTTACCCTCAGGTAAACAGTGATTGAATACGCTCCCAGCTATTCAGCGATTGCGAAAAGACCATGCAAAGGAGGCTGCATCCCTGACCAGGCTTTGATATGCAAGCTCACTCATTGACTGGAAAGCTGTGAGTTTCAGCTTTCAGTATTTACTGAAAGTGCATTATTCAAAAGATTGACATTCTAGGTACATTTATACCATAACCATTGTTCAGAACTTGACCTTACTCCTGTGGGAGGAAAAAAACAACAACTTTATTTTGGAAGTGATGGTACATGTATTGTACAGTACCTGATAATTCCAATTACAACACAGGTACATATTTTGCATGTCACCTGGAACTAAAGAGTGAACTTAACTTAAGAGTGAAATTTCTGTGAAGGCACATCTTTTAATCTTTACCCTGCCCCTTCATTCTAAGGAAATGTACATGTAGATTCTTCTCTTTCTTTATACAGCACTCTAATGTATATGGCAACATCCCATACAGACAGATATCACAATATGCAACGTGGACCAATCAATCATTTTAATAGTGTATATTATAGTGTACCATAGGTGCCTACAATGTAGGTCAAGTAATTGGCCCATGCCAATTTAATCACTTTCGGAGGACATGAAAAATGCAAGTCATATGTAACTTTGAATGTAAAATTGTCTGTCACTTTAATTTTAATTTTAATTTTAATTTTTTTTTTTTTTTTGGGGGGGGGGGGGTTGGTCCAAAAAAAAATTGACTTTAGACAAAGTTACACTTCTTTGCAAAGATAGTTCTGGTTTGTAATTAAGCTAGACATGGAAAAAACAAACAAACAAACAAATAGCACCATGAAGGCCAGAGGTGTGAATTGTTCTGTTGTGATCTGTAGCTTTCTTACAGGCCTGTACTACCTCCCCTCCTCCTTCTGAAACAATTTTGCCTCCTTTTTCCAGATATCATGTTTGACTCACTCCTGTATGTGCATAGTAGATCTGCAGCTTTAAAGCATGACCTTCTGATCTTGGTCACTCTTGCCCCTAGTTTGCTGGAGTTGCTCGTGAATATGATACAAAATTACAGGAAATATTATGTGTATAAAGGCGTAAGAAAATAATGCACATCAATATGTCTTGAAAATGTTTACACTGTTTTCATATGCTTGCTTTTTTCGTTCTTCCAGGAAGGACTGTTTTAACTGCTCATATGTGGTCGACACAGAACATCCGCAGTCACAGCCCTTCATCCTTCTTATTGGAGAAAGCAAATTATACCCTCTTCAGGTACATGTATCTGCAGTTGTGGAGCACAGGGCACAGTCTTGTCAAAGCATTGTGGCTGCAGCTGATCTTGTCTTCAAGTTGATCTTCGTTCTAAATCTCAACTGCTGGCCGCATTGCATGGCAGTGAGACTATTTTAAAAGGGACTCCTGTACAAACAAGGATTTGTAACTTTCGCATCCATCCCTCATTTTCTAAATTTGCCGAGTCAACCATAATGCAACCATTTATTTATCATCTCCACCCTTCCCGTATCAAGTCTGCGTAATAAAACAGCAGTTGCTTGAGAAGTACATAGGGAAATAGGCACTGACCTTTAATTGTGGTCTCCTTATAACAGTGACCATGTTATTTCACAAGCCATTTGCCATTTGGATATTGTTGTATTTTGACTATACACCTGTACCAGGTATGAATGATATTAAAGGTACGTTTATATTGATACTATTAGTGGTCAATGCTTCTTTGAAACATGTATTCATTTTTCAAGGAGTTAGTTTTACTTATGATTATGTAGACAAGTATCGAATATGTGATAAGCTGCTAATTCCATTATTACACACCACGCCCACACATAGTGTGTACGAGTTGACAAGGGATGTATAGAGCAACTGTGACATCGCCATGGAAACTAGTTCTAAATGACCTCACCTGGCCCAAATATCTGTCAGCACTATTGTTGCTAACCATGCTTGCATCTGATTCCAACCCAAATTACAACTCTCTTGCTTTTTTAGGAGTTGACCTAGAATTTGGCATGTGGCCACTATTACAGGTAAAAGTGGTATGTAATTAATATGTTGCCATGATAATTAAAAAAAAATCTATAGAAAATTTAAACAAAATATTGTAGATCAAACTACTTTCAATCTTTATAATGTGTAACACAAGATACAATTTTTTTGTTTGTTTGAAAAGATTTTATTTTCTGCATTTCATATTTTCTTTCAGAATACAAAAATAACAAAGGCAGGTTCAATTACACAAATACAATTCTGAAAATTATTGACATATTACATAGTAAGTCATATTTTGTATATAAAGACATATGAAACGTTAAATAACATACAAAATGTTTATATGGCCAATAATGACTTGATTCACAGTACAATATATAATATATACATATAATGCAGAGGGCCGCCGTTATAAGCCGTGCTTGAACAGACGGACAGCCAGAGTTAAATTACCATTTTTTATTGTAATACTTGAACACTAATACGGATGGGCCATGTTAAAATGCGTGTAAATCCAGTTTTATACAATTACTTGGTAAACAGGAGTGGTGCCTGTGAGTGCGTGTGCAGGTGATGAAGCGCGAAAGTGTTGATGGTCAGCACTTCTAAGAAAATGATTGAATATGTTATAATATGGGCGAAGGGTCAAGCAGCAAAGTAAAAGAAAGGGAAAAGGGGGTGGACCAAAATATTGCCTTGTTGTTGAGTATAAGAGGTACATGTTTAATGATTACTGTACCGTATGATATTGTGCCAAGAAATATTTCTTTGTATTTGCCTTAAAGGAATAGAGAGATGTGCACTGTTTTATGTGGAGAGGGAGTGAATTCCAAATATCAGGCCCGTTATGCCGAATTGATTTTTGAGCTAATAGGAGTTTAGGGTTATTCAAATGGAAATCATTACGATGGCGCGTGGGGTAAGCATGGACATCCCTGTTAAGGGAAAATGCGTTGTGGAAGAGTGGGAGTAGATTTTGCGTGTATTTGAACATAAATATTGCTGTTTGAAATTTGTGTATATCGTCAACTTTAAGAACTTTTAGTCTGCGGAATAATGGATCAGTATGTTCTAAATAATGTGAGTTAGTACATATTCTTATTGCCTTTTTCTGTAAAAGAAAAATAACATTTACTTTGGTTTTATTACAGTTTCCCCAGACAACATTACAATAATTAATATACGGTAAGATTAATGCATTGTATAACATAGTGAGTACTTTTTCCGTTACAAAATATTTTAATCTCCGAAGTATTCCAATGACTTTAGATATTAATGTGGTTATATTATCAATGTGGTTATTCCAATTTAAGTTGGAGTCAAGGGTTACCCCTAAGAACTTGGTTGATTTTTTTCCAATAATGGGCATACCATCAATAATAATGTTATTAGGCATTATCGGTTGCAAATGTGAAGTATTGAAGTTTATGAAACACGTTTTATCTATATTTAGTGATAATTTAGTGATAAATTGTCTGTAACTGGCATCCTTCATGTATCACTTGAGTAGTGAAGATGTATCCCAAGAAATTTCATCTATGTTCGTAAGAAGTGATCAAGTTCTTCATGATTATCAGACAGGGCAGGCTAATGTGTATCACTTCGCAGTTAGAAATGTGATAGCATATACATGTACAGGCCCACAACACAAGAATTCTTTGCATTGCTCCCAGGTAGGCCAGTAGCCAACATACTATTCAAGCGTGTGATGAAATTCCACCTTTTCACTATGCACCTACATAGTACCTGTCACATGTGTGTATTTGACTTTGGAGTATGGATGCAATATTGTACTATGCTGCACGGCAATGAGTAAAATAATTAGCAGTAGACCAAGCACTTTATAGTGTACCTGAAGCATGTTACTACAGATTTTTGAAAGCTTCAAGTTTATCTTGAAACCTAAATCTATAAATGTTGACATGGCATCGAATATTTCATTACATGTATAATCTTTAACACTCAGTTTGTACTTTCCTTGCATTAAGTTAGTATTTCATGTCAGATAACTCAAAACGGGTCATTGCATTATATGCGTAATATGTTGCTATTCTGTTTGTTACTTGATTTTGTTATCTTACTAGATGCTAAATTGAACCATGTAAGCACCTAGGTTCCCATTTTTTTGTATTCCTTTGCTTTTCCTGATTTTCTTGTGTTTGTGTTTGTAACTACAGTACATGTCCATATCATTGTAAATCTCAAGCCTCATCCACCCCTATGTATCTGCTCTTTCTTGCTAACTTCATTTGATGAACTCTGTACTGCTCTTTTCTCTCAATCCTATTCTCTCCTTTATTTTCCCTGTCCTACATGAATATATACATGCGTATCCGGGCAATTGCCCCCAGAGGGCAATTACCCCCCTGGCTAAATACTGGATAGTGGTAAGGTAAAAGTAAAGATTAGGGTTAGGATTAGGTCTAGGGTTAGGAGTTTGGGTTAGGGTTAGGATTAGGTTCAGGATTAGGATTAGGGCCAGGGGAAGGGTCTGGGGTAATTGCCCAGGGGGTAATTGCACTAGACCCATGTACATGTCATACAAGTACTTTTTGTTTCTTATTACTTAGAAAGATTGGTCCTTATGAGGTTTGAAAGATGAAATGTAAACAACTGATTTGTTTTATGTTGTAAAGTATGCATTTCTGCTAGGAATTTGTACTGAATTAATTATTTTTTTTTTCAGATGTAGGAGATGAAAATATCTATGCTTATTGAAAATAGGCCCATGACACAAATTGCATTGGTGTTAATTATCGATGCACTTTAATCATTCATAAAATCCATTACCATTACTTTGTTTTGACAACTCGTGTGTATCCATTCAGATTTACAAAGTTGCTCATACAATGTCAGATCTTGAGAATTTTCCGTTTACATGTGAATGTGCTAGCTATGTTGAAACACAGAATATGATATCACTTCCCTTCGCAAATGTTAACAGTATGTATACACTGTATTTTATTTCTGCAACAAATTGCCATATTAGATCACATCAATGAGAATGTATGTTGTAACAATTGTCCTGAATTAGTGTCTCAAGTGCTAAATTTGCCATGTGTGGTTTGTAATAGTGTATGTGCATTGTTTGATGTGTATTTCGAGTGATGTTTGTCATTTACCAACATAAGTTGGTTAAAAGTCCTGTTAACTAATGTTTTCATTTGGTGGTTAAATTAATCGAAGAAATAATTGAGTGTTACTTGCTTTAAATCAATCCGACCTCAGTTGGCTTTTGGTAATCACTCTACCCAACAGTTGTGTGGTTCACTTGGAATCGACTGTCTGTTAAAATTCTTTCCAGAGTTCTGAAAGTGTAAATTTGATGGTTTATATACAGATATATGAATTTGAAATCCAAAGTGAGATTGTGTGTGTGTGTGTGGTTTTCGTTTTTTTTTTGTTTTTTTTTTGTTTTTTTTTTAAAGAAGACGCAAAACCGCCATTAATTTCTTCCCCATGCAAAATATAAAACGCATGTAGAGAGTGAAAATGTTACCCTTGTTTTTCCATAGGTAGGAGTACAGTATGTGGGCGAGTTTGCTGGTCCTATTCCGGGTTGTGGACCACATCGTACTCTACATACGTAGGTCTAGTAGGAGAGTAGGAGACTGAATGATAAGCATAATTATTACGTAAAACTTATCCATTGCAGAGTGTATTCTTTACGGTGACTTCCCCTCACCTTTGTTACTACACTTCCAGAAAGAGCATGAACTGTTACAGATACCAAATCAAACATTTACATTCAATCCGTAGAGTTCATTGGTACAGATTGGAATGACAAGTAAAGAAGTATGTTTGTTTGTTTTTTAAGAGCTCATCTTTCATACAGTTGACTACTTTGCCGACACCAGAAAAAAAAAATGTAGTCATATTCACGTTAACATGAAGCAAGATAAGATATTACTTTGGTCGGATGCTTAGTAATTTGGTATAAAAAAAAACAAAACAAAAAACAAAAACCCAAAACACATACAAATGTAAAATGTCACCTTCGCATATCATATTTTGAGATATTGAGTTGTTAGATGTACATCTTTTATGTACGGCCGTCTCAGTATATACGACAGTCGTCCGATGCGATCCTTTCTGCGTGCATACAGGTATCAGTAACACAAGGAATATTTTGCAGTTTCATTGAACAGTCCGTGTTGAAAGTGTTTTGTTTTTGTTTGTATTTTAAAGGGATCGTATAGTTTTGGTTGAGACCTAATTTCAGGTTTCTAACATTTTTTAGTAAGATAATGAGAAACCTCTTATGAAAGAGCATGTAATTCCATGAGGAATTCAACGTTTATTTGGTGAAAATTGGTTTTGAAATGGCTGAGATATCCAAAACAGAGCGATTCTAATAAAGTGTGGGACCCACATTAATACGATCGCTTTGTTTTACTTTGGTTTTGGATGTTTCAGTAATTCCAAATCCAATTTTCATCAAATAAACTTTGAATTCCATTTAAAATGGTATGTTCTATACTACAGTTAAACTCGCCTAAGTCGACATCGCATATGTCGAATAATCGCGCAAGTCGATGATTTTAAAAAGTCCCGATTTTTCCCCATTGACTTACGTGTAATAATTCACTCACAAGTCGAATTTTGTAAGTCGAATACTCGCCTAAGTCGATGAAATTCGAAGAACACTTTCACGGAAAAACCATTAAATTCACTGTGCCTAAGTCGAATAAGATTTTATTGTGCAATGAATCACTGTCAAAATCACGAGACGCCAGTTTTTGTTTACGTAAGAACTAGCCCGACCAGACAGGTGACAAAAAAATGATCTAAAGTATCAAAATTCAAAGCGATCGCATGCGATTGTTGAACTCTCTTCGTGTTTGGAGGTCCACTGGTACAGCCCTGTCGCGCTAGCGCTACGTACGTACAGCGACTTTGCTGTGTATAATTGTGCGTACAGAGACTGGGTTGTGTATAGTCTGTGTATGTTTGCAGTCTGCGCTGTGCAGTGGATGGATGAAGCTGCTGAGTTTTCAAAGCGGAAAGTAGGGGGAAAGTTACGGGCACGGGTAAATCAGAAGTACACCTCTACACGCATTTCAAGCCACGGTATGGTAAACTGGAATCAATCACTGCTCAAATATCGTTCATATTCACTTCCCCAAGGTTTAACAAGGGTGTAAAGTAATCGGACCTGTGCCAATGCTAATGCACTGTCCATGCAAAGTTAGCCGCGGCCCTGCCGGGCGACCCGTGCTGCGGCACACCTCTCCAGCTCTCGGCTCCAGAGTAGACAACATACATGTACATTATACATAATGTACGTGTGGTGTGACTGTTGTTAAGTCGATTTTTTTCGACTTACGCACAAGTCGAAACTCGCCTAAGTCGATGTGTTTTGCTCAGTCCCGAGAAGATCGACTTATGCGAGTTTAACTGTATTTCAAAAGTGTTTTCTTGGTATCTCGCGAAAAGTTACAAGCCCAGTTTTCATCTCCAGCAATGCTGTACCATCCCTTTAAGCAAAAAATTGGAAAGCTGAGATTCCAGTAGTGATTGCCCAATGGTCTTCTTGCATGTTACGAATCCTTGATTTCCTTGATTGTATTGTATGTTTCATTTTGGAAAATGGATTTTGTTAATTCTCAGGCCCAGGTGATGTATTCACGGTATACATGTGCACATTATGTAATTGATTACTAGTACTAGCAAACTGCAGGTGCCAAGGGAAACAATTTGATTTGCATATTACGCGCGGCAGACCGCTCCAGTGTGAACAGCGTGCCGCAGCGGCAGAGTTTAGCGGCAAACCGCTGCCGCTGCCGCTGCCGCTGCCGCAAAACCGCTCCAATGTGAACTGCCCTTAAGTCATTTGCTATACGATACGAACTGATTGACCACTCACAACAAACTTATCAATTTTGATCATCCCGCGACTGAAGGAAAGAGGAATGCCGAGAGTTCTGTCGACAGAAGGAGGTTCGAAATTCAAAAAATCGTTGATTCTCTCCTTCGACAGCAGAGTTTTGTTAGTAACTGGGTCTATGCCACCAGATGAAAGTATTCCATAGAGCTGAAAACAAAACGTCATGACATTGACATAATTATACACATCACTATGTGTTTAGATTCAACACGTTCAAAGCTTGAAATGGAGCAGATATGAGATTCATATACATTGTATAGTTGAGTCACTCGATCAAATCAATATCCACCTACTATAAGTCTGAGTTATACCTTGCGAGTGCACGTAGAGAAGCTTAAGGTACACAATATTAAGTAAATCGTAGTGGAAGCATCAAACTTGATGGACAGGTGGTGTTAATGAGAAATAAATGTTGATTATGATTTTACATTTCCTGACATGATGGCGCGTGCAGTGCTAAGGTGACAATATTATGTCTGCTTTTGATAGAACTTGCTCTCTCTATTCGCTCGTTCTATTTTTCTTTGTATTCGCTTTGGAGAATGTTTGTCAAATACAGCAGGAATGACAGGGATTAGTATCGGACCCCGGCAATCCTGAATGAATATTATGCGTTCTTTCTCGTTGTAATCAACATGTAGCATTTTTACAAAGTGCAAACATTCCATCAAGACTCGTGATCATTTTAGCAGGGAATTTCGCGTATCGAAAGCCAGCTGGCCAAATCACGACAAATCGCAAATAACACCATGCAAGCAGTAGATAACGATCGCAGACTTGAAATACATCCTGAAGACTTCACAACGAATACAAATCTCTTAAAGGCATTATCTGTTTTTTACCACCATCTAATGCAAATGAGTATCATTATCATAATTAGCAGGAGGATATGGTTATCATTTCCCTTGTCAAAATCATGACAACATTATAGTGAATAATAATGATTCCAGTCATTAGTCGCCATCATTACCTTTGCAAGACCAGCCGCAGACCCGATCCCATTTACTGACGACAATTCTATGGCTCTGTAACAACTGTCAAAAACAACACAAAATTTTATAATGCAACGAACAGAAGAGCGTGTGTGGATGTGAATGCAAACTTCGTGGAATTATAGTTAGGCGCACCTCTCCAAAGTTGGTATTACATGCAAATTACTTTCTTCATACTTTTAAAGTCGACGGAAAGATTAGTTCTCTTATCCTGGCTAAAGGCCCCGTCACACTACAGCGAATGCCCAACGAATGCCAAGCGAAAGCCCAACGAATTTGAAAATGTGAAGACAGTTTGCATGTCTGACGTTCTTTGAATTCATTAGCTATTCATAGGGATTCGCAGAGATACGCTGGAGATTTTGGACATGTTTAAAAAATAAAATCGGCTCCAGCGTATCTCTGCGAATCCCGACGAATAGCTAATCATTACAAAGAACGCCAAGCATGTTACGAACTATTCTAGTATTACCAATGGATGTTAACATATCTTCAGATTTTCAAATTTATTGGACATACGTTGGGCATTCGTTGGGCATTCGCTGTAGTGTGACGGGGCCTTGAAGTGCAAGGCTAACGTGGAGCACTCTCTATCAGTATATATGTATAAGTCAACAGAACGGTACATGTTTCACTGAAATGAGAAAGACATCAATTGGTATGTACACGTTGTATTCACAGTGTACGCAACTGTTTTGAGTAATTGAGACCTTCGGTAGCACAATACCCTACTGTAAATAACACATTGTCCCACAGTGTGTTCAGAATGTTTTTCATATTGTCTGATGCGTGGAAACTCTCGAATTTAGTAGTGTGAAGATAATTTTCACATTGTGGTCTCGTTTTTCACACTGTGTTCACATAGTAATGTTCTGTTTCACACTCTGACTTGATGATGCACAATGTGTTCGCAATGTTAAACGCTCGAATTTAACGGGGTGAAGAGATTTCACATTGTGTTTTCAGTGTTAAAATGTTCGAATTTAATAATTTGAAGAAATTTCACACTGTGTCCACACAGTGTTCTAACACTGCGTTTCACATAATGTTTCACGTTGTGGGACACTGTGTACAGCTTTCCAGCACGGCTATCCTGCAGAGAAAAGAGAGATTTGACGGAAGAAAAAGCTGTAAAAATACGAAGGTTTCCTCATAGGATGAGATGGGGCTGCAGCCTGATAATCAAGTTTTAGTAAACTACTCCTATCTTATATGTAATTGTGGCACGTACGCCCAATTCAGATTTCTGACAAATATACATTTCGTAACTTGCTATACGATCTGTCGTCAACTTTTAGAGAACAGGAGAGTGGAGTGAGAAAAACTTACAAGGGCAAACAACGCTTGTAAACAAACCGCAAATCCTTGGCCTTCCCTACTGCAAAGAACACTGTTCCACAGTGTGCTCACATAGTCGACTAATAATGTCAAAATGCTCGAATCTAACAGAGTTAAGATGATTTCACACAGTGTTTTTTTCTCATGGTTCACACAGTAATGAGTTGTTTCACACTGTGAATTGATTATTCACATTGTGTTTAAACTGTTAAAATGCTCGAACTAACCGTGTAAAGAGATTTTGCACTGTGTTTTCACTGTGTTTAACACTGTGTTTCTGACACTCTGCATGGGACACTGTGTTCTTGCCAGCAGGGTTTGCAACAATGCATAATGTGTGTTTGTGACTTCCGCAAATTCATGCTTTCAGTCTACATTCTCCCTACTCACATCTTCCATTTCGTTTGCATTACTCATCATATTTCCAATGGCGTTCGAGTTTATCATATGAAGTATAGTTTGTCTTCCAGCCGAGATTTGTATACTGTCCAGGAATAATTATTGTAAAAACATCGGGCGACGGTCGACGAGAAGACGGGCTACACGGTGGTTCCTTTCGAATGGAAGACCGATGTGGAAATCTATGCCTGCAAGAAAATATAATTACGGGTACGGACCATCAAGAATTGTGCATGTATGGGAGAGAGGGTGAGCGTGTGCTTGTGAAGGCACAATTATAGACATTGTACTTTTGAATGCCAGGAATTACAAAAACATATATAGGCCTAGATTAAAGTTTGATTAGTGAATGAATCCCGAGGACTTAACTATAGGTATGAAACGCGATCGCATTTACGTACGTCTACTGCACAATATGGGAAATTTGGCGCAAATGGCAGCGGGAAATCACGAAAGACCTTTTTCATCTCAGAGATATGATATAATGAGCTATAGGATAGCATTGTCTTATGGTACATACAGCTGGCTACAAACACCATAAATCCCCCTTTCTTTTTCATTGTCTTTTAGTTTTTACTAGTCTTGTTTTCTTTTCTTTTTTGTATCATGCACGGCACACTGTTCTTCGCCCTCATTAATTTCCTCGGTTGCAGTTGCATTATTCCGATGATTCGTCATTCTCTAAATGAAATAAAGAAAATGTAATTCCGAAGGTTCGTTATTCAGAAAATTAAACGAGGTTCGTTATTCCGAACGTTCGTTAATCTGAAAAGGAAACAGAAATAAAGGCTAGAAATTCTGAGGGTTTGTTAGTAGGCACTTTTTTTATTTTCGTGCTGGGATTGACGAACCTTATTTCATTTTCGCAATAGCGGACCTTTAGAATAACGAACCTTATTTCAAAATCGACATTACCGAAAGGTTCTGCTATCTCATTTTTGAAAAACTGTCCCAGAGTTCGATGTTGAGGGTCAACTCGCCGCAAAAACTAATTGGCTAGCAGGCCCGTAGCCAGGATTTTTCAAGGGGGGGGGGGTGCGGTCACTAAAAAAAACGGACCTTCGGTACCAATACCAATGATGACACACACACACACACACACACACATTATATATATATATATATATATATATATTCTTTGGACGACCGAACTACAAAAGTTGTATAAGAATTCGCGCGCGAAGCGCGCCGCAAATTGTGAATTTTGACTGTTTTAATGACGTTTTAAAGTCTCGAGGAAATTTGTATTTTTGTCTGTTGCATGCAATCGCGTTACGGTATTTCATCTAGGAAATAGTAAAAACTCATTTTGCCAGGAAACTGCAAAATTTAATTGTGTTCGAGACTCTGCGCGCGTAGCGCGCCGCAAAATTGAGAATAGTGATTTTCCTGGTGTTGTTTTAACTTTTATTTTTTCTATTGTATACCCGCGTTAGCAGGCCTGAAGCCAGGATTTTTAAAGAAAGGGGGGATTGCGTTAATTAACAAAACGGTCCTTTGATACTGTCCCGGGAGGGGTAGCGACAATTAAAAGATGGACACCATGCTCATACATGGACTTTCAAAATGGTCCCTAAACGAGTAATGATCATATGATTTTTTTCGGGCCTTAAAAACAAGTATTCCTTAAATGTTTCCTGCACCCTAAAGAAGTACTTCATCATGATTGAACAATATACCATTTTCCCAAATTTCGGCCTTTTTGATACCCTTTGATTATATACGCTCGTACATCACACTTTCCATCTAATCCGTGAGAAAAAAACGACCCCTATTACGCGTTTTCTTTAGCGAGTATGGTCACGGTGTCCACCTTTCAGTTGGAGTTTTCCATCCCATTGGATGCTGTTTGGAAGATGAAACATTCACTTTACTATACAGTATATCAGCCGTTGGTATGCGAGTTTGTCAAAAACGAAAATAAATAAGAAAATTTTTAAAACAAAATGAATTGTAAATGTGAACCATTTATATTTTGCCTCCTTGTGGTAGGATATTTCCAGCATTTCCGAACTTTCAAATAATCATTTTAGATTTAATTATATTAAAGGTAGTAGATCCGATTCGCAAACATCTCCAATATCAGTCAAATGTCATATTAACCATCATGCTAAGAAGGTTTTCTTTGTGAAATTTGGAGGTCAGTGAAATTCAAAAATTAAACATCCGTTAGCCATTGGAAGAAGTTGAGTACAAATTCAGACCTCAGGCTTAGTGCTCAGATGTTTTCCTATTTGATTTGATCTGTCTTACCGTGCACACTAAGATACATACTGGAATGGTTATTTCTTATTTATTAAATTATAGTAGCATATTTGGTTACTAGCTGTCTCTAGGCATTTTCGAATTTGGGCTGCAAAGAGATCCACTACCTTTAAGTTAGAAGAGAGATAAGTAAATAATGATAAAATAAACAAACAAAAAAGAATGAGTTTCTTTTGTAATACTATCTGAAAAACTTTTTACTTTACCATTTTACTTCATAGCTCAGCACTTTCCATTCTCTCTCATACCCTCTTACCCATTACATTTAAATGAAATACAACTAAAATGAGTTTGCGTGCCTGCATAATACTCTTTGGAAATTATAAGTGAAAATGTTCTTAGGTTTTGGCTCACTTTAAAATGAGAACCAATAGAACTGTCGCAACATGAGAAAATGTATAAGTAATAATCAACACTACATTTCCGAATTTGGCCTGCAAAGAAATCCGCTACCTGTAAGTTAGAAAAGAGATTAGTAAATAATGATAAAATAAACAACAAAAAAGAATGAGTTTCTACCGCCGTATCCAGAACAGAGCCTGAAACGGTGCAGGCTCAAGAAATCGTCTGTACTATAATACGTCTTGAAGTACTGTGTGATACTGTTGACTCAGACTTCTACAAAGCTGTAAGTGAGAATTGTAATCCAATCCGACTCATTACCTGAGATATTTATGAAAATATATCAATAAAGAATGTAGATTAAATAACGATCAGTCTAAATAACAATCAGTCTAACGCTCTCACAATGCTATCATACATAGGGTTTTTTACTGACTGTAGATGTGTAGACGTAGATATAAAATGTCTCAGGTTTTCGATTATTGTAATTTCGAGGAAATTTCTTTAATTTTTATCATATATGTAAACTTGAGGCTATTAGATTTTCATCCACTTACCTCTGTTCCTGTGAAAATATGCAAGTGTCAACCTCAATGTCATCCAAGAATCGCACGTACTCGGGCGGCCAGTGAAAAAAAAAAAAAAAAAACACCGGTCACACGCGCCAAGGGCCATGGCATGCAGTGCCAACGATATAATAATAGCTCGCACAAATTGATACATAACATTTGTGTTTGTGTGCATGGGGACGATCCGATGGTTCATACAACAAAAGGGTTTCGTACAATTATTTTTAACATTGTTAAACGTACTCTTCCACATTTACGTAGCATATAATGTGTCTTTATATTTATTTGGATTGTTATCTTGAGAATTGCTAAAAACCGTTATTATGAAAAAGTGGACCTTTCAGAATTTTTTTTTTGGGGGGGGGGGGGTGCGTACGCACCCGACGCACCCCCCCCCCCCCCCCCCCCCCCCCTGGCTACGGGCCTGGCTAGTGGTCCAAATGTGAAACCATGGTAACCATGGGCGTGGCCATCATACTCCCATTGTGGCCCTGTTCTTGCCTTGAGTTCACCCGCCTTGGCAACGTCTTATAGGAAGTCCAGGCTCAAGCCAGGTGGTGCGGATACGGCAAGCCCCGCCTGAAGGATGGGTGAAACCACTTTAATCATACCTCATCACTAATTTCATACATGCCATTTTTTTAATTCATCCACGTAATTAAGTATCGGTTAAATCATTAGAATGTGATACAGTAGAAAGATCAATGCGACCTACCTTATACAATCTAGTGCTCTGTTCCATGAATATGTTCATAAAGTTGCGCATGACTTACGAACGAATGGAATATGAAGTACAAATAATATGTGTACACATTTTCCCCCTTACGTTTTGACAAAGTACGACTGTAAACCTGCGTGTATGTGATAACGATTACACCTAGTTCATCTCATTGGGGCAAAAATCACTTAAACTAAAAACGTGTTTTAATATATAGGAATAATCATCATCATCCGCAAATTTCAAATTTAGCTATTGAAAGTCACAATGATAAGGAAACTCGCTTGGCTTGCCATATTCCTGTCGTTCGTAAATTTGTGCGTAACTTTAAAGACATTTCTATGAAACGCAGGGCCTAGCTGGCCTATTATTTTCAATTGCATAGTTATTCTATTACATTTGTGATTGAGTGTTTCAAAAATATCATTTTGCTGTTCCATTAAACTTACAAATGTTCCGTATTGTTTATCAGTTTGAATCGTATATGATGCAGATAAAAACAGAAGTATAGGAAACTTGATTGTTTCCTGAAACTACGGATTATGACACTGCCCGGGGAAAACGTGCCAACATACGAAAAATTCATCTTTTTTTTCGCTCCTTTAATTTTTTATGTTCGGAATTTAGTTTGTTGATTTGCTTGCTTGCTTGCTTGCTTACTTGCATTAGGAAACGGAATTCTATAATAGGCAAGACAATTAAGTTAAGTGCACTGGAAGTGTTTTCTAAGTTTAGTGTCAAGAAACATCTTTTGTCCGGCGTCAAGGAACCTTAGTACAAAAAAAAAAGAAAAAAAAATCCGCTGACCCCCACCCTTAATGAAATAGATATAGCATAAAATCATAATACACTAAAACATGCTACTCTATCATCTGACACACATGACGGGAGTTCAATGTTTCAGCGTGTTAGAAGTAATTGATATCTATGATATACATGGGTACGTGACATCGATTGTAGACACTAGATTTCTGTTACGTATTTTGCATCAGGCCCTTCAGGCACACACACACACACACACACACACACACACACATATATATATATAAAGTTTAATGACCTCATGCTTCATCATTTGTCTTTGACGGTAATCTTCTCTCTGCCCTGGGAACTGTGCGAATTCCGGCCAATAGAGGGCGACTGGTTTGTTGTAGTCCAGCAAACCTCGATCTACAAGCATGGCAATGCACACTGACGCAACTCCTACGTCGGGAGAAAGAATGATAAATACTATGTACAACAAGGGAAATGTGGATTTAAGAGACAGCGTCTTTGACTGATTGGTGAGATGGGTCATATCCAGTGATTAAATGAGCGCAAACCGATCAAACTGTTCAAATACTGCACCCGTTCACGTGTAAACAAAACATCAAATCAGGGGGTCTATTTTCTTTATGCAGTATAGAGACAACGAGTAAGAGTCTCAGGCGCAAAAGAGGGATGAGGGGATGGTAGGCTCTGGGGCTTCATAAAACCTGAAAAAGAAGCAACAAAAACCAACTGAAACCCACCGTTCTCCCGGGCCCCAGACCACATGAGGGAGCGAGGGGTGGATATGAGTAAAGAGGTGTTGTCCCGTTACCCCACCGAACAAGTGCAATAAGACTTTCCTTCTCTGTCCCCCACTCCCCTCTACAATTTTTGAAATACAACCCCAGGGTAATAACTTTACAGGAAAGGAGGACGCCTCTTCACTCCAAGCAGGGGGCAGCAGGGGTGACACCCCCCCCCCCCCACCTCAATTTCAAGAATTGGCCTTTGTGTGAGAACGATACTACTCACTATTTGAATTAGAATTAGAACACTAGTTTGGCATGATATCATTGCACACAGGTCATGGGGAGCATTTTTTTCTTCTCTCCTGAAATTTCCTGCAGCTTTTCTTCCTACGAAAGAAAGAACGAAACAAAAAGGTCATTTGTATCGTTTGACGTCACTGTTGTCATGGTTGTGTTGGTGAAGATCAGCTCAGTATTCCCGATCAAGATCCTTTCGATTTCCAAATTCTGTTAGCATGCTTTATAAAGACATGTTTACCACAATCATCATGCATGAAACTGTAGGGCCTATATATACAGTGCGGCTATTTTGATTCTACGTGAATATCATCAATTGAAAACCATACAATCAATAATGTTTTTGTGACCATTTCAACTAAAAAGAAAAAAGAAAGGAATTCACCTTTTGTTGATGAGAAGAAAATGGAGATAGTGTCTTGCAGCCATTTCCGCTTGCTCTCATAATCCGCGAATCTACTGCAAATGTCGACGACTTTCTTCCCCCGATGATAGGCTGCAAATGCCGCTCCTCCAGTACAGGGATCTCGACCACTCTCAAAGTTTGCTCTGTATCAAATATAGAACAAATAATTCATTTGAAGATAATACCGTATTTGAATTATAGCTGAACTGTACGGTATGATCCCCAACTTTCTGTTAACTATTCATTCACATACTTCATGCCATACTTTCAATGCCATTTTCTTGCGTTGATGTGCTTTTAGGGATTTCTTCTCCTGTAACTACATGCATACTGATCCCTTGTTACTTTCCTTGGGTGAAGCTGCTAAAATCGATGCTAAGTGGCCGTGTTGTCATCTTCATTCGAGTGTACTCGGGATCAGGATGAAAAGAGTCGATTTAGTCCTTTATCCCAAACAGAGTTTCAGCTCATTTAGAATCAATTCTAACTATTTAGAGCCATCTAATTGATCTGTCTTTAAATATAGTTCCAGATCGAGATAGGTCTGAAAACATGCTGGTACTTGAAAGAAGTAGGCAGATATATCTTTCATGTATTTTTTTTTTCAATTTCTTTCTATGAGATGTCTATGCCCTATAATAATAAACAACACAATATATGACAAAACGTGACATGTGACCTCCGATACTATTTTAACCGAACTCCCCTTAGTTTTCGTATCTTTGCTTGTAGAGAAATCAGTTTTTGTGCTACCATAGATTATAATATTTACGAGGAGAATAGATACTAACGTGAAAGGCGTTCAAGAATGAGTGGTTGCGAGAGCAGGAAGTTCTACGGGTTGAGCGTTGTTTCCCCTCCGAGTCGGGTTACAGTTTTCACAGGCTGGCTTCCAGACCCTCTGCTCGTGCTATTTCGCTATTCAGGATATTGACGACCTCAACGCCAAAAACTGGTATAGTTTAAGGTGGTTTTGTCCTGTGCCTTTGACTTCGGCAAAGGCGGCGACTTCCGTCGCAAAGTCCAGTTGGCAAAGGGTCTGGAAACCAGACTACTGAGTAGCTTGGTGGTGGAAGCTGCTCGCAAGGAGGAGGCTCGTTTTCACAGATGATTTATTCTACAGCGAAGTAGGGAGTGGCTGTCACAGTGTTGTTTGTAAGCTGTACAAAATGTGACGTTTTACTGTTAGCACTTGGGAGAGAGTTCCTACTGGCCGAACAATTATCTTCTAACTGCATGATCGCATGTCACATGAAGGTAGTTGGATACCACATAGGAGATTTGTGCCGTGACGGTCATCTAGTTTTCTGCACCTACTGGGAAAAGATTACGGGTGAAAGTGGTAATGTTTATCAGTTTTTTCCCACTGATTAACTACACGCAGCCGCTGTCGTGAAGCGACAGCGGCTGCACGTCTATTCCTTCGTTTCCTTCATGAATATCTTTACTAATCGTGGAAAACTGAAATATAAGGAATCCCCGTAATCTATGATAATCATTCAATAATCTGTATGCGATTTTTTTGTTTAATTGCGTCAAAAACTCACCGAAATCCGTGGCTAAAGTCAGGTCTTTAAACGTCCGTATTGCTTCACTCCTCATCTGCGTGTTATTTGAATGACATTCACTCTCTCGTATACAACGTAGCTACTCGCTAGTCGGGGAGCGGAAGTGATGAGCCAGTCGGGGTGACCCATAAAAAGGTCAAATCATTGCCGGCGCAGCGCGCGCGGATACGAGTGCTGTAGCTTTACGTACGTAACACATAAAACGCACGGGCGCACGGGCGTACGTAAAACGCAACCACTTCCGGTTGCGCATGCGTGGTAGTTTGTTGATTTTGTGAAGCTCTCGAAGGAAAAGATGCCACCGCACGATCTACTCCGAAAAATTCAACAATTAAGGTCTGGATACCATCAAAACGCCGAATTCAACTCAACCATCAGGAAAATACGCTGTAGGTGAGTGGTAAAAATTATCTTACTCTTAAAATCAAACAAAATAAAAGGCATTTTATGTGATTTTGCCGTCAACAGTGACGATCGTTTACAACGTTTAAACACTAGGTGTAATACATGTCAGACCGCTGTGCGAAGCACAGCGGTCTGGTCAGGCTAACTTAGATATGCTTGCGTACATTTCTCTGCGTCAGTCTTTAAACTATGACATATGTCTCTGTCATGGCCTCAATATGATTATCTCTCTCAACATAAAAAAAAAAAACTGCATCACTAGTTGCAGGACCCCTATTTCTGAATGACAACTCAACACCCTTTGACTGTGTATGTATAATGATGGTTATGTCAAGTTATAAATTTCACTTTCTGTGTCTCATTTCACATGCATGAAACTGTTAACTCTTCCTAAATGAGATCTGCGTTACCATATTGTTTAAATCATTCCGCCCCACTCTGATGTTGAAAAGACCAATTACAGTGATTTAACAAACAATCTGAGCAAATGCTGCTCTAATGCTAGAACAACCGTGAAAGTTGCTCTGTTATCTTATAATTATTAATGGTATCATTGTAAGTTATCATTTTATTTACTAAGTAGGCCTAGTCTTTTATGCAACACAATGTGGAGACATTTTCTACTAAAGACATGTACCTTCTATAACCAACAATGCTTTTCTGACTCTTTAGTCCATCGCACTGTACGTCTATATCATGCAGTGCAAGCGAACCAGCACTTTTATGTTCATCGAACCAGCACTTTTATGTTCATCGAACATGCACTCTTTCAACAAGAAACATACTGAGACCAAAATTATTTCAATTTGACTGAGACCAAATTTTCAAAAGATTATTCTTCAGTCTATTTCTCTCTTTTATTATGCGAGAGCACTCCTTTGTCCACCACGGGACTGGCTTTCGCCAAAACGTTCTTTTTTGTTTCACTCCTATATACTGTCCTATCAAGTATGTAATTCTAAGATTCTTGAGAAAAGATTCATAAAGATCTATAACACTCATACCATCTTCGTATATATATTAGTGTCGTTTTCACACTCCATCAAACATATACCAATTCATATTTTTCATATTCCATGTGACATTGTGATCAACTTCTTTATGTATAAAAAATCTCCCATATGTAACTCAATGAGTACAGGGAAATCTGTCTAGAGTGTCTGATCGGTGGTAGTCTGGCTTCCAAACCCTCTGCTCGTTCTATTTTGCTCTTCAGGCGTATCAGGGCAACTACCCCTCGAGGGCAATTACCCCCCGGCTGAATACTGGTTAGTGATAAGGTTAGAGTAAAGATTAGGGTTAGGGTTAGGATTAGGGTATAGAGTTGTGGTTAGGGATAGGATTAAGTTCAGGATTAGGATTAAGGTTAGGGTCAGGTGAAAGGTCCGGGGTAATTGCCCAGGGGGTAATTGCCCTAGACCCTCTTCAGGATATTGACGTCCTCAACGTCGAAAACTGGTATAGTTTAAGGTGGTTTTGTCCCGTGCCTTTGACTTCGGCAAAGGCGGCGACTTCCGTCGCAGAGTCCAGGTGACAAAGGGTCTGGAAACCAGACTACTGAGTAGATCGGTGGTGGAAGCTCTCAAGGAGGATGTAAAGCAGGCTCGTTTTCACAGATGGGTGAAAACGTTGAACGATGTACAATTGGGCAAATCAGGGGTCAAAATTAAAAAACGTCACTCACTGATATAAATATATGTCAGTCAAATGTCATTGATATCAGCTTTCTTGGAAACCCGATTATACTGGGATATCTCCAAGGGTGTTGTTTTTATTCAAGATTAGATAGAACTGTGACATATTTGCGAACGTCTCTGACTAAAATAAACACTGTTTTAGTGAAAATTCAAATGAAGGGTAGAAAAACATTCAAATGAATATATTTTCATCTTGTTCATGCTTTTGAAGACTGTGTTAATTTGTTCCTAAAATATTGTTTACCTCCTGTGAAGTTTACAAAAGCTAATACACACGGAAGTTAAAGTAAAAGTGAAGTTTTTGTCATTTAAGCAGAGATTTTTATATTCTTATCTTCACTTTCATCTCATTTGAACAAAACATATAGCAGGGGTCTCATTAACTTGTTTAAATGTTAATGTTCACTAGATACTTATAATGAATTTAGTGCACTTCGTTTGGTCAAATCCCCATAAAAGCCCTTTACAGATGCTGAAAGTAAGCCATGTTTTGATCAGAGACGTTCAGGTCAACCTATACTCATCCTAGAAGCATCAAATTCCGCTGTGCTTTTTTGTATACTATGGCAGATATAAATTGTAAACGCCAAACTCAAAAGAATATCAACGGTGTGGTACAGCAAACGTTTGACCAAAATGAACTGAAAACCTCTTTCAAGAGGTTGACAATGATAACATTACAATATCATATTTTACCTGTCACATCGGTAGGGGATTATCAATCCTTCTTTCTACTCGAAGGCGATACATAAGTAGGCCCTATAGTGTTGTAGAGGAAACTAAGTAAAGGGACATTCTTAATAGACATTTTCTTGTTTCAGATGTTAGTATTTTTCCTTTTCTCATGTATTTGGCTTACAAACCTAAAAAATAATACCACTTGAACATCTCACCTTACTTCTAAGAGAAAAGGAGTCATTACAGGGGATATTCAGCCCAAATATGAGCTAGCCGCTGATAAGAAAGAATAAAATCTTACGGGCTCAAGAAAAAAATAATGAAGTTATGACGTTTTGAAGTTTCGCTAATTTTTCAGGAAACAGTTTTTGAACGGTCATTATGAATATGCTAATGGCAAATTGAGCTTGTCATTCCCTCACAACTTACCATAATGTTTGCACATAAACTTTTGAAATTTTCAGTTTTTCATTCAAACATAATTATGCCCGAGGCTTTAATCCGGGTATATCTAACTGATTACTATTCTGAAGGTAATCAACCAGCAATAGCATCATGTTTCAGATTTCAAAGACAGAAAAATTGAATTTTCGTTATTTTTTGTACAAGATCAATGGAAAATTGTGAGGTTATGACATGGTTAGCTCACTCATTTGCATATTCTTATCAACTGTACGAGAACTTGTTTGCAGGAATTAGCAAAACATAAAAAAAGGCAGTAAATTAAGGGTGCAATTAAGCACAATTAATGGTGCAAGTATGCACCGCAGGTGTGCTGATATTGTTACAAATTAGGTGCAAATTTGAACATTTATTTCTTAGCGTGTAAGCCTCAGATTTTACAGCCTCAAAAGCAAACGTAGTGATGTGCATAAAAAAACAGAGTCCGCATTATAACATTGAATTGTATTTCCCCTCCACTTGGTATTCCATGTCCTCAATCAGTGCATGGTACCGACTGCGTCGCTTGCTACCTGAAACAGGGGTTGGGATAGTCATTATTTTGTAAACAGATGGCACCTCCAAGATGTCCGTCCGGTCTTGCCAGTACCACGGCCCTTGTCTGGAACTTGTAGGCTCCATGAACATGACTGAGCCTAAAGATCCTGAGCAGGACGAAATTCTAATATTCGGAGCATTTAAAATCCATCCGGTCTTCCCATCTTGCTGTAAGAAAAAAAATAGAGTTAAAATGATATTGAAATAAATTTATCATGCACTGGAAGAACAATGTACGCACAAATGAACGTCTCTGATCAAAATTATAAAATCAACATTGTTTTTAGATTGCGTAAATTACCTAGAACGATGTATGTATACGAAGGCCATATACTGTGGAATAATGAGAGATCTACTCCTTATTGTAGTAGTTGAAAATGTGTAAAACGTTCAATGTAACGTCTCTGACGTAAACATCTTTGCTTATCAGTACTTAATGAGTTTGATTTTTACAAGATATTGGCATTATATTTGGATTGAGGAGCCAATGTGCTACAAACATAGGCACCAATTTGCCATGGTGGGTCATTGACATTGGTTTGAGAGCAGATCCTATTTGTTCAGAGAACGTCTCTGACCTAAACCTGTTTTTCTTACATTTCTGCCTCTCTCACAAAAAATACGTAAACTAAAGTGACTACTATATAATAATCATAGACTATTGACCTATTACTAGTCATAAAACATATTTTCTGTCCTGGCAATGTGTTTACACTTGCTCAATCAACAGAAAATCTTATAATTTGAAACTCTTTTACATATTTTCAGGAAGCTTCATTTTTCTTAATATTACAACACGCCCGTGTTAACTTGGTTCTACTTGTTCCTATTATACTAACTGAGCCCATCCAGACATAAATTTACTTTAATGTTCTCATAATTTGTACAGTGGATGTCTTTATTTCATGAAACAGTAATTTTCAGAGACGTTTTTCATTTTGCTCACGTGCGGTCTTTGATTTTCGTGCAGATTCTTACATATTTACTGTCTATCCTTTTTTAATTTACCTCTAATCCAAAGATTAAAATAATTTCACAAATGATACTGATTGGCAAATCTACGGAATAATAATTCTAATAAATCGGCACAAACACCAGGAAAGTTTTTGTTATTACTCACATTTTCAAGATTTATGGGCATATCTGTCGTTGAACTGTGCTGACTCGATTCCAGGATGGCTCGTCAGTGCGTAAAATAAGCACGCAAATAAAGTATCATGCAGTGCGAAAGTGTCAGATGAGGGAATATCCCTTCAGAGACTTTCAATCAGGGACATTCGTTTTGATCAGAGACATTCGCCAATTCGGGTTTTCAACCAGAACTCATTTTTGTGGACAGTATGCTACTAAAGTTGCCAATCATCATAGTCGCCTGGCTCACACTGACATACTGATATCCACTTTTTATCTCAAGCATAATCCACTTTCATTAATGACACCATTAAACAACTGAAGATCTCTGATGGTTATTCAGTATAATTTTCTTTAATGAGCCACCACATGATTATTTCACACAGCTCACTCACAAATATTGATGGAATGGTAGTATGGATAAGACGCTAAATAAATATGGCCTTAAATGTTTTCATAGTCATCCTGAATTTTTGGCGTCAAGGAAAAGATAATTCATTCAGAGACATTCTTTTTCAGACATAAGTGAATTCAATGTTTCCTGATAAGATAAATCATACACACGTTCATGGCAGAAGTACTTGATTAAATAGTTGAAGTGTGTGGGCTTACTCACGAGGAAAAACAAAGCTGTAGAATTGCATTAGAACAAAAATTAAGACGTGTGATTCTGGGATTTTTTCCCAGCTTTAAGGCATTATTTTTTTTGAAGAAAATGCAGTAAGAACACTACAAAGTATATATTTTCTGAAAGGTACAACCCTCCCCTACCAAATGATACCTAAAACCATGAAAAACACCCCCAGGTGACAATTTTACAAGGGTTTGAATATCAAAATGCCCGAAAATGGCCAATTGTACATCGTTCAACGTTTTCACCCAGTTGTATGATTTATTTTACAGCGAAGTAGGGAATAGTTGTGCTGTTCGTATGCTGTACAAAATATGTTTTACTGTTAGCACTAGGGAGAGAGTTCCTTCTGGCCGAACAACTATCTTCTTACTTGGAAACTACATGATCGCATGTCACATGAAGGTAGTTGGATACCACATAGGATATTTATGCCGTGACGGACATCTAGTTTTCTGCTCCTACTTGGAAAAGATAACGGGTGAAAGTGGTAATGTTTATCATTTTTTCCCCACTTTGATATGCCTGCGTACATTCCTCTGCGTCATTCTTTATAATGTGACATAATCCCGATGTCTCTGTCATAGCCTCAATATGATTATCTCTCTCAACATAAAAAACTGCAACACTAGTTGCAGGACCCATATTTCTGATTGACAACTCAACACCCTTTGACTGCGTATGTATAATGATTGCATATTTAATCAAGTTTTGACTTTCAGTTTCTGTGTCTTATATTTTCACATGCATGAAACTGTAAACTCTTCCTATTAGAAGGTCTTCCTTACCATTTTGTTTAAATCATTCCGCCCCACTTGTATGTTGAAGAGACCAGTTACAGTGATTTAACAAACAATCTGAGCAAATGCTGCTGTAATGCAAAAAAAAAAAAAAAAAACCGTGAAAGTTGCTCAGTTATTATATAATTATTAATGGTGTCATTGTAAGTTATCATTCTATTAACTAAGTAGTCTATTATGCAACACAATGTGGAAACATTTTCTACCAAAAACATTGTACATGCCTTCTATAAGCAACAATGTTTAATGTTAATGTTTTTACTCTGACTCTTTAGTCTTTATTATGCAGTGCATGCAAACCAGCACTTTTATGTTTATAGTCGAATATGCACTCTTTCAACAAGAAACACACGCTTGTTTTTAGCCTCATAGTAGAGCAGATAAGCCCTCAAAATCACGTGAATTGTGCAAAATTTGACTGAAGCATGAAACTTTCACCAGTGTTAGTACATACCATAAGATTTATTTTAAGATCGGGAGGTAAGTCTGATTTGACCTCTGATGACCTCCAGAGGTCAATGTACTTTATATATCAGAAAATCGATGTTTTTAGACATTTGCGAATGATATATGTGATTATGTTGCACTAAACATGCATTTATACCACAGAGAAATCATTTCCAGACTCAACAGAGCACTGACAGGTTTTTACCTTTGACCTCTGATGACCTCCAGAGGTCAGTGAACTTTAAATATCAAAATATCGATGTTTTTAGACATTTGTGAATGATATATGTGGTTATGATTCACTAAACATGCATCTATACTTCAGGGAAACCATTTTCTGATTCCACAGAGCATTCAGTTCAGTTCACTTCAGTTCAGTTTTATTCACCATCAATTTAGGAGTATACAATAAAAAACATACACAAAGATACATAACTATATACAAAGCAAACAAAAACAAAGCAGAAAACAATTAAACTTGATGGTGGGAACCCCAGGAGAAGCAGTGCTTATAAACAGGGGCCCCAGTAATGCTTGAATATTAATATACATGTAAAACAAACAAGCAAAAGAATTAATATACATTTCAAGGTTGTACATTTGGTTTGGTGGGAATGGGAAGGGGAAAAAACAGCATGCATATATAAATACATATATATGCACAGATACCATGGAAAACAACAGCGAAAATCCAGGAGAGATAAAAAAAAGAATAGAAAACAAGGTGAGTATGATTGGAAAGGTGGGAGTATATAAGCGATAGATGGACTATAGACAATAGACGTAGTGCTCGCAAGCAATGATTTTCATTCATGTGAGTACAAGTGTGACTAGGATGACAATAATTTTTTTTTTCAATTTTCCCTCGGAAGGAGCAAATTAAAGGGCAATCTCTTAAATCGTGATAAAGTAGAACTATGCTTTATATCTTTTGGAAGAGCATTCCATAGTTTGGGAATTTTACTTGGAATGAGTTCAGGGCAAATGTTGTGCGTACCTTTGGTTGTCGCAGTGAGTTTCTCTGACGGGTATCATATAAATGAACAGAACTATTTAATACGAATAAATCATTAAACACATTTGGAAATAATCCAGCGTGAAGCTTATACATAAAGACTAAAGAATTAAATGATATCGAATCAGTAATAGGTAATACACGAAGCTGAGAAAACAGGTTGCTCGTGTGGGCATAAATACAGAAATTAGTTTTAACTCTGACTGTCTTTTTTTAGAGAATTTCTATTTTTCGAAGTTGACTTTTGTATGTATGACCCCAGACAATACTACAATAATTCAAATATGGCATTATGATACTATTATGCAATATTTTAAATACAGTTTGGGGTAAAGTGTGCTTCAGTCTTCTAAAAACACCAAGGCTTTTTGCTATCTTGAGTGAAATGGCACTGATGTGAGGCCTCCAGGAAAGATATTCGTTTAATACAACACCAAGAAATCTTATATTATCCACCATTGACACAGCGTGACCTCCTATACATACATTTGGGTGGTTACATGGTATTTTTCTGTTTCTTGTTCTAAACAAAACGTATTTGGTCTTATCAAGATTCAAAAATAATTTGTTACAATTAAACCACTCATATAAATTAACCAGTTCTGCGTTAACTATTGTTATAAGATCATTCAGATTTTTGTGGGATACGAAAATTGTTGTGTCATCGGCAAATAATAAAAACTTGACTATATTAGAAGAAGATACAATGTCATTAATATAAACAAGAAACAAAAGGGGTCCTAGAACTGATCCCTGTGGGACACCACAACAAAGATTACCAAAACTGGATTTAACACCGTCCACCGCAACGTACTGTTTTCTATTCGTCAAGTAATTGGTGAACCAATCAAGAGCAATACCACGTACACCACAATATTCCAGTTTACGTAACAGTATGTGGTGGTCGAGGGTGTCGAACGCTTTTGAAAGATCCATAAAGACCCCAACACAATAGTTACCAGCATCTATTTCGCGAGATACTGAGTTCACCAAGTTCAGTACACCGAGTTCGGTTGAGTAGTTTTTCCTAAAGCCGAATTGCTGTGGTATCAACACTGGGTGACCGTGTAGTCTGGCGTGGAGTACTTTTTCAAGGAGCTTGGAAAAAATGGGTAAAATGGCAATAGGTCTGTAGTTTTCTATACTGTTTTTGTCTCCTTTCTTGAAAATGGGAACTACTTTAGCTGTTTTCAAACTATCTGGAATCGTACCTTGAGTCCTGGATTGATTAAAAATAAAACAAAGAGGATCAGCAATATAATGGATACACTTCTTAATAACTTGACTGCTGATTTCGTCAGGTCCAGACGATGCTGATGATTTCATACAGCGAGCAATAATTATTATCTATTATTTCGGAGACTGTTGTGGGTTTCAAAAGAAGAGAAGAGAAGAATTGTTTTGGGAGAAATTTATCAAAATTCTTACTTGTCATTGGGATATGCTGACGGATACGTTTTCCAGTATTCAAAAAGTATTTGTTAAACGCTTCGGAAATAGACTTTTTGGTTTTCAGTTTATCTTGATGATGATACATAGTTGTAGGAAGATTATTACCCTTTTTACCAAGCAGATTGTTTATGTGTCTCCACGTCTTATTCATGTCACCTTTAACAGTGATAAACTTATTGTGAAACTAGAAATGTCGCTATGGCGACTGGTATGCCTCCGCCATAATGCATGATTGTCCTAATAGGTCTATAGTACATGTGGACAATGTGTGATTACATTTTCACAAAATTGGCAAAATATTAAAATGACATGTTTGTCACAAATGTATTGAATGTTTACCTTCCTTGACCTATTTTTAATTGGATGAATAGGAGAGCATGTATTTGGGGATTTAAGAACTCTAAATTGACTTTGACCCTTTCATAAGTTTATGCACTGAGTAATTTTCAAGGTATGGAGAAAAAGTGCAATTTCTGTATTGAACAGTAAATTGTTATCATTTTCATCTGGCCTTTGATTTATAAGAGAATGACTGTCAGTCAGAACATACATAAATATGTACTAAGTTTCAAGATAGTCTTGAGCCACTTCCGAGATATGGAGAAAGAAGTAAGTTCAGCACTTTCAATTGATCTTTGACCTTTTGACCTTTGATCTTCTTGGCAAAAAAAAAAAATCCCAGAGAATGTCTATTGGGTTATACATGCATACATCAAGTTTAAAAAAATAATCCTGCTGGCATTGCATAAATATAAGGAAAACAGTAAAACTTTGAAGTATTGCCCTTGACCTTTGACCCCTGACCTTTGACTCCATGAACCCTAAATTCCCTAGATAACCACTGCCAGTCTGTACATGCATATATACTATGTTGCATGAAGATACCTTGAACAATTTCCAAAATACAGAGAAAAAAGTGAATTGTTAACATTTTACTTGACCTTTTGACCTTTTGACCTTTGACCTTTTGACCTCATGACCCCAAACTTTCACCAGAGAATCTTAATTTGATACTACATGTATACACTAAGTTTCAAGAAAATATATTCAGGCATTGCATAGATATGGGAGAAATAGTGAAATTTTAAGCATTTGACCTTGACCTTTTGACCTTTGACCTTGAGCATGTGCACCCAAAAGTTGATAGGCACAACTTCACCCCATAATACACATACATGCTAAGTTTCATTAGGATACCTCAAAAGGTTTTGGTAGTTACCCTGTCCACAAAATTCATTACGGACGGACGGAAGGACGGACGGACGGACGGACAACCCGAAAACATAATGCCTCCGGCACCACTTCGTGGCGGAGGCATAAATACTCTTTTTTTTTTTGATATTCTAATAATATTCGTCAAACTGTTTTTATACATGACATAAACCTTGCGTGTTTTATCAGTTGGGTTTCTGATATAAGTTCTATACAATCTCTGCTTCCGTTTTATTGATTTCAAAATTCCTGGAGTTATCCAAGGCTTTAACACATTCTTTATGGCAATTCGAACTAACGGAAAACACATTTCATATAAATGACGGAATTTTTGAATAAACATATAATATGACTTGTTAACATTGTCAGTGTCATAGATATCAGACAAATCAACCGACTGGAGCTGCTGGATAAAATGATCTATCTCATTCACGGTTATTAATCTTGTCTTTGTCCATTTTTTGTTGGACATTTGGGGTTTGTTTCGGTTACTGACATGAAATATAAGAAAATGATCTCAAATATCAGAATGAATAAGACCACTCATGTCACGCTTGTAATTTATATCAATACAATTACAAAATATATTATCAATCAAAGTAGCTGTATGGGGCGTAATTCTTGTAGGTTTTATGATAGAGGGAAACAAACCAAACTGAAAGAGTGATTCAAGAAAACTATTTGTTTTGTTATCTCTTTCATAATTGAGTAAGTTAATATTGAAGTCGCCCATCAAATAAAAATCTTTATTGCCAATATTGGTATCTCTTAGGTAGTCGGAGAGAATCTGCGTGAAAATAGAGATGTCAGTATTGGGTACTCTATAGCAACAACCTACTACAATGAATTTATTCGTTTGGGGTATTTCAGTAAACACTGAATCACAAACACTACTACTGGCTGGCATTCTAGAACAAAGTGTGAATTCCACACCGTTTCTTACATAGAGGGCGACGCCGCCACAGTGGGCCAGAGAGATACCAAAGTGCGCCAAAAGTCACTTTGGGCACTTGGGATTTTTTAATCTTTGACATGCGCTCTTGAGAGGCAATACTTTGAAGAATATATCATTAAAATATTTAAATCAGGTATGTACATTAAAGGGGTATATTTCCTACCTGAAGTAGCAAAATACAATATTTTAAGAGTTTAAAAGCAAATTGTAACCTCTTTGATAAATAAGTAATTTCAACATGTAGTTTTTGAGATATCAACCTGTAATTTCTCCCACATATTTCTCAGAGTTCATTTTACGTTATGAATGCCGTAAAAATGCAAAGAATCCGTACTGTTCATGAATATTTTATGCTAAATATTCTGGAAAAGAGGCTAATTATTTGTCTTTTTAAAATACCTTAATGAAAAGTTTAGATTGCCACGGATTTCCAACTAAATTCCATTACCACCACATTCCCTGATTTCTCAGCTTTAAGCTGATACCAGATTTGGCTGCCACCTTTTGCCACTTTTTGTGTTAGAGCCGATTTTCCGCGACACATTACGTCTATTTTGGACCTTGCAGCCGCTTAGGAATGCTGTTATATCATACGGGGCCGCATGAGGGCGGCATTTTTTTAGATGTACATGTATTATTATTATTTTTTTTTTTTTGCGCACGTTAAAGGCACAAAAACATGAATAACACTGATTAAGAGGCAAACAGAGTTATAAATTACATGTTTAGGGCTAGTCCGGCACCTAAAAGACCCCTCCTCCGAAGATAAAAGAGTACATGATTGCACATAGCCAAGGCCATATAGCCATATTGTCCATAATTGTCATAGCCACTACTGTAAACATAGCTACTCCCACTGCGACACATATTGTATGGACACCTAAATACTTCGATCCTACTCTTGACATATGCAGATAGAACGTTATACACCAAAACACAGAGATTTCATTCTCATCGGTTACTCGCTGGAAGCAAAGTCTGTTGCATTCCGGCCGCTCAGCAAAGTGTATAGGATCGCAGTTTGTGAATCCGATTGCAGGTCAATGTCAGACATTGCTCGCGTGATCCTCATCGGACGATCTTGCCTCATCGGATCATGCCTGACATGTCTGACATCGACCTGATAGGCAACCAATACAAGTCGGATTCATCAGACTGTGATCCCATACACTTTGTGGTTTGTCGGAAGCAAAAAAAAAAAAAACTTTGCTTCCGACGACTGATGAGAAAAAAAAAAAATCATTGTGGAACGTGGATGAATTCATAATTTCATATGATAGTGATTCCGATAAATTTTTCATCCAAAAAAATCTTTTTATTTTAGCTTTTCCAAGTAAACTTTCATACACGGCAGACTCATTCTTAGCTGCTAAGTCATAACCTTTCATTTTCCTGATTACTGACTTCACAATTTGTTATCTTTCCATTAAAATTAGACAAAATGGTTTTTGCGCTTGTATGAATTGATATGGCATAGGCCTAAGGTTATATGTGAAGTAGAGAGATTGATTCTATTTTGCACATTTATGTCCTGCTAGAATAAAGTGAATAAATTCACCCAAACGTACAGCGTACATCATAAACTTATATTCTGACTAGTTTACACTGACAACAGTATCATTTTGCAGTACGTGTGTAATATGGAACTTTCAGCATAAATTCGATTCGTTTAACGAAACCCGAATGTTTATTTACGTTCTATGACATGTAAGCATCGTGTATTCAATGGTAGTATATAAGCAGTGTCAGTGAATGTGAAAAGATAAATTAATCTTTAAAGAAAAAAATAACAGCCTAAGATTTGCATTGCTTTGTTCGTCATTTACAGACAGATTTTGGGTAGCCAATGAAAAAACAGCATCACAGTGACGTCATATGAGTTTGAAATTATGTTCAATCAATTCTACGCCCCCAATTACCCTTAGACACCAAATTTGGGTAAGAAGAAACCACGGAATATAATTTTGGCGCACTATGAGCTCATTCTGGCCCACTGTGCGCGGCCACCTTGCCTGTTTGGTCTGTCAACATGAACGAGGGTATAGCCATTGAGAGAGAAAGACGCAATTGATGTATCATTACGAAACCAGGTTTCTGAAATACCAATGACAGTAAATTTGTAGTCTACAGCAAATAAGAGTAGTTCCAATTCTTCATGGTTTCGGACAAGGCTTCTTGCATTTACGTGTAATAATGCAAAATCATCAGAAGTTGCCTTAGTTTTATGAAGGAAATCTTCACAGAACAAATAATTACGAAAATTGGAGTCATTGACACTGTCGTAGGCACTCAATGCAGCATTAAAATGATTGGTTATCGGATTAAACTTGTTCATGCTCATTGGATTCACAGAGAGGGAGCAGAATCTTTCTTCATCAACAATTTCATTTAACTTAAAATATGAGAATAATGACCACAGAAATTGATCATTACTATCGTAGTGATTAAATGAAAAAAAAAAATCAGAATTACATGTACAACAGAATGAATTATAACGTAAACAGTTCTGTTTGGAACAATATATACAAGGGTATAACGGATTCGATTTGACAATACCAGGATTTCGCTCAGCAGTGGAAAAAGGTAGTTCACAAAACAAACATTTGTCAAATATCCAATCACATGTTTCATTAAAAATGGCGACGCTTGAGAGTGTACATTTCAAATGGCACCATGACTTACACGAGACACAGAGGAGTGCGTTTTGATTGTTTCGCACGGAGGTATTACAAACGATACACGGGTATTTCGGAGGCATTTATGAAATTGAAACCAATTAGACGAGAATGTAACTACAAAATGTGTATGTACAGTTGCAAATATAGAGAGAGTGAGAGAGGTAGAAGAAGGTAGAGAGGGAAAAAGAAGTCCCCAACTTACACGTTTCTGAGTTTTTCGAGGTCGTTTACAGTGTTTATTGGTATTTTCCTGTTGTCTGTGGTTAGAACTGTGATTCGTCCGTCTTGGGTCCACGTTCTTTGTACGTTCTTGCGACGTTTTGCTTGCATCAAGAGTCGTTGCCTGTAGGAAGTCAGAGATTCGTTGATGTAGATTCCCTTCCCTTTCACCTTCGCTTTGGACTTGTAGACGAGTTGCCTCTCGGTTTCGGAGGTCGACTTGTTCGCGCGTTGTCGGCTTGTTGTCGAGGTCGCTGTGTAAGTCTATGGCTGCGGTCGATGTCCTTGGCGTGGAGGTCGATGCCCAATTCAGTCTTGGCTATCTGCGAGATGACGGTGTCTGTGCTCTCGTTCTCGTTCTTGGGGAGACCATGGATGACTAAGCAGTTTCGACGACTATATTGCTCCTGGTCGTCGATTTCCTCGTTGACTTCATCAAGTCTGAGATGAAGTTGTTTTAGCTGGTTGGAAAGAGCCTGAACTTCTTTCTCTTGTCGTTCCATGTCCAAGCGGAGGGACTCGTATACCTGTTGAGTGACGTCCTCCAAGACGGCTTCTTTCACGGCTTGAATGAGGGCCGCCATGACAGGTTGAGAAAGGAGGGCACGCCGTATCTTTTCAGATAGGAGACAATCTTGGTCATTGTCTCCTTTGTCTGTTGACTGATTGTCCGTGGTGTCGGTTGGGTGACCAGCTGAACTCCCTTCAGGACCGGTGGGAGTGGAATCTACCGCAGAGTTGCCGGGGCCAGTTGTGGTCCGATGTCGTGCTTCCTTGCCTTGTCGTGTCACAGGCATCGTCACCACTTCAAAGTTGTCACAAAATTCAGTTATTTGAACGGAGTCGGTGGTAACAGAGCTTATCCAATGTTTCTTGAGCTCGACATCGTCGACGTCAGGCTGAAAATTATTTCTCAGATGTCATTTCAGCCACGTTGTCAGAGAGAAAACAGTAATTTTAGTGGAGCAACAAGCAGTGCATGAATCCTGCGATGCGACTTTTTTTGTTCAATATGTTCAATCTTAAACATATACCAATTCATATTTTTCATATTGCATGTGACATTTTGATCATTTTTTTTATGTGTAAAATCATCTCCCATATTATGTAACTCAATAAGTACAGGGAAATGATCGCTATTTAATCTGTCTGTAGTGTCTGATCGGTGGTAGTCTGGCTTCCAGACCCTCTACTCGTTCTATTTTCCTCTTCAGGATATTGACGCCCTCAACGGTGAAAACTGGTATGTTGTCAGGACTGGTGGTTTTGTCCCGTGGCTTTGACTTCAGCAAAGGTGGCGACTTCCGTCGCAGAGTCCGGTTGGCAAAGGGTCTGGAAACCAGACTGCTGAGTAGATTGGTGGTGGAAGCTCGTAAGGAGGAAGTAAAGCAGGCTCGTTTTCACGGATGATTTATTGTACAGCGAAGTAGGGAGTGGCTGTGTTGTTTGTAAGCTGTACGAAATATGACGTTTTACTGTTAGGACTTGTAGCAGGCTTGCTAAGGGCGAAAAAAGGGGTGATCACTGCATTTTATAGTACAAATGTCCGATTTGGCACACATGTTCCTTGGTACAATTGGAATTTTTTTTCATTTAAGAGACAATCTGTACCTATGCAAATAAGCCTTAATTTGCATAATTTATGCAAAAATACATATACAAATTATAAAGAAATATATGTACATCTAGCAGAAATAACTAATTTGATAGAAATAATCTATAGAGTATTTGGAAACAATTCCCTGCAAAAATTGGTTTCATACCTATGTAATATACATGAAATATGTACAATTATGCAAATTATGCAAATTCATTTGTTAACAATGAAACTCCCTTAAATCTCATCCTAGATAGATATAAACCGTTAGAAACACTCCATGAAACAAAATGAGAAAAAAATTTGAATAATTGAACCATCATTACCATCTAATTTACATAATTACTAAGTAAAGTAAAGTAAAAAATTATTTTTTAAGTATTTCTTACAGTCTAAGAACTGCACTTTAAGTTGAAAACTACCACAGTAGTATGCATATCCTTTAGTCAAAAGGAAATGGTTTGTAATATCAAAACACTATTTCACTATGCAAATACAACCTAATTAGCATATTGTGCATATTAATAACCGAATGTACCAGAAGTCAATGGTCAAGGTCGACTTAAGAAATTGTATCAGTTTAAGCGCTAACTCAAGACTGGCTTAAGCAAATTTCACCAAACTTGGTCCAAGGATGACGTTTGATGGGGAATTAATTTCGCAGTTTTTGAATAAAATCGGCTAGAGGTCAAAGGTCAAAAAGTTCAAGGGCGGTGCTAAGATTTCATTATTTCCCCCATATCTATGTAATGCCTGAAGGTATTTTCTTGAAACTTAGTGACTGCATACATGTACTACCAAAATAAGATTCTCCTGACAGTTTTAGGTCAAGAGGTCAAAGGTCAGTTGAAAATGTTAAAATTTCACTTTTTTTCTCTCTGTATCTCGCAAATGGTTCAATGTGTCTTCATGGAACTTGGTACTGGCAGGGATTTTCTAGGGAATTTAGGGGTCATTTGTCAACGGTCAGGGGTCAAAGATCAAGGTCAATGATGGTCCCTCGAAATTTCACTATTTTCTTCATATTTTTGCAATGCTTGTAGGATTTTTCTTGAAACTTAATATATATATATATATATATATATATATATATATATATGTATGTATTACCTAATGGAGATTCTCTGAGAAATTTCCTGCTAAAAGGTCAAAGCTCTGATGAAAGTGCTACATTTCACTTTTTCTTCCATATTTTGAATGTGAATCAAGGTATCATGAAACTTAGGACATATTTGTGCATGTTGTACCTGACAGTGATTCTCTTGTTGATTATCGAAAAAATGTTAAGCCCTCCCCTCTCAAGTGTTTTTGTTTCCTCTTGCTAAGTAGGAAAGGACATAGAATTCAGTGACATGGTATAGTAATCACCGTCATTGTATTTAATCTATGGGTAGCATGAAGTTGATTTTGATGCACACATGTGTAACCTCTGACATTCTTACCTTTTACATTTTTACCTGTGTATTTTTTTTTTTATTTTAACCTCTGACATCTTTACACAAAACCAGTTAACATAATTATTTTTCGGAAAAAGCTTCAAGATGATGTAGGTCATGATCATCTAAACAGTGTCACTATATCGACTGCTATTTTTTCCACCCTGCAAAGCATTTATGCAATGAGGGAAAAATTATTTCAAAGATCAATATGTTTCGGAATTTCACATCTTTAATACTTATTTACATAATTTATGCATAAAAAGCCTAAGTTAATTAAATAACATGGAAACAATTTAAGCAGCTGAAAAGTGTTGGTGTGAGAATATTGTCTTATTCTTTTAGGTTTTTGGATATCAAGTTCAAAGCGATTTAAGACATTGTCACACATTGTTTTTATTTGTTCTGATTATCTATGTGTAGGTATTGTTATGCATATTATGCAAGTAACAGATTATTTGCATAGAGATATTGTGTCTCTTTAGATGAATAATTTTTTTTTTTTTTACCCAGGGAATATCCATCCCAGGTTCAAACTTCGTGCTACAAGATCCAGTACTTAGAGTAGATTAGAAATCCTTTCAAAAATGCAGATTTTTGCACAATAACTTGCATAATTATGCAAATTTTGTTTATTTACATAGGTATGAAATCAATTTTTGCAGGAATTGTTTCCACTTACTCTATAGAGTATTTCTATCAAATTAGGTGTTCCTGCTGGATGCACATATGTATTTCTGCATAAATTATGCAAATTAAGGCTTATTTACGTAAATACAGAGTGTCTCTTTAGATGAAAATTTTTCAATTGCCCTAGGGAACATCTGTGCCAAGTATATGTACTAAAAATGCAGCGTTTACCCCCTTAGCAAGTCTACTATTGGGATAGAGTTCCTACTGGCCGAACAACTATCTTCTAGCTTGGAAACTGCATGATCGCATGTCACATGAAGGTAGTTGGATACCACATAGGAGATTTATGCCGTGACGGTCATCTAGTTTTCTGCACTTAGATGGGAAAAGATTACGGGTGAAAGTGGTAATGTTTATCAGTTTTTTTCCCCACTTTGATATGCCTGCGTACATTCCTCTTCGTCATTCTTTAAACTGTTACATATGTCTCTGTCATGGCCTCAATATGATTATCTCTCTCAACATAAAAAAATGCATCACTAGTTGCAGGACCCCTATTTCTGAATGACAACTCAACACCCTTTGACTGTGTATGTATAATGATAGTATTTATAATCAAGTTATAAATTTCAGTTTCTGTGGCTCATTTGAGTATATTGCTTCTACAAAAGAAAGCTATATGTATACCAATTCAGGTCATCGAGACCATTCAGATCCTTTGTTCGTAGAATTAAAAACATTAAAGGTAAGTGATATTAATTTTTTGCAAAATTCCCTTTTCATGTTTCGTTTGTATAACGGTCAGTTGCCATCTTCTTTCTTCTCATTATTTCAGTCAAACAAGGATTTACATTCTTATCCCACAAGGCAATCTGATAACTTTCATCTACAAAGTCCTTAAACGGTGATGGCTCTGAAATCTAGCAGACACACTGGACCTGATATTTGGAACTCTCTTCCTTCAGAAATTCGAATTTTAAAGTCTATGTATTCTTTCAAGAAAGCTGTAAAGACAATGCTGCTCTCTGGATATCAGTGATCTCATAACGTCATTGCAATTGTATTGTATATGAAATTCCCTCGTAGAATTATCGCTGTTCAGAATTTATTGCGTAATGTTATGTAACCGATCATGACCTGTAACTGTTCACCTGGACCTCGGTGAGAAAATACCTTGCCGTGCTTTACTATTCAGTGATCCAGGTGATCTAACTTTGTCTATTAGCGAAAGCAGACAGACCTCTCCTCTCTCCTTTCTCCTATCCTATCTCTATGCAAGTCATCCCTCCCCTTATTTTCCTATATGTTATGTATTATGTATACGAGGGCTGCATGCAGATCAAGCAATGCTTAAGGCCGTGTCACACCAGCCTTGCGTGCGACTTCCGAAGAACATTTTTGCTTTCCGGAGGTCCCCGCAGATGACCCGCAGATGACAGTACCTAGCATGTATCTCAAAAGTAGTTACCCGAAGGTGCGCACTCTGGCTCTATTTACCCGCTGCCAAAAAAGGCCCTGTCACACCAGCTAAGCGGGCTTATTGCGTCTGGGGATTTTTCAGCACGCAGAATAATTTCTGCGGCCGGACAAGGTTTAGGACAAGTTTGGCGTGGGTATTACATGATAAACGCGTGATACCTTGAAGTCCTTCTTGCGTGTATTCCGTTGAACTGCATGTTAGGCGCGTGGGTGTCACGTGATAGCTTCGTGATAGCTTCTTTTATGTCAGTTACGGGCGACATACGGGCTCTACGAAGTACCTGCGCCATAACTGCGTGTTATCTGCGTACTAGTCGCCTGCGAGGTGAGTGCTAGCCTGAACAATAGGCTGGTTCGAGTGGATGGGCAAACAATCATTTGTCAACTAGCTTTCAAGAAGTGAAGATGCCCCGTAGACGGAAAGTGCACAAGGACAGAGAACGTCCAGTGGATGGACAGCCACAAAGCCCGGAAGATTCACAGCAAATGCATCAAATTGCTGCTGAAGTCCATTCGGCGGATGAAGTCCTGTCCGAAAGGGACCAGGGAGTCCTCGACGACACAGAGGACAGAGGACAAAGAAGAGAATGAGCCCACAAATGGCACGCACTCCCTTCACATAGGCATAGATCAGCGGGCAACTTACCTACTTCAAGTGGGTCAAATGCCTGTGAATTGCGGCGGCTACGGCCCTCCTACGGGTGTTCTGCGTGGAACTCTTCGGGCAATCCTCGCGACTCATCCGGAAATAGTTTTGGTCATGCTCAAAACTTTGCTGCGTTAAAATTAGACTAGCGTGCGCACCTTCGGGCAACTAAGGACGAGATAAGTGCTATAGGTACTGTCAAGTTCGGGCCAACTGCGGAGAGCTCCGGGTAGCAAATTTGTTTCCCCGCAAGTCAAGCCGCAAAACTTCCCCAGATACGGTATGACAAGGCCTTGAGCATGCTCAAAACTTGTTCCGGAAGAGTCACGGGAGTTGCCCGTAGAGGTACGCGCAGAACACAAGTAGGAAACCCTTACCGGTAGCACCTCACAGGCAACTCCAAAGTAGGTACTTCGCAATCCCCGTAAGTCGCTCGTAACAGAAAATGGATCGGTTTCAAAGCTCTCACGAGAGTCACACGGAACGCACGCAAGTAGAAGCTAAGTAGCTCGCGTCTAGTAAGTAAGAAACAAGTGCAAAAATTGCAAACATTCTTGTCCGCCCGCGGAAAATCTTCTACGTGCTTTAAAGGGCGTGTACAGAAGTGGGGGAGGTGGCGTTTGGGATTTTAACTACTTCGTCAGCTGGAAGCAAAATAGCTATGCATATTGATGTGAAATTATGAATCTAAAACACAGGTGCCGTTTGTTTGAAGAAAATTGGGTCAGAAATGGCCAAAATATGAATAAACGAACGAACGGAAAAAAGACGACATGCCCCAACTTTATCCGAATTTATTCGAATTTGGTTTGAAAAAAAAAAAAGTTGTTTAGCTCCCTCAACGGTGATGGTAATGAAACGGTTACAAGTTTACATCGCGCTGCGATCGTACTCCATCGTACAGTATTGCAGAAGTACAGAAGTATACGTACATGTACACTGTACATTGAGTCATCGTATACAGCATGCATAGCACACTACTACACACTAATACGTCGTCGATGGAGGTTCGCCAGGCAAGTGCCGTCTCGAATGGCGGGGACTTCGCAGGGCTGCTGCTGACTGTGTAAGTAAATGCGACCCGCATTTCCAACAAGTTACCAACAAGTTACGAGTTACCAGTTTGTTCTGTGTCTAGAATACATCCATCTGGACTACTAGAGGGTTGTAACTGTAAACATAGGGCCTACCGTTTATACTGCGTTAGTTTATTCGTTTAGCGTTTCACTCAACTGTTGCGTTTACTGTTACTGTTGTGTGTTAGCATGATTAGGTTAGGGAAACAAACTGCTACCCGGCAGCGATTTTTTTTTCCGTAACCCTAACGCGTCGAAATTGCCAATTGTGTCACTTGAGCAAAGACTATCAGTGTACAAGTTGGTTTTTGTACGCATGTGCGTGGACTTCGGCGGTAGGCGCTGAGTTTGTACTGTTATACACAGTACCATAGGCATGGTCGTCTGCTAACCACAGAATCAGATTACAATGTGAGAA
This sequence comes from Diadema setosum, assembly GCA_033980235.1. Classification (NCBI taxonomy): domain Eukaryota; kingdom Metazoa; phylum Echinodermata; class Echinoidea; order Diadematoida; family Diadematidae; genus Diadema; species Diadema setosum. Next base: position 3,417,124 of record CM067077.1, on the reverse strand, counting down.
TGAGACGCCGTCCTTCAATCAGAAACATAACAACGGGTTTGTGTGTATGGGTATGTGTATGTGTGTGTGTGTGTGTGTGTGTGTGTGTGTGTGTGTGTGTGTGTTTCACTTCACATGTCATGGGCATCGCGTTCGCCTTTGCCTTAGGTGGTATTTCTGTGGTTTTGTTCGCCGTCTGCTGACACTTTTCCTGTGTCTCGCAAGACTTGCGTTAACGTTTGGGCTCACGCGGGTAAATAATTCCCCTTAGAGGCGTGTGTTAAAACTCAAATTTCAAAAAATTCTGTAAAATAGCTGGAAGAAATGAGATGTTTCATCTTCACTAACCTGGATAAGTGAGATATACCCTTTCATCCATCAAATTTCCCAGGTGGGTTCTTCGGCTCAAATTCTGTCCAAGGGTCCGCAAAGCCGAACTACGAGTTCTCTTCACTCAAAAAGTCACCTCTTTTCTGTACATGCAGCCAATGAAATAAAGTCCCCTCAAATTCAATCAGAAAAGCTTTCATCTTCCAACCAAAATGTAGTTTGTAGAAGAATTCATACTCAATATTTACAGCTATTCAGTTTTTGCCAAACTACATCATTGATTTTGAATTATTTTTTTCTACATTTATTTTGGTATCTTTGGTACGAATTTGTGCAGGGGTCTGGGACATTCCATTTTATTTGTACAGGTGTGAGCCCAACTAGGATGCATGCAAACTCGACGTCGTCATCAATATCTTGCAAAAAGTAAATTGGAAATCTATATTGAAGCTTGGAATAAATTATAATCAACGTATTATATATTTAGGTCTACAGCTGCAGCGATTGCTATTGTTATCAACATTGATCATGTTTATTAACCCCCACAAAATCAGATTCGAAGTGGGCATTGGGTCTTGGGTAACATTGATGAACTACTGCGTTAATTTGGGTTTATCCTCCAACTTCACGATGATTCAGAAAGGCGTAGTATAGGCTCCTTAGGCCTATAGTTCAGGTTCATGTAATCAAGATGATTATGTGATTACATTCTCATGGAATAACATCCAATATGAAGATGGGGGAGGGAAGAGAAACTGGGATAGAGCTAGTAATCATCGATTTTGATCGATAAAATCTCTCTATAAATATTTTAATTTAATCAGCTTTACAAAGGCATTTTGTATCGGCATTTAAAAATCAAAAGATGTGCTATTTCCAACAAAATCAATTCATTTCCCAGTCCATACATGTACAAAATTGCTCTAGTATCACGGTTTGAATTGCTCTATCAATAATTTTTTGATGCTGTTCACTTTATCATTGCCAACCCTATCGAGTCCTTCTCATCACGTACCATCGTCATTTCTACCACCACGACCATCATTGAAGCCTGAAGGAAACCAAAACCCAAAAAGAATTATGGATTGAGTGAAAGCAGCCACATTAGTAGAACACATCACTGAAAGTTTAAGGAAAATCGGGCAATCGATGCAAAAGTTATGAATATTTAACGTTTTGATGTTTGAACCACTGGCTGCATGACATCACGTGTGGGCAACAACATAGAGAAAATAAAAGAAAACAAACATGTTTTCACTTTTCTTGAGTAATGGAAGAGCATTTGATTAACCACTTTCAGAAAGTAGGGGGAATGATTACTACCCTTAATATAGATTATGTCAGTATCAACTAAGTTGAGGGAATGTGTAATTTTATTGATTTTGTTTTTGTGTGGAATTCTCTTTATATTTTCTTTACATTGTTGTCCACTAAAGACGTCATGGTCTCTAGTAATCTCTTTTTTTCAGTGATTACAACACCAAAAATATAAAAACGAATAACTTTTGCATCGATTGTCCGATTTTTCCTCAAACTTTCACTGATGTGTAACGCTAATATTGCTGCGTTCACGCAATCTATATTGTTCTTTGGGTTTTGGTTTCCTTTAATATCAACCAATCATCACTTATACCATCATTGCTTTTATTAGATTACCATGCACGACCATAAACATCATTACTATCATTTCACAACTGGATATCATCTTATCATCATCACCACGATTATCACTCGTATTACCATCGTATACATATCACCACAAGCAATATATCTTCCGCCACTATCATACTTTTTTTCATGTCATCAATCCATCAACAACAACAACTTCAGCATCATCATCATTATCCTCAGTCTAAATAAGCATTGCGACTGGCAATATATTCCTACTCGATCCCTTCCTCCAATGCCCACATGGCCTAGCACCCTTAATTGAATTGATGAAGAGAAACGATTGAATATTAAAACACTCATTTTTGTTTGTTTGTAAGAACACTAGCCGCATTCACACGTACACAATAGCTTGTTTACCGAGCGCGCTCCAAAACTCGAGTTCTTGTGGGCGCAACTTTTTATAAAATTCATGATCGATATATTAGAAACAAACACCTGGCTTTAACTGGTATCAGATGGGTTCATGACTTTAAATGTGTATGAACCATTTGTTGTCGACTGACACCCAAAAAGGGAAGCCATGCGTGATTTGTTGTCTCGAAGTCGTGCAGTATCGTACACAAAGAGTGATGAGATATTAGAGCTGTGATAGAAGTTTACCAGTATGAAGTTTATCAATATCAGCATAACCATATTATGTCTAGAGTATGTGAGAGAGAGAGAGAAAAAAAAATCCAACCCACCATCTCCGATTCTCAAGTAAAACACATTTTGTAGAAGAGATTTGAAACGATCGTTTTATAATGTGTTATTTGGCACAAAATTATTTCCCTTATTTTTAAAAATGGTTATCGATAACTAAATGAAAATCAATTTGCCAGATATTAGCCAAATTTAAGATCTTTTCATTAAGTTGGCGCAACCAGCATCAGTTCAGAGTCACAGGGGCTACTTTCGAGTTTTTATGAAATACATTCATAGGAAACTGATAAGTACAAGTTTGAACAATGATAGCACCCATTATTATGGTTACAGTTCGTTATATACAAGGTTCGTTATTCAGAAGATTCTTTATTCCGAAGGTTCGTTATTCCGAAGATTCGTTATTCCGAAGGTTCTTTATTTCGAAGGTTCGCTATTCAGAAGTTTCGTTTTTCAAAGGTTCGTTAATCCGAAAATGAAACAAAGCTCTTTATTCCGAAGGTTCGTTACGGACCCTATTTCATTGTCGGATCAACGAACCTTCGGAATAACGAACCCTGTTTTATTTTCGGATTAGCGAAACTTCGGAATAACGAACCGTATTTTATTTTCGAATGAACGAGTCTTCGGAAAGCGAACCCTAGTTTTTTCGGATAAACGAACCTTCGGAATAACTAACCTGCGGAATAACGTCACAAATATTCGGATTAACATACCCTTTTTGATTTTCGGATTAACGAACCTTCGGAATAACGAATATCCGAAACACACAAATCCCCTATATACCTAGAGGTTTGTCAACCCGAAAATCAAGAAATGTTCGTTAATCCGGACATTTGTGAGGTTATTCCGAAGGTTCGTTAGTCCGAAAATAAAATAAGGTTCGCTATTCCGAAGGCTCGTTTATTCGAAAATGAAATAGGGTTCGTTATTCCGAAGGTTCGTTAATCCAAAAATCAAACAGGGTTCTGGAACGGGTCATAAGACTTTTTGAACGTTGTTAAAACTTTTTTTAAACGTTGTAGAGGGTTTTCAAAAGTTATCTGGATGTCTACAACGTCAAGACGTTTTTCTGTCGGTCCTAAAAATGTAGACAGGTTTTTTAGTGTTATTTTAACGTTTAAAAGAAATATTTATAACGTCCAATTGAAACGTTTTAAATGCGTCGAAAACCTTCCACAAGAAGACGTTCTGAAAAAGTTTTGACAAAACGTCCAAATAACGAACTTGGAATGTTTCAAGAACGTTTAGAAAACGTCTTTTTGTTAGCTGGGTAAAGACGTAAAATTCAAGTCAGTTTTGTGACGTATTATCCACATCATATTTACGACGTATTAGTGAAATAAAATTTACGTTGCTTTGCAACCTATTTACCACGTCATATTAAGGACGTGACGTTAAATTTACGTCAGTTTTGCGACGTCTTTGTGACTTCATATAATTAAGGCCTACGAATTATAGTTTTATAGAGTTATATCAGTTTGCCACATTATACCATAGTCAGAACGACGACAATTTCACGTCAGTCAACTGTCAAAAATAAGATTTTTTTTTTTTTTTTTTGCTCAAATGGAAGACATAGAGAGAATTCATTATCTAGACTTCAGAAAGGCGTAACAATTGTCGTTTGTTGGACGTAAATAAGCAAAGAAAACAGACCCTATTTAGACGTCTCAACCTGACGCCAAAAAGTCGTATTGTTGTTTGAAGACATCTAAAAGACGTCATATTATTTGTGACGTCTTTCTGACGCCTGGTTGGTTATACAAAGATGTCGTAAAGACGTGTAAATTACTAATTAAATGTCTATATAAACGAAAACAACAGGCAGATACTTGCATCATATAAACGTTTCAAACTGACGTGAATATGTCGTATTTTTCAAACTGACGTGAATATGTCGTATTTTTGCTCAAATGGAAGTTGTCCCAAAGATGTCATTGGTGGTCATTAGAGTCGTCTTAATGACGTGTAAAACACAATTCTAAAGACAAGATGTATGTCAGAATAACGTCATGAGCACGTCATCTCACGTCAATTCATGCCTTTTTGATGTATATTGGTAAAGAAAACAAGAAAGATGTCTGAAAGACGCCTTTTTCACGAAAACTAAACAAGGAAAATGGACGTGATTTTGACGTCATTTTTAGATCGTGGCCGGTTAAGGTCTAATAAAGTGCATGTGAGCACCTTAAGATACAACCATGATACAAATCTGGTTCCTATAGCTAACATTTGGACGTTTTCTAAACGTTCTTGAAACGTTCCAAGTTCGTTATTTGGGCGTTTTGTCCGGCAGCCACACGCATAGCGTACTTGAGTATGCGTATGGGGCTGCCGGAGGGAAACAAACTGCTACCCGGCAGCCCCACACGCATAGCGTACTTGAGTATGCGTATGGGGCTGCTTGCCGCACACGGTACACCAAGAGATTTTCCCCAGTGGTGGTGTACACGTGGGGAGGAGAAAAATCTCTTTGCCGCACACCCATTACGCTATGCTTATGAGGCTGCTGGCCGCAGTTAGGTTACTTAGCTCAGTAGCCCACAGAGTTGGATTATGCGAACCAGACGCCGGTCGCTAGTTTATCTAAGTTAGGACGTAAATAAAGACAATTTAAAGCATAATTTATTAAAAATTAGGCCTGAAGATTGTACTTTTAGAGGCCAAATAATGTATTCTAGTCCCCCGGAAGGTCACGTGATCGCATCTAGTGCGGAAGGGGACTTTTTCGGACCGTAGATGCACCGTTGACGCATTGTTACCGATCTCTGCAGAGGCGCGGGGTCAGTCCCATACATTGAAATTAGCGTCGTTCATTCGGTCAAGTGAAACTCCGTGATCGCGTGATCGTGTGTTGTGTATGTGGCGATGGCGATGGCAGTTGTGTTTGTAACGTTACAGCTATTGAGCTAATTTACAACAATTGTACAGTGTACAAATATTGGATTATTATATTGGACTATGGATTTTACAGCTCAAGAAAGAGTGATCGGATGACGCTGTCTATAAATTATAGTATAATAAACGGTCTTTATCTTCATCTCTTAATTTAATATTTCCTGAAAATTATGTTCTAACGTGTGTTAGGCCTACTAGTCCATTACTACACGGTAGGCCTTATACACTACAACCTTGTAGGGTGGTAACCATGGTAACTATACACAGCCCAGTCACTGTACATCATGGTACGTCGCGACGTACCTATGTACAGCGACTGGGCTGTGTTTAGTTAGTAAGGTGGTAGGGTAGGATTCCAGCCTGTGGCTGTACATGAGTAACATACAAGGTTCTGGAACAGGTTCTCGTAGGAGTAGGACAGGTTCTCGTTTGAAAGAGTAGCCCAATTGTATAGGCTACTCTTTCTTCTTCTTCTTCTTCTTCTGTTAATTGCAGCTTCCTGCTTGAACTTGAAGATTACGCACTGTTGTAGTGTGTGAGAGTGTGCAGCCGTATGTGTGGTCTACCAGTGCCAGTCAAATTCCACAAGTAGGCCTAGTATATTTGCAAAACATATTACTGTAAAAGTGGATATTTTTGCGCGACTAATTTTTCGCGCTTTGCCGGGTGAAAAGAGTTTTGTGTGTTCTTAATTCCGCGGAATCAAGACACCCCACACAGGAACATTTGGCAAGCAAAAATATTCGCGTGCTTTTATTTTCACGCTAGTTTCTGGTTGTGCGAAAATTTCAACACCGCGAAAATTTCCACTTTTACAGTATACGTATGGAGTGCAAGTAAAAATCCATAATTTCATACATATCATGAGCTGCAGTGACATCTCCCTCAAGAAGGACTTGAATGCCTCGAGGGAGGATGAGTCAGCTGGGTCTGCTGGTAGGTGGTTCCGTGCAGTCTCTGGCAGTTCTGGGGAAGAAGGATGAGCTATACATGTATATGTGACCGTGCACCTCAAAACGAACATAAAGTCGCACACACTGATTTTGCGTGATGACTGAAAATAAGTGAAATGGGTCAACCTAGCCGAGCTTGACTTTTTCATATTTTCTGAAAGAGCGGGTCTTCTGTTACATTATGCTAAAATTTGGTAACATAAAACGGCCAGGAAAGTGTGTTTTTTTAGCAGTTTATCTCGAACATTTTTGGTAGAATAGCGTGATTAGGTGTGTCTTTAGAATCCCTTTTTCATTCTGAAAAACCTTGTCCACACTCTTCACTTTCAACTCTAATAACTCTTGAAAGGATAGTGCTACTGCTTTGAAAGTTGGCGTCAATTATGGACAGAATGTGTTAATGAGGCATGCTTAATTTCAGTTTAATCTGATAATCCCTTTATTGTTGTTACTCTGGTGGTTTACTTCCTGTTTTTTGTCCCATTCATCGCACAGCCAGCACGGTTTGGTAAAGATTAAGCGCTTGAATAGACACTGTACTTCAGAGCCTCTTTTCTCAGTTCACACTTTTCCTGAGTTTGTGCTTTCTTTCCAATATTTAGATAGATTAGGAGAGTTCATTTGATTTGAGTTATACATCATTTTAAAGCTTAAAGTCTGCTCTTTTAGAATATGGTCTTAACTAAAAATTCATGTCTGGCGACTTTTTGTTTGTTTTGAGGTGCAGGGTCACATATACACCAGATTGGTGCATAATGTTGTCCTGAAGCGGGAATCATGCCCTCTTGTGGAAGATGTTGACTTTTGTAGGTATTGCTGCAAGTCATTGTTCACCAGATCATAACTTATGCGATACAGCATTACAAGACGGCTTTGTAGATGCCTGCTAGCAAGTGATGGCCATTGTGTAACCTGTCCAACATGGCGGTGACACTGCTGTGACATTTGAAGTTGCCAGTCACGTAACATGCACTTCGTCGCTGAACCATCTCGATCTTGTTCACATTTTTCCTGGTGTGTGGGTCCCATGCTGTTGCGGCATACTTCACAACTGGACGAATGTAGGTGAAATAGGTGGCCTGCTTTATCTTCTGATTGCAGTGTCTGAAGAAAGATAGACGGAAGAAGGCACAAATAGAGTTTGCCTTCTTGACGGTGGCATCAATATTCCCTATATGTGTGTTGAAATTCAGCTTTTTGTCAAGATGGACCCCCAGATGCTTTGCTGAGTGAACTTCTTGAAGGCGTTGGCTGTGGATATTGCAGTGACCTATGATTGGGTTTCAAACGAGAACCTGTCCTACTCCTACCCTTAACCCTAGAATAGATTCAATATTATTGTGCCTACTTGCGAGACATTATTGACAAGAGTCTAGAGAGATTCTGGTATTTGATATAAACATAATTTTCAGGAAATCATCAAGAGTTGACCCTGCTGCAAGTTTAAGACAAACAGAGTACCAGGCTTTTTGAATTGTTCAAGTTGGTATTCAACTTACTGTACAAGTCTACAGCTGTATTGTCTGTAAATACAGTGTAGTGGAGATGCAGAGTCTTCCACATCTACCAATAAATTTTACCAGGATGTAGTCTGAATTATTCTCAGAAAGGTTTTACTTACAAGGTGTGTGAGTTATGAATTATTACTGATTCTTACATTATTTTTTCTCTCAATGTGTGTATTCATGTATGTGCACATGTACGTACAGTGCATTTCTGTAGTTTCTCTTTGCTTGAATTGGGGTTTACTCCATCATAATAATGTTTTCAGACATGTTATGTGAATAATGGTTTAGAATATCATCCATTATTAATTTGGAGTAATGGCTGGGAAAATTGTTATGCATTTTCTAATCCTTTCTCTAATCTCTTTCTCTTGTGTCACATTGTACACTTAGGTATCCCCAGTACCTGACATCACATCGGTGGAACGTGCATATTTCTGGTGATTCTCTTCTCCGTGGCCTCCAGGATAATCTGCATGACATAAACGAGGAGATCTACACTGTACAAGCTATCGTTTGCACAGTTCTGTTTTGTTTTCCTGGATGCACCATTCAATCTCTGACAGATTTTATCAAGGAGAGCACTGCTGTTGCAAGAGAACAACTGATTAGTAGACTTTTTCAGTTCATTGAAAAACCTAGAGCAGTATGTCATCATGATAACCTAACTCAGAAAGGTGCTAATGTGATACATGTATGATACAATAGAAGAATGAAGTTGATATAACATATTATTCTATATCAACTTTATTCTTCATTCATCTTTACGGTAACATTTTTAGTAAAGACGAAGGTACATTTATCCTTTGAAAAGCAAGGGTGTTGTAGTAAATGTAAAGTTCGACGAATACAGATAATCAGTGTATGGAACTACATGTACAAATGTATGCAATAATCTATAATAATTATGTTAAATCAGTGCATGTAAATTCCTTTGGAGTCTGTACAGATGGCAGAAGTATGAGGGATGAAACTTCAAATGTTGCCTGCCCTCATTAAATTAGATATTATCCTTCATGATATTCTTGATAAATGTTAGGGAACCAAGTACTTTGTATGAAGTAGTATCTGGATGTCCAGCCATTACTCAACAGGGGGCATGTCTTAATTGCCGCTGAAGGTATGAATTTAATTTGTACATCACCACTGACGCACTATAAGAGGTTTAGTGAGTATACATGTTTTGTTGTTGACATTTTGGTTGTGATATTTCAGAAAAGGTTTCAAAGATTTAAGAATTCTGTTTGATCAGGTAGGTACACAAGGTATGTCATCAAAAAGAATTGAATGGTCAAGAAGGGATAAGGAAGATGAAGATTCTGACACAGCAGTTAGATAGATGATGATACAACATGCACTTCCACCAAATCGGCCGAAATTTGTACATGTTCACATAACCGAGCATGCTCTTATCAGATACCTATCAAGAAAAATTGTGGACCCTGTGAAAAGTAAGATGAGCAGATTTTTATACTACCTGGGGTTCACATGACCGAGCATGCTCTTATCAGATACATATCAAGAAAAATTGTGGACCCTGTGAAAGGTAAGATGAGCAGATTTTTATACCACCTGTGGGGGGGGGGTCATGTTGGCCAATACTCCACACCAGAGTGGTCGAGTGAATTGTTACTGGTAAGGGGGTTGGATATCATTCACTCATTCATTTATAACCATGAAGAGAGTGACACACAGATATTTTAAATGTGTATGATGCTGCTTGTACACATGTACTGCAGGGCTGCCAACTCTCACGCATTGAGCCTGAGACTCGCATATTTTGGTCCTTTCTCACCCTAAAACTTTATTTCATATGCATGCATTTCTATTGATCTCACACATTTTGACTTCTGAATTATAGCATTGACCTATGGGAGTCTCACTCTCAACTAGTTTCCAGTGTTGGCAGCCCTGATGTACTGATACATATGTATCCAGTTGACACGAGATGTTGGGATGATTAGTTTGCCTTTGGACATTTCAGATAAGATTGTACGGTACATGTGTATACACTGCACAGCCAATGCTAAAGTTGGGGATGAAAGATTTCTTCACATAGATGTTTTGCAAGATGTTATAAGGGCCAATTCTGATCTGTCTGCTTTGATTTCTAGTAATATTGATGTTTTGAAGTGTATTCAAAATGTTATATCTGTTTTGTTTCCAATAAGCATACTTCATATTATGTACATGTACGTACAGTTTTGAATTGTTGATGCAGCTGTCAGTTTATGAGTTTGAAACATTGGCAGTGTGACCAATAGATACTTGCCTTCAAAGTACATGTACAATTGTAATTAAGGGCATGTACATCTACACCTTCAAAACATTCACTGCTGTTTGGACTGTTGATCAAGTTTATATTTTTATGCCTCCGCCACAAAGTGTCGTCGGAGGCATTATGTTTTCGGGTTGTCCGTGTGTCCGTCCTTCCGTCCGTCCATCCTTCCGTCTGTAATCAATTTTGTGGACATTGTATCTAAAGAACCGTTAGAGGTATCAAATGAAACTTTACATGTATATGTATGAGTGGGTGAAGTTGTGCCTATCAACTTTTGAGTGCACATACTCAAGTTCAAAGGTCAAAAGGTCAAGGTCAAATGCTGAACATTTCACTATTTCCCCCTCTGCAATGCCTGGAGGTATTTTCTTGAAACTTGGTGTATACTGTACATAACTACCAAATGAAGATTCCCCAGGGAGGTTTTGAGTCACGAGGTCGAAGATCAAGGGTCAAGTGAAAATGTCACTTAATTCTCCATAAATGTTTCAAGGTATCTTCATGGAACTTATGTAATGAATGACAGTGATCATGTAGGGAATTAAGGGGTCATGAGTCAAAGGTCAAGGTCAACTCCAGAGACCCCAACCCCAAGCACCTTCTGATCTGGAGATTCTCCCGCCCGAAACCCCTAGCAAACAGGAGACTCCAAGTTCATCAGTGCAAAGTTCCTAGGGTTCTAGATGCTCTCTGGTGCTATCCAAGGCTTGTTTTTTCAACATACGGTAGCAATAAGTAAGAAATCATTTCCAATGGGAGACACAGAGCCAGGGCGGGAGGAATTAGCTCTCAAGCGGGAGAACGGGAGATTTTGCAAAAGTGGGTTTTTCGGCAGGAGATCTCCCGTCAAAAACGGGAGAGTTGGAGTCTCTGCAACTCATTAAATTGTCATTGTTTCCCTCTTATCTACATATGCAATGCCTGCAGGATTTTTTCTTGAAACTTAGTGTATGCATACACAAGTATTACCCAATACGTATTCTCTTGGAAGTTTCTTGTCAAAAGGTCAAAGGCCAAACGGTTAAAGGTCAAGTGAAAGCGCTAAATTTCATTTCTTCTTTAAACTTATGAAAGGGTCAAAAGTTGGGTACAAATCCCCAAATACCTGCACTCTTATTAGACTCGATAGCCATTCAACCAACTAAACCTAGTTCAAGGAAAGTGAACATTCATTGCATTTGTGACAAACCTGTCATTCTTAATATTTTTGCCAGTAGTTATGTGAAAATGTCATCACACATTGTCAAGACATTGTGGTAAAGACCTGGTTGGAGAACCATGCATTATGGTGGAGGCAAACCAGTCGCCATAGCGACATTTCTAGTTTGTACATGTTTCATTTTGTTTCCAGTAAGTACACTTTATAATTATGTATACATGTACACCTTCAAATTGCTTTTGCAGCTGCGAGTTTATGTGACCCTCTATTCATGTGTGTGAAGCCTTGGTGATGTGAATACTAGTAGATACATGTTTGTGTACCTGCCTCCAGAGTACTCAAGGACATTTGTACACCCTCAAACGTTCATGCAGTTTGGACTATTAATGAAGTTATCTCTGTATCATTTGAGTGAAACCTTGCCCAAAGTGTAGATGGCATGTAATTTACAGAGTACAATTGCCTCAAAAACATTTGTGTTATTCTAGCTTTACTAGTATTTATTCACTTACAAAACATTCAAGCAATATTCACAACTCTTCCATGTTTGTACAACATGTACCAGTATAGTTTGTTTATTGCCAGTTTGAAAACTTGCCTGCAAATTATTTATACGGATCTGCTTGATACAATGTAGCTCTGCAATTGTTCAAACTACATGTACCTGGTACATGTACATGCGTTTGCTTTTGTCTTTTTACTGAGCTTCACCAGAAGAATTATTTTTGAAATGTTCACTGTACATCACAGTCAAGACAGACTGTTCCTACTCATGTTCCTACTCAAAAAACCGCCGACAGTTGTACCTTTCATAGGTCTCTTACATGTGACTTGGCCTGAGACTGATACCAATTCCACCACCACCACCAAAAAAAAAAAAAAAAAAAAAAAAAAATAATAATAATAATAATTATATATATATATATATATATATATATATATATATATATATATATATATTTATATATATATTTATATATATATATAAATGAATGGATGAATAAATAAATAAATAAATAAATAAAATAATCTAAACTGCACTTGACTATAATGCTAAAAAGTAGATAAAACTATGTAGACTGCTTATGCAGCTCTTGCTTTTGGTAACGTACATATTTTTGTCTTGTGTGTGATACATTGCCATGAAGAGTGATGGATACAGTACCTTGAAACTAAACTACAATGTAGTTCTTTCAACACCTACATGTAATAAATATGTGGAGATGTATATACATTTATAAAGGAAAGAGAACTTGTCGATTGTGCTCCTTTCTCTGTTGTTATTAATGAATAAAGAAGGTATTTTACTAATTGATGAAAATGACATGTGCAATAATGTATCGAAAGTTCTTTGCCTAGTTAGGTAGGCCTCCTAAAGTAATAGAGAGAATAGGCACAATGGCCTCCCATTGTAGTGAAGTCCTTTAGGATCAGCAGTTTTCTTTTGTTATATCAAAATGCTAGGTAACAGCTCGTTATTCCGTAGGTTCGTTATTCCGAAGGCTCTTTATTCCTGAGATTTGTTATTGCGAAGGTTCATTGTTAGGTGATCCGAGTATCCTCTCGGATCACCTTCTGTATCTGTACTGATTCTTTGTTCTTCTTTTTCTTCTTCTTTCTCCGCAAAAGTTGTGTAGAGGTAATCTCTTGAAAGTCCTCTTCCTATCAATGTCAAAATTATACCATACATGTATCATGTCCCAAAGACGATCCTTCTAATAAAATCATAGTGATTAGTCGACCGTGACGTCACTATGACGTCATTATATGAAAACACATTCTCAATCATATCTCTTTAATGGAATGAAAATTTTCAATGAAATTTACGTCACATATATTTCAAGTCAAGCGCATTCTACTCATATAATAAAAATTCATATTTTCTCTTCAAACGTGCGCGTACGCGCGCGTTGAAATATTTGTATGCTCAAATCGAGCTCAATTTTTTTTTGCACACGTTTCAGAAGATTTAGAGCATTTTTTGAAAAATTGAAAAAATCGGACGGACGCGTACGCGCGCGCACATATACGCACGCACAGCTCATATGCAATGAAAATTTCCCGTTTTTTCACTTTGATCGGATGCCTGAAATGTCAAGGAATATTTCTACCAAATTTCAAGTCAATCCCACTCAAAATGACGTCATACGGGTCCGTCAAAGTTGAAATTCCGCGCGCGCGTCAATGGCGATATACAGTGCAACAATGCCAAAAAACTGCCAATTTTAAATCCGATTTTACTCGTCAGGATGGACGGTGATCCCCCCTTTTCTTTACATATTCTGAAAGCTGATGAGTTGTATATGTCATTTCATGGGTTGGCGATACTGGAAAAATGATGAAAAGATATCAAATTTCTTAATAAAGTAAAAAAAGTAAATTTTCAAAATGACGTCGTCGAATTTTAAGTTCACTCAAGCGTATCTCACTTATTCTTTAGTTGATTTTCGTCCAAATTTCAATATGTTGTAGCTTATTAAATGTTCTTTCAGTCATATATTAACAATATTTTCATTGGATGACGGCATCACCTCGTGAAAATGGATTGAAAGTAACATTGTCAAATTTGACCAGTTTACGTGTTATCTCTATGGGAGTGCAGTTTTTCTGGATATGAAAACTGACATGACTATCTTTATCGAGCACTAGCTCACTTATGCTTCGGTGAATTTCTCCCATATTTTAGTATGTTGTAGCTGAGACTTTGGGCTATCGTAAGTGTGCCCTTCGTTTTTTCATACGGAGTCGGCATCACGTCCAAAAACTTGGTTGAAATTAAAGCTTATCTTCGATATATTGAAATATTTCTTCCTTTCTGCAACTTTCTTTGCTATAACTCAAGAAAAACATACGCTATCACCACCATATTTTGCACATGTTTAGTTCACGTCACGTACATCATTTCACAAAATAACAACTACTTGATCAGACTCCATCTTGGGTATGTAAATTAGGGTCAAAGGTCATAAATGTTTTATCCGGTATCTTGGTGAATACATGTCCTATCTTTACCATATTTTGCACACGTAAAGACCATGTTACAAGGATCATTTCACAAAATAACCACTTTTTGCTCAGATGCCATCTTGTCTGTGCAAAGTGGGGTCAAAGGTCATATGTACTTCTTCCTGTATCTTCGTTATGACGTGTTATCTCTATGGGAGGGAATTTTTCTAGATGTGAAAATTGACATGATTGTCTTTATCGACGACTAGCTCACTTACCCTTCGGTGAATTTCTTCCAGATTTTAGTATGTTGTAGCCAATTTAATCCTCTTTAAGTTTTGTTACGATCAAAGTTTTAATCGGATGATGTCTTCACCTCGTGAAAATGGATATAATGTAACCTTGTCAAATTTAACCAGTTTACGTGTTATCTCTATGGGAGGGAATTTTTCTGGAAATGAAAATTGACATGACGGTATTTATCGAGCACTAGCTCATTTACACTTTGGTGAATTTCTCCCAGATTTTAATATGTTGTAGCTGAGACTTTGGGCTATCGTTATATTCGGTCCATCTTTTCATACGACGCCGAGATCACGTCAAAAAACTTGGTTGAAATCAAACTTATCTCCGATGTATTGAGATATTTCTTTCTTTCTGCAACTTTCTTTGCAATAACTCAAGAAAAACAACCCCTATCATCCCCATATTTTGCACATGTTTAGTTCATGTCACGTACATTATTTCATAAAATAACAACTACTTAATCAGACGCCATCTTGCGTATGTAAATTAGGGTCAAAGGTCATAAATGTTTCAACCTGTATCTTGGTGAATACATGTCCTATCTTTCCCATATTTTGCACACGCAAAGACCATGTTACAAGAATCATTTCACAAAATAACCGCTTTTTGCTCAGATGCTATCTTGGCTGTGCAAAGTTGGGCCAATGGTCAAATATACTTCATTCTGTATCTTCGTTATAGTGTATACCGAATTTGGTACCAAAGATGGCAGACCTGACTCTCTTTTCTAAATGAGAACCCAAATATCACATGGCCAATGTCTCTAAACACAGATGAAACCTATATGGTCATGCCTATTGCGATCAGGACTCGAATCATTGATAAAAAAAAAAATCGGATCACCTAATTTGTCAGTCTTGACAAATTCCGAGTCTAGTTTCGAATTTCATTTTCAGATTGACCAATCATCAGGAATAACGAACCTTCAGAATAACGCTACACATTTGCGGATTAACGAACCTCTAGGTACTATATAGGGAATTTGCGTGTTTCGGATTAACAACCCTTCGGAATAACGAACCTTCTGAACAGTGACCTTCGGAATAATGAACAGCACTTGTTATAACCGAGCAAATTAAAAAAAAAAGTGGATAATGTTGTAAGTGGAATTTTGATATAAAGTAACTGTGTTCACTTTGACGGGAGTAAAGGGTATAACTAGTGGTTATAGTATATTTGAGTGAATGCTTATGATGCTTTGAATTGAGAGAGAGTGATCTGAATGATTGATGGCAGAATGAAACTGAGAATCAGACAGCACTTCCCATCAACGAAATCAGAAGGGTGGACAAAAGCAAACCAAATAAACATACTTGTACATTTTGTATTATGATTTACAAGAACAAGGGAAAACATGCAATCGGAAAGAGTTCCTTATGTCCCCCCCCCCCCCCACACCACCAATTTAAACAATATAAACAAACCACCATTCCCCCTCACTAATAATAAATTAAATAAAGTTTATGGGAAGTCTTCCCATGATATTACTGGTATTAGTAAAAAAAAAAAAAAATAGCAATCTATCCATTTTGCGCAAACTAGTGGGGGGGGGGGGGACATAAGGAACTCTTTCCATGTAATCGATGAAAGAGAGGGAGAGGGAGTGGGAGAGAGGCCCAGGGAGAGGGAGTGGGAGAGAGGCCCAGCAAGAGGCAGTAGACTATTAGTACCTAATATCTAATGACAGACACAAGTACAGTATATCACAGCTAGACGCTCATAACTGACCATGTCGAGTACATGTAGTACGTTGCCTGCATGGGGTCGCTCGTAACACACGAACAAAGGCATCGAGGACACACGTCAATTTCTATATGTGGGACAATACTGTATTTTCGCGATTTTGTGCCGAGAAAAAAGGAATGACATCCCCATGATTTCGGCTGGCTGCTGACCCATCTACAAATCATCACATTACACTCTAGGTATCATCTTAAAGCTGAATAATTATTCTTTTACATGGTATAACTTTCGTTGGTGCCCTGCGATGAAAAAGAAGACTTTTAGGAGGATTTTAGAAGAATATCTGTACCCATTATTTCCGGAACATCGGCAATTAATTAGCCACGAAGTTGATAGTCTTTCTTGTCGTTCTTGGAAAAATGAACAAGATTACATCCAAGTTTTAACCCTTACCTATCAAATACAGAAAAATCATGTGAAAATGTAATTCAGTGACCAAGATATGAGCATTTCAAAACGACTCTGCAATCGCGCTCTCCCATACCATGACCTGCTGGGTCAACTCGAGGTCACGCCTGCGAGGACTTGGATATTTTGCTCACTGATACCACCGATGTGGATGAACGTGTACGGTATACGTGTCACAAACTGCACAGTTGAATTGAAGGTGTAGCCCACGGCGGTGTGTATGAGATACCTCCTTGGCTGTACACACAGCCCAGTCGCTGTACGTGTATTCGCACAGCGTAGTACCAAGGAGCTATTTGGTAGTACACAGCGTCTGGTCGGCCAGAGGCAGTTGAGTGCTACGGACGGCTCAGCGCGACTTCGCGCGGTCACACAACAGACAGCGATTGCTTTATTACTGTAGCTATGCGTACAGTTGCAGCACCATCGTGTCTCACTCGCTCTCGATCGGGCGGAAAATCGGGAGGAAAGTTTGTGGATGGCACAAACACACCGCATGGTGGTGCTGTTGAAGTAACGGCCGATCGTACTTATTCGAAAGAAAAAACTGACCGCGAAACTGGCGAAACTAGATTTTGAAGCACTTCGGTGATCGGGTAATTTCAGTAATTTCAACCCTCAAAATCCATGTATCTCAATGTCAGAATGCTCTACAATGTCTCGTTGAGAAAATCAATCGCGTTCGTGGCTTTTGGTGACAATTCAGGTGTCTAATCGACTACTGTACACGGGCTTTAAACTACCTC
Source organism: Diadema setosum (assembly GCA_033980235.1). Lineage (NCBI taxonomy): Eukaryota > Metazoa > Echinodermata > Echinoidea > Diadematoida > Diadematidae > Diadema > Diadema setosum. Next base: position 3,399,554 of record CM067077.1, on the reverse strand, counting down.
CTCGCCACAAGCCCGCGTAGCTTGCCCGGACAGGTGTGACACCGCCTTAAGGCCGTGTCACACCAGCCTTGCGTGCGACTTGCAAAGAACAATTTTGACTAACCGGAGGTCCCCGTAGATGATCCGCACATGACAGCACCCAGCATGTATCTTAAAAGTAGTCGCCCGGAGGTGCGCTCGCATATTTTCTTACCCGCAACCGTGTTTAGGCCCTGTCACACCTTTCCGGGCAAGCTACTCGGGCTTGTTACGTGTAGGGATTTTTTAGCATACCGGACATTCCTGAGGGCGGAAAAGGATTTGTGCGAGTCAGCGCATGTGTCTTACTTGTTGGACGCGTTATACTTGCGAGTATACTGTGTGACCTTTGTACCAGTCGCGTGGGGGCTGACAACTCAGTGAAGGAATTCCTCTAATGGAATGGCTGAAATCTCACAGAATTTCATTATCTTGGCTGCATACGGGACTGCGAAGTACCTGCGTGGGAACTGCCTGGGAAGTAATGCCGCTAAGGGTCTCCTACTGGCGTTCTGAGTGGACCTCTACGGGCATTCCCGCGACTCACCCGGAAAAAGTTTTGGTCATGCTCAAAACTTGGCTGCGGTTAAATCGGACTTGCGTGAGCACCTCCGGGCAACTACGCGCTAGATACTGTCAGGTGCGGACCAACTGCGGAGAGCTCTGGGGAGTAAATTTGTTTCCCCGCAAGTCAAGCCGCAGAAGTTCCCCCGTACGGTATGACAAGGCATGAATGAAAATTGCAAACATTCTTGTTCGCCCGCTGAAAATCTTCTACGTGCTGGAAACTACCTCCTCGCCACAAGCCCGCGTAGCTTGCCCGGAATGGTGTGACACAGCCTTTAAGCTGTAGCCCTTCTGCGATTCTCATTGCATCACTGATTATGTTCTGTTGTACATTGTAAAGGCAATGAAAAAACTGTATTGCTGTACATTCTAAAGGTAATGAAGAAACTTACCTTGTTAGCAATTAATATTTATGTATATCCATTTATATGTATGGTACCATCAATGTATATGATATAATATGTGTATGTATCTGCATGAGCAATGATATAATGCAGGAACCAATGAAAATAAAATCAAATCAAATCAAATCAAATTTTTCCTGCCCGTGTTATGATACCAAATTTTAGCATAATGTAAAAGAAGACCTGCTCTTTCAGAAAATATGAAAAAGTCAAGTTCGGCTAGGTTGACCCATTTCACTTATTTTCAGTCCTCACGAAAAATCAGTGTGTGCGACTTTATGTTCGTTTTGAGGTGCACGGTCACATATATGAAATGGGCGTTTCTTGGCTGAAATTTGCTGAAGAAGCAAAATGTGAAGTTATTATACCCTGAAATGTATTTCCTGTTATTTCCTTTGTTTTTCTGTGACAATGGCATAAAAAATAGATATAATAGAAATAGTTGAAATTAATATTTTCCAAAATATTGCCTTTCTATTTTGTGTCATTTTGATTCCTTCACCCAATTTATTCCTCTAACATCATTTAAACTTAAAACTCCTAAATAATGTGAATATGAAATATGATAGCTATGGATAAGCATGTACCTGTCCCAAACAATACATCACAGGTTTCATAATATATTTCTTTATTTTGTTATGAATAGTGCCCCCGTGTGGTGGCCTTGAGAAATTAACAAATAATGAGCTTTGACTTGCGCATCATTTGTGGCAAAATATGAAATGTATTGGTCTATGATAACACATATATACTGGGGATAAAGGAATTATCCGGAAAATCATATATTTCCTATGTATTTCTTTATATTTTGGTAAATAACCCCATCTATGGGTGACCTTGAAAAATTCAAGTATGCGGTTATGTAGAGTATGAGTTGCTCTACACATGTGAAAAATATAACGATGACACATTTAACAATAACAAAGTTATATAGGGGGCACAATGTGGCCCCCTATGGCCTGAGAAGGGTCAAAATAGCTTGGGGTTTATAGGGTTAAAGGAGACATCACCGTTTTTGCTGCTTGCAATAGACGGTTTTAGACTCATAACAAATAATAGAACATGGAAGAAAGGTGGGGGAGTCGGATTTTATGTTTCACGGGATTTGGACTGTGTCTTCTTGGAAAAATACAGCATGATGTCAGAAACTTTTGAGAGTGTATTTTTAAAAGTCGAAATATTTCAAATAAAGGTAATATTATAATTGGGGAGACTTATCGATCACCAAGATCAATTTCAAAGTTATTCTGCGGCCTTATCTCGAGCAGTTATTTTGATAGTAAGACCTGTTTTGTCATGGGTGATTTTAACTTTAATTGTTTTTTTTTTTCTAATTACAGTGGAGTCCCACAGGGCTCCCTCTTGGACCCACATTTATTTATCTTATACATAAACGATCTTCAAAATCATCGCAAATTTCATCATTCATTTGTTTTGCTGATGGCACAAGTTTGTTTTGTTCACATCGATACCCTGATACATTAATTAATGATGAATACTGAGCTCAGGTCTGTGCAATCCTGGATTTATGCGAACAAATTATCCCACATAATATAGAAAAAAATCATATGGTCCTTTGTAATTTTTTGAATGTTGTCCCACATGAGATCAAAATAAATGATATACGTTTAACGCAGATTCATAACATAAAGTTTTTAGGGCTTTGGATTGACCGAGAATTATGCAGGAAAACTCAAATTATTTTTGTAAGTAAAAAGTTTTGTCCAGAAATATTGGAATTTTGAATAAGCAGAAATATTTTCCCTGTTTATATTTTGCAGAGTATATATTCTTCTTTAACATCTCCACATGGCTGTGGGGAAATGCAATTAATTCATTATTAGATTCCCTTCTTCGTATTCAAAAGCCAGCAATAAGAATCATAAACCGCGCCGGATATTTTGCTCAAACCAACTGCTTTTTCACCAAAACAGAATTCTGAAAATTCCAGACCTATTTTATTACAAGCTTGGAATGTTCATGTATAAACACACTAACAACTAATGAATTACCATCTGTTTTTATCCACATGTTCAAAAGAAATCGCTCTATTCACTCTTATCCCACTCGTCAGAGTGACGCCTATCACCTTCCCCGTACTCGTACTATATTTGCAAAGAAAACAATTATGTTTTTTGGACTCATATACCGGAATAACCTCCTTCAAGATACTGTTTCGTCCTTATCCATATTCACCTTTAAATGCAAATCAAAAAGGCTATTACTTAGAGATACACTTTACCAGGCTTTTAGCAACTTTTTTATGCTCCCAGTCTTTTGTCTTTGTCTGCAGCACCAAATTATTTCGTGGTACCGTTATATTAAGCCTATTGTATTCTTTTTCAAACACGGCGAGGTCTGTACAGTCTGGTTTAAGCGATATTCGTGTGGTTCATTGGTTTATTCCTTATATCGATCTTTGCACTGGTATAATCAAAGTTGGTCAAGATAAATATATCCGTTCTCCTTATAATTTCATGGCTATATGAATTCGGGAACCTACAGTTTTATGTAGGCCTCATCACATTTCTGGCATTTACTTGTGACATCCTCAGATATTATGACCATATTACATACATTTGTGTTAAGTTTTTTTTTTCTTTCTTCTCCAATCAAAAGACTTGGTGTATATATATTTTGTATTTTTGTTTTACTGTCAATCATTTTGTATTCTCATCACTGAGAAAGTAGAAATATGAAAATAAATTTGAGCTTGAACTTGAACAATCATAACCAATTGTCAGGGGGAACTTACTGCGCTACTTTACTCTAGTATAGACCACGTAAATAACACAGCGTGAAGATTTTTGTTTTGGATTCAAAATGCAATAAGCAAAAGTTTAATTCCTCTGCGGGTTCTATGTTTTCTGACAGATCTCATCATAACGCAACGCAACATAAATGAATTATCTGCTTATATACTTAAATCAAATATTCCCCTGAATTCATTAGATTAAATCAACCTCATCAAACTCCCTGTTACAATAACATTACACTACACTTGTACTACTGCCTACGGAGCTCCTGTAACTATCAACTGTCAGGCGTTATCTTGCCGAGTTCTGTGTCCTATGACGTCGCTGGAGGGCGCGTCTTGTAGATCGCTAGGGTGCAGCGTCGGTGCCGACGTCGACTAGTCTGGCCCGGCCAGTGATGACAGCGTCTCTGCTGACGACCGTGACTGTGTCACCGAGCAGCGGCTGGTCCCGGACTCAGCTCGTAGTAGTGCGGCTGTCTCAGCTCGTAGCACTGCGGCTGTCTCAGCTCGTAGCACTGCGGCTGTCTCAGCTCGTAGCAATGCGGCTGCCTCAGCTCGTAGCAATATAAGGATGCGGCTGTAAATTTACAATTAACCACCACTAACACAATAATGTCCGTCCATACTGTTCTATCCTCACTTTGATATTCCTCGACTACACGGCGACTATTCTGTGTCACACTCATAACATCAATATCACAATCTTCTTAGAGCATCAATATCAAAATCATCTTACAGCATCAATATCAAAATCATCTTATAACATCATGGCATTCGCGCTCTGTATGGCGAATATTTAATACCTATTACTATACTGTAACTTTTCCTTTAAATTCACCCCCCAAAAAATCTCTATACCTGAGAATTCTCTTCATCATAATTTATAACTTCCGAATTTTTTACCCAATGTTTACAATGTGTGCATAAACCATAACCGAGCTTCTTGGTTTACAGCTATAACACTGTTGGATATTCTTCTGTACTTTATTTCTGCACAAAAAATTACCACCCTACTTTCTTCAACATATCAATTCATTCTCACCGTACACATCAAATCGTTCTCTTCATACAAAAAAAACCCCCAAAAACTGCTATTGTCATTTACTGCCAGGCGCCTCGTTTTAACAGCGCCTCTATTGAGTCCCTAAAAAAAAAAAAAAACGAACTAGAAAAAAATTACTGACATCAGCATTATAGACTCCACTTACAGTTATTTCTGCCCTGCACCCGCGCGGAGAGTTGCCGTCTGCCCTCGGAGTGGTCGTCCAGTACCTCGTCTGCCAATTCCGCTCAGCAGCAGGAATACTTTAGCCTCGGAGTATCACAGGTTCAATTTCTCTCTCGCTTTCTCCCTCACAGCCTTTTAGCTCGGATCTCAGCGGAGTCTTATCCTGGATTCCCTCCTATTTCGACGAGCCTGGACCCTTCCCAATGGGCACAAACGGTCTTTCCACTCTCGCGTCGGATTAGCTTCTCCTCACTTATTCCTCCTTCACAGCTTTTTATCTTCTCTCACGCTCCCTCTCTCGCTCTTAACCTTGCATACATTATCACTCGCCAATCAGTGCGATTCCTTTAATTCTAACCTTTCACTCCCATACCAATACAATAATAAATAACCTGTAATTTGACTACTCACTGTAACTTATATTCTCTTTATTCAAATACCGAGGTGCGGCCTTTATTTATAACCAAACGAATCATACCAAAATTCGCGGGAAACCCAGCCAAGCATTTCTTACCGCGTTGCGAGAAGGGTGCAGCTTGCAACCTCGATCTCGCCAGCTGTTGGCCTAAAAATTCTTTCTACCTAGACAGTAGCCCACCGTAAACAAGAGGGTATTTCTAGGAGAAAAGGAAAAAAAAAAAAACCTTCCGTGCCGTTTACCTCTGACACCAATCAAATCCGGAAATTCCCATGTATTTCCTTCTAAATGGTGAGAAATCAAAAAAAAAAAAAATGATGGTTCTACCCTACTTTTGAGGATGCTGAATCTCAATCTGGATGATGCACTTCTTGCATCCTTCAGGATTTGGAGATATTCGAGATGGCTGTCAAAACCAATGCCAAAATTGGTAATTCTCACGTATTTATTTTTAAGTGTTTCAAAATTGAAAAATATTTATTGATGGTTCTACCCTACTTCGATTTCAAATGGCCGCCAGAACAGGAATTTCCCGGGTACTTCCTATTCAATGGTTGAAAATTCTGAACAATATATATGTTTCTACTCCATTTCGAGGGTGCTGAATCCGAGTCTGGATGCAACTCTTGCATCGTTGAAAGTTTGGAGTAAATCAAGATGGCTGTCGAAATAAAACGGAAATTCTTATGCATTTCCATCTAATCAACGGTGAAAATTGTTAACAATTGATGGTTTTACTCTAGCTTTTGTGCTGAAAGATTTCAAATTTTCGTCAATGGCAAAATCCACACCAAACTCTACTATGCTGATAAACGAAGGCATTGTTCTTTTATCCCAGTCTGAACTTGCTGTACAGTGAAACAACAACTCTACCGGATGTCTTAGAGTTGGTACGATACAGGTGCGCCAGAAAAAAAAAAAAAAGGAGAAGAAAATCCTGCAAGACTACCGATGCGGTTGAGTAATTGCAAGATCAGGCTGTTTCCTCTATACATATCGTGGATAAGTTATGAATACTTACAGTAGGGAGCTTTAGATTTTGACGCGCGGACGTTTGACACGACGAGTGCGCTGGACGTTTTCCTCTTCCCTGCGTCGTGTTGAAAATTAGCTTTAGATTACTCTGAGACGCAACGTATAAAAAATAAACTGTCGCCCCCATATGATCGGTGCATCAAGTACTTATCTACGTCACAAATTGTGCGGACGTAAAGATAGTTCAGAACACGTACACACTAAGAAATCAGGGTTCAAAATTGAACCTCTAGGCGTGATGCAATAGCAGCACCCCTTTTCCCTCAAAATTTGAACCCCTGTCTAGGGTTCAATTTTGAACCCCATAAAAATGAACCCTTTTCCCTCAAAATTTGAACCCCTGTCTTGGGTTCAATTTTGAATTCCATAAAAATGAACCCTCTGAGTTCAAAACTGAACCTCAAGGTTTATTTTTTGCACCCAGGCAGGTTAAAAATTGAACCTCTGAAGGATACATTGTTAAACCTCAAGGTTGTAAAAAGGTTCATTCTTCCACCCAAAAGGGTTAATTCTTGAACTTTTCAGATATCAAAATTGAACCCTTTGCGGTGCATGTACGCTCCCTGGTTTTTATTTTTCCTCCTTAATGGGTTACATATATTATATATATATATATATATATATATATATATATATATATATATATACATATAATACATGTATTAAATAGACATATATATAATATACAATATTACATACAATATTATATATATTATATATCCTGCTGAAATAATGGAGATGTTCAAGCTTAAAGTACAGCACAGTGTTCACAGTTGTTCAATCAAACACATACTCCTTAGCAATGCCAACACATACTCCTTAACAATGCCACCACCAATTCATTGTACATGCTGCTCATACTTCATGTTTGGCACACACTTTGTACAGAGAAATTAAAACATCTCTGCATCACAGATGATTACATTTCATGTTTGTTTAATAAAGTCTTGGGATGATCAAAAACGAGGAAAATAAATAAAGAGAAAATCCCCATTTTCGTACATTATCTAAGTACAGTTCATCATTTGGTACATACAAACTTGTCACTTTCATTTGTCAAGATGGATGCATTTCTGCATTCACACAAAAATGCACATGTATTGATTTTAAAGGCTAGGTTTTTATCATTCAAAACAAAGATTAAGTCAAATCAAGTTTTTGCATTATAATGTCATACATGTACAATAGAAAAAGTTAAATACAATACATGTACATAGCATATACTCATACAGTAATGAAATACAATGTATATTCAAATTTTGTAAATAAGGGAAAACAATATTCCCTGATGAAAAAAGAAATGTATCAAAGGTCTGTCATTATATTATTATTACATCATTTTATTTCCCTATAAGAATTTCTTTATGACAAAAAAATAAACATAAAAATCTCCCCCAAGCAGAAGAAAAAAATGAAACATTTGCAATCCATGTCCGTTGTGCAAAAAGTACACTTTTATCATCTAAAGAAATCAGAGCTGTTAATTCCAGATGTTGCATGTGCAAGCAGTTACAACACAGTGAATTCTGGTAAAACAAATAAAACAGTCGAATAAAAAGTATACATGTACATTACAAAACCTTCATGGTTAGTTTCCACATGCACAGAAGGAAACAAAATGGCCACAATACTTTCCAGCTACATGTCTATGCAAATGAATGAAAATACTTCATAAATTAAAGATTATCTAGAAACCTTCAAAAAAGATAAAGATCATTAACAAGTAATCAAAGCACAGTACACAAATATTAGTAGGATTTCCGTGAACACATCTTTACATGGCTAATGTTTACATACAATAATTGTAAAGGTTAGTATCCTCACCTGTTACATAACAGATGGAAAAGAAGGATACCAAGTTTGCTGAAACTGCAATAAAATATATAATCAACACCACTAATACACACACACATGCAAATTGTGACAAGCAAAAAAGGAAAAAGGACCCCCCTCCCTCCTTCCTCTAACAGCATCCAATTAACCAAAAGTATGGGGATATGTCTATTCCATCGATATAGGGATGGCATTTGTAACTAGAATCACATTGTATATAGTACGAGATATGATAGAAGACAGAGGAACACTCAGATATAATAGTACGATAGCATAGGCAGGATAGGAGAGGCATAAAACAGGAAGTTACAGGAATTGTCCAGCTTTATACAGAAAGCTTGAATGATACCACTGTACTACAGTGTAATTCTCAGTGCTGGCTCAAGGCTAAAATTCATCTTCCATCCAAAACATCAAAATGCAGCTTATATTCATAAGCGAGAATGACAAGAAAACCAAACTACTCTATTATAGCTGCAAGAATTTCTATAACAACCTCGAGGATGATAGTACTGTACAAAGTGTCAGCATACAAAACAATACATTTTTTTTTTTTTAGTGTTTTAGTCATTTAGGCAGAGGATGATACACAATGCAAAGCAGATACAAGTATTAACTCATCATCATACAAGTAGCCACAGGGTTGTAAATCTACAGTGATTTCTTTAAAATCATTCCATGAAGTGTTCTTCACAATATTACCTGCCAGTATTCTACATTGATTTTATGAAGACTGTTTCAGACTGTAGTTGATTGCCCTGGACAAAGGTTTCATCATGGATGCATCTGTAGAACTGAGTGAAGTGGTAGCGATTCATTCCACGAAGACAGCTGAAGAAGGTGCCTCAGTCATGCAGAATACCTGGGGGAAAACAACAACAACAACAAAAGTGTTACACTCTCCTCTGTATAGTGATACAAAAATGTACAATATATCATACATTTATTGAGAAGATTAATTTCTGGGAAGAAGGAAAACACCAAATTGAACATTTCTATGGGTTGCACTTTCCTGACAAATCACAAGCACAACACACTCTACACACCCTCTTAAGCTTAAATTTGATTGTAGGGTAACAATCTCAAAACAATGCTATACTACATGTACAATGTAATTCTAGAACTTTAATAGACCATACACTCTACACTGAAAATTTGAAAATGTTCTGCCATCTGGATGAAATATATGCCAATGAAGAACAGGTGAAGTCAAAATTACTTGTGGGGGCCATCAACCCTCTCCATGAAAAAGGCCATACTGATCATATACAGAGTTTCCACATTCAATGCAAAAATGCAGATTAACCTTGAACTGGGAACAACTGTTGATTGAGAGAAGAGAGATGACCAGTCCGGTCGTATACTGGGACAAATGTCTTGTCCAGGATCATCCTCCTTTTATGTTGATGCAGTGACTGCATCAGCAATTCGGTACAGCGTATTTGGCCCAGTATACACTGGACTCCTGTTATAATGAGGTCCTCAGGGCCTACAGTTTTCTTTCGTTTTATCAAAGTTTTGTTACAACCAAACAAGTAAACAATAGAGCAACAAATGTAGAGCCAATAACATTATGGCCTCAATTTCAATTTTGTTGTAACGTTATTTATTAGAACATGAGTGCACTGTGTGTATGTATAAAGATTGATGCATTAAAGAGTTCCATAAATAATACATCTGAACATACAATGCAAAAAAAAAAAAAATGAGGCACAGCAGTTTCGTGATCAACTCACAGTATTGTTCTTTGGCAGATCCATTACAGGTCAGTTGCAGGTTAGGTGGCAGCGACATATGGCAGCAGACCTTTCTGGACTTTGCGAAATGTTGGCAAGGTTTATTTCTTCCTTGGCGTTGTAGTGGTGCGATTCCTGCGTTAAATCTATTAAGTACAAAAGTAAACCAAATACATGTTATGTCATCTTTGATAATCCAACTAAAAAACAACAGTAATGTAGAGCTGTGCAAGAAAGAATTGGATGCTATACATATGGCCACAGGAACCAGGGGGACTCGGGCCCCTACTTTTTCGGCACCATACAAAGGAAAACATTATAAGGTGTCCCCACTTCGGGTCCCAATCCCCCCCCCCCCCCCCAACTTTCTTTACCCGAAAGTGTGTAAGTGGCACTAGAAAGAAATACATGTAGATAAAAACCTCGAAGTGTGAGCACCATAAGGATCTGTTTTTGCGCTGAATACTTTTTTGTTTTGTTTTGTTGGTGTTTTTTTTTTTTTTTTTTTTTTTTGCTTGTAAGCTGAAACCTGGAAGTGGCACCAGAAGTTGCATTCGCGGCTTTTTTTTTTTTTTTTTGCTTGTTAGCTCATGAAACTAGGAAGTCCCCCCCCCCCCCTTTTGAAAACCTTCCGCCAACAGTGATACAAAGACTCTGCATGGCATACTGCAATTAATCTTACAAGATTAACCATTCCATCTTTGCAACTCTTACAGATAATTAATGCTGCATTTGCAACATTCATAAGAAAACAGTTTTTATATCAAAGGGAGCAAATGTGCATTTTCCTGGCCTGCAGAGAAAACTCACCTTTGCCTTGGTGTCACAAGTAGAGAAGAAGCTTTGACATCAGGTTTCATACCGAGAATACTCCCAGGGAGTAGGATGCAATTCAGCGCAGCATAGTCCATAATGAAACAAACAACATCCTTCATTTGCTGTAAGGACAAGGATGCTTCAAACACCTTTGACCTGAAGAAAGAAAGAAAGAGGAAAAAGAAAGAAACTTGCAATGACAACCAAGAAATTTGAATTTATATTGAACTGTTCATGTGCAGTAGGCCCTATAACAAATCTGCAGGTAACAGTGCCGTCAATGCAATACAAAGCACAAGGGTCTGAGTAACGTACATTTGTTGTACCAATTGTAACCTCAAATTTACCACTACACTGTACAACCAAACCCAAGTAAGAAGGAATTTCTTTAACACTGATGATTACTAGCTGTACCTCCTCTGCCTTAGTACAGTTTGATGCACATTCTCTCATTCAGTGTTACAATTACCGGTATCCCTCCGTATCATGTCACCGCGGACCGCGACTCTCACACAGCTTATCATGCAGACTGTATCAGGGTACAGGGGCATGCAGATATATGACTAGTGACAGTGCGCGATCGAGTCTCAGCCCGAACGCTTCGAGTTCGGGCAGGTCGCAACAGTTAGCTTACTGACTCTGTAGACTGTACAGTAAGTCATTCTCGACTGTCTCATAAGCACATGCAATAGAAGACAAAACAGTATCACAAATCACTATACATTAAACTACCATTAGATTAAACAATGCAAACTGGTTTGCCTTATTTCTTGTCGATCCCTAAATGGCAGTAGTATAGTAACCGTAAAAAGGCCCGTATTACTCCCCATTACTGCATTAGGTCATGTGATTTTACATACAGTGTATTAATACACGCGTGAACGTGGTAACAAAGAACGGCACGACAAACGACTGAAATTATTACCGAAGAAATTAAAGATCTAGCCGCACAGAAGCGCAACCCAAATAAGTCATGATTTGTGATCATTTACTCACCTTAATCTTGTATAAATCAGCAAGTCTTGCAACGAGAAAGCCCCGCTTCAATGCAATTGCATGGGAGTTCTAGAACGAATGGAAGTGAACTGTCGCGACGCTTTGCTTTGTGACACGTATGCACATACCTAGCTCGCTGTATGCGGTGGCGATGCGAGCTTACAAAAAAACGGAGCCTCGATCGTCTTCTCTGATGTGATCAGTTAATTTCCGGGATTGGCGTGTTAGTCTTTGCTCACGTACTGTTTATGAAACTGGCACGAACAAAAAATGCTATATCATTTTATCAAACACCAACAAACATCTTTATATTGATTGATTTACAATCTTAAAGATGAACATCATCCACAATTCAAATCACTACTGATACTGCATTACAAATCCTAACATGTTTGAACGCAACAGTATGATCTAGATTTTTGTAGCAGACTAACTCTTCTATTTGGAGGTTCAAAAATTTATCTTTCTCAAAAGTGAACCCCTTTCGGAGTAAATAGCACCCATAGAAGTTAAATATTCAACCCTAGTCCACGCAAGGGTGCATTGGGTCAAACTCAACCCCAAATTGAACCCTGATTTCTTAGTGTGTAGTGAAAAACTCAGACGACGCAAGCTAAAATAGATCGACTTGACGCGCGGTTCTGCGCATGCGTAGAATAGTTTTTTTTTTTCCTCTGAACGTGATAGTGATGTAGAGTTTACTGCGATTACCCGACATTACATGTCTTAAATCCATGAGCAGTTTTGATCTCTTCATCCACGAAAACTCAAATTGGTTAATTGGTTTATATTGGTGGTCTTGATGACATTGTTGAAGACACGAGTTTGACATTTTTATAGTTATGTTTCAATTTGTTCGGCAATATTATGATGTAGCATTATATATATATATATATATGTATATATATATATATATATATATATATATATATATATTCAACATACCAGCATGCCATAATTCAATTTTACTCTATTGATAGCCGAAAAGGATTAATTTCACATCTGTAGAGCCATATAATCGGCGACCACAAGCAATATTTAATAAGAATTATGCCTATAAAAGAAAACTTTACTTCGTGTTTGCACGTGTCAGTATGATGTCAATTCATTTTTCTTTTCAGTACGTGTTTAAGTTCCGTCTGAGACATATCGGAATATCTTAGTTTATTACAAAATCATTGTGACAGTCACTTTGAATGCCATTAATTTTTGGCTGATTTGACAAATTCGCTCAACTGAGTTGAATTTAAGAATTGTTGCTTTTCACCCCGCTGGGTTTAATTCCCCGCTTCGCGTTAGACTATAATATTGCACAATTTATAACAAACAAACAAACAAACAAAAAACTCAGAAATTTCCCTTGATAGGATATTTATAAAAGTCCCCAAACCTTCAAAGACCTTCAGCGCCCTCGAAATGGGGTAAGATCATCAATATATTTACTTTGAACTGCTCACCATTAAGGAAAAAAAAAAAACATATTAGCATATTTCAACTTCTGCTAGTTATCTTGGCGGTAATCTTGGACATCTCAAAACCCTACATAACGCAAAAATTGCATCAACCAGGTTCGGATCCAGCACTCTCGAAATAGGGTAAAATCGTCAACTGTTTTCAATTTTTACACCATTTAGAAGGAAATACGGGGTCTGCATGAGAATTTTCGTTTTTGGTGGTCATCTTAGCGGCCATCTGTATTATCTCAGCACACTCAAAATAGGATAGAAACCACCAATTGCTTTCAAATTGTCAAAATTTAGACGGAAATGATACACAGGAATTTCAGTCTTTGGCGGCTATTTTTGCGGCCATCTTGAATATCTCAAAACCCTCAAAGAAAGAGGTGTTGCATCAGAGTCTGATTCAGTACCCCGAAATAGGGTAAAACCATCAAAAAAACATATATAATGATAATAATAATAATGATAATAATAACAATGATAATGATAATAGGTCTTATTTCCCCAGGGTAGCCTCTTTAGTGTTGCCACTGCTGGACCAGAGGGCCCTGTCGTTATTATTACTCTAGCGTTGCCAGGTACCCATTTATACACTTGGGTCGAGAGGGACATCGTGAGTAAAAACATATGTGACCGTGCACCTCAAAACGAACATAAAGTCGCACACACTGATTTTGCGTGAGGACTGAAAACAAGTGAAATGGGTCAACCTAGCCGAACTTGACTTTTTCATATTTTCTGAAAGAGCAGGTCTTCTTTTACACTATGCTAAAATTTGGTATCATAAAACGGGCAGGAAAGTGTGTTTTTTAGCAGTTTATCTCGAATATTTTTGATAGAATACTGTGATTAGGTGTGTCTTCAGAATCCCTTTTTCATTTCTGAAAAACCTTGTCCACACTCTTCACTTTCAACTCTAATAACTTTTGCAAGGATAGTGCTACTGCTTTGAAAGTTGGCATTAATTATGTACAGAATGTGTTAATGAGACAAGCCTAATTTCAGTCTAATCTGATAATCCCTTCATTGTTGTTACTCTGGTGGTTTACTTCCTGTTTTTGTCCCATTCATCGCACAGCCAGCACGGTTTGGTAAAGATTAAGCGCTTGAATAGACACTGTACTTCAGAGCCTCTTTTCTCAGTTCACACTTTTTCTGAGGTTGTGCTTTCTTTCCAATATTTAGATAGGTTAGGAGAGTCCATTTGATTTGAGTTATACATCATTTTAAAGCTTAAAGTCTGCTTTTTCAGAATATGGTCTGAACTAAAAATTCATGTCTGGCGACTTTTTGTTTGTTTTGAGGTGCACTGTCACATATTGTCCAAGGACGTAAGCACTGGGCGGGATTCCAACTCGAGTCCTGCGATCGGGAGTCGAGAGTCTTATCCGCTAGAGTGTCACAGCGCCCCCACTATTGGGTGGACGATAGGACAATGTTCAGCCTATGGCACCCATACTAAAATTTCCGATATTCATACATACATGGCAAACAACAATACTGCTTTATAAAAACAGTATATTTACAATCTGCTTCCTGAAATGTTTTAAGATATGTATATATCAAATGTTAGTATCCAGTCATATCCTATCTGAGATGCAACAGATTATTATAGACTTATCATAGCTCAAAAGTCCAGAAGGAATAACGGTCCAGATAAATGAAACTCATGAACTGATGATCTTATATAGACGCAGTTCTTATTTACAATGTTTTAAATCATCCTATAAAAGTTCTTGCAGTATATCACTCGAATAAAAAATATGAGGTTTTTAGCTCCCAACTCCTGAACATTGTATTCTTTTTCTTCCCCTTTCCTTCTTTTCACTTCTCTGTACTTTTGTTATTTGAGTACCCTCTTATTCTTGTCCCTTATTCTCGTTTTTCTTACTTGTTCTTTTGTATTTTCCACCTTGTGCTGTCCTTTACGGTCAAATGACATTGAAATTACATGAAAGTTTGGTGTTAGTTATTTCATATATGTGTATGTGTTGTGTTCCTTCTGTTAAAAAAAATAATTGTAATTATTACGCGCCTCTGTCCATTTCAAGTGATTTGAAAATTAATAAACAGTCTCTTCCACCTTTATACCAATAAAGATTTGTCGTCATGAAATATAGTATTATTTACATGATTATATACTACGAATCCCTGTTTATATGTCCATGATTTGCGAATGTTTAATATTGTCATACTTATTTTTCTTTTGTAGAATGGATAAATAAAACTCACTGAAACTGAAACTGAAACACGTCCATGCAGACACACACACACACACACACACACACACATACACACAGACACACACACTTGAGCGTCGAACGCAAACAGAAAAAGGCTCCGGGACTATGATTAGTTCCTGAGTGTACTCGGCCTTCTTGATTATTTTTTTTTTCTTATTCGTTTACTTTTTTTTGCGTAAAAGATGTAGGTAGGTCTGTATACAACTAAAAGTAGACTTCATAATCATGGTAATAATCAAATTAGTATAATCTATTTTGGAATTCTACGTCCTTTTGGATGAGAACATGCAATAAAAAAACAAGTCAGAATATCTAACTCAAGTCAGATATCAGTGAATCAGAATTTGGTACTTAGATATAATGTATTATTTCATCTCAACTTTTATACGGACCTCAACCTTTTTTTTTTCTTGCAACAGTGCCTAGGAGACAGATCCCTATCCCACACGATAATGACGTACACTGATCAATAACAGCAAAAAGAGTGATCATATTATGCCTCATTCATTCCAGGTCATAGAATACAGTCCGGTGAGGTGTTCTGATGATCAGTTCATCGATTAGCCACGCCCTTCTCCCAGTCTAGCCGCCTTACGACGTGATATCGCAAGTATCGGACAAACTTACTACAACCCTGCACCATCCTCCATTTGGACTTCATGCATTATGGGCGGCAATACTTCGCTGAAAATCATGCCCAAAAAGCGTGAGAGGGAAGAACAGCCAGCCAAGGCTGAATACCGTGCCAAGTTTCGACACGAAGTTGATGAGGAGAGGTAAGCCATATTATAGTCAAAACAGAACATTTTAATCTCATAGAAATGTCTTCAAATCATGCGTATGACTTTCAATTTTGATGGCAGACAGGATAGCGGAAAAAGCCTGCATACCGGGTTTCTTAAAAAAATGAAAAGTTCCAAGTGTATGTTTCTGACCTTTGCAAAATCAAAATTTCGCTGTGATTGCTTCACAAAAGGAAAACCAGTCGGAATGTTCACTCGACTGACATGGGTTTTCAATAAGTTCATTTCGAATCATGACTAAAATGATTAATTGCAGACTTAACAAAGTATCTGGATTATGGCTGGTTATTATTCATAGAGATGCTCTCTTAGCCATTCGAACTTGGTTTTGCATCGTACAAACTGATCGACTACTTTGATTGCATGATAAGGTTTGCATCTGGGCTAACTCATGTCATTTACTGCGACCCATGTATAGTTTTCACTTAGGGCTTCACCCCCTATAATACCGCAGGGGACTCAATCAGGGATAAAATAGGGTTTGCATCAGCCTTGAACGAGCAGAACTGATCCAGGCACTTGATTATTCACGTAATTAATGTATATAATTATACAGAATTAAAAATGGGCCCATTCCTCTCAATTCATCACAGGATGTCAGATGACGTGGATATCCTTCTGAAAGGTATTGCCAGAGATATTTCAAGCATTGACGACATTGAGAACCTTGGGACACAGATGGGTTTCTCTCTGGGAGAAATCGATACCTTTATACAAACTAACAGTCGCTACCATGACATAACGAACAGAGGGACTCTCAGGATGCTTCGTAAATGGAGTATGGGAGTGAGCACGTCGTCACTTCGATCAGACTTGAGAGAAGCTCTGATGAGAGCCAAACTTGTCCGAATTGCTGAGACACATCTACCCTCTGGTAGGTCATCATACTGTAAGGATTAAAAGTGATGAAAATTATTGTGTGCAGATGCATAGGGTAATTTTCCTATAGACAGAGTGATTCAGGAGACAAACATGACATTGATCATTAAAACAGTAGTTATAATTAAATAGATATACACCGTAATATTGTCACGATCTTTTCCTCTACCATTTTGTGTTAAATGCATACAGAGTGTGTTGTTATGTTCACTCTCATTTTTGTTTAATGTTTGTAATGTTTATGTTACATAGTGTAGATGCTATTTACATTGTAAAATCAATCAATCAATCAATCAATCAATCAATCAATCAATCAATCAACCAGTCAATCAATCAATCAATCAATCAATCAATCAATAAAATGATAATAATAGCTCATGGCAAAACAAATCGTGTGTTTAACTTTAGTCATATATGTTAAATAAGCATTTTATCCGGCATTGTGTCATCATTCTGTTTGGAAAGTGAGGTTGAATTCCAACAGCTGTTTGTGCACTCTGTCATAAATCTTTGTTTTCTTTACTTTAGTTACCAGTCTCCTATCCCCTCTTCAGCTCACCATTAAAAATAAACACACTTGATGACAAATAAAAACAAAAGCTAAAGGTCTTGAGTCATTCATATGCATCACAGCTCACTGTTTTAACAATGTCATAACAGCAATTATTAATAGAACGGCGGGGGGGGGGGGGTGTTTCATAAAGCTGTTCGTAAATGCCCAAGTTGTTCGTAAAAGCACCAAGTTGCTTGTAAGTGCGCCCAGTTGTTAAGTCCTTCATAGATTCGTTCGTAAAATTACGATCAACTGAGTCTGTTTCATAAAGATCTGAGTTGTTTGTAAGTTCAAGAAGGTGCTTGTACCTTTACGACAGATATGGTTCAGGTTGCTCTTAAAAATCAAATGTGTTTGTAAGCCGTTCGTAAGTGTTTCAGAGCAACAAAACACCTGCAAGCAGATTAGGGAAAGAAGGGTATTTCTGTGCAGGTAGAACCCTAGTAGAGGGTTCTTTACCCTTTACTGGCGTCACACGAGCAGGATAGTGTATTTTGGCCAACCTGTTGGCACATGCTCTACGATTATACAGGATAATCAGAAAAAGACCTCTATCCAATCTCTTACAAGTGTGCATTTATTGCACTAATATAATTTGCCTTGCAGTGTACTTTATATAACATACATCTATATTAGGATTAATAATATCATCTCAGTTTTCCTGTGTTGAGTTGTGACAGATTTCTGATTGGCTGTTTCTATGGGAAGTAGCCATTCCAGCAAGATTTGCTATCTTAACATCTTTCTTATATATGAAATGTGGCCCTGAAAGTTAAGATCTCTCTGAGACGCTTATATGCCAATTCCACTATGATCATAATGGACGCCATGTTATTTTAATGAATTGCCTTTTTATGAAGGGCAATCACCATTATAGTAATTAAAATTGTAACAAGACTGTCCTGCAGTCATTATGGATGATCTCAGTGCAATCAGCTAAATTGATTCACAAGTATGCATGCATGTGACACGTTTGAAGTCGATGTCTTGAACAGTATAAGATATCTTTAAGAAATATATTTTCAGATCAATGACCCATGTTCTTTGACCTTCGACTTACCCAAGCTTTATTCTGTTCATGCGCACGTGCTCATCAGTATAGTTCATCAATGCAAGAACTAAGACAATGCAGAAATTAGTGAGGGAGCAAGGAGATAACGGATGGACAGACGGATGATGCGCGCAATACCATAATAATTATGTTGCAATCAATCACGCGAACATAATTTCAGGGACTTAAGTATCACAAGGCTTAGTGAAAGTATAAGCAAATTAAAGTTGCTCTCAATGAGTGAAAGCAATAAATCACACTCTGTATTTAGAAGGTCAGCGGCTGAAAATGAGCCTCACAAACACCAATGTTGGGGTAGACAAATGTAGAGGTGAGGAAACTTATCACCATGGCACTATGTCTTCTATTTGGCTTATGCGATTAGAAACTTCTGAGGTATCTCATTCCCATCTGTTGTCACCCCTTCCTTCATGTTTTATCCCCATCAAACAAACAAACAAACGAACAAACAAACAAACAAACAAACAACAACAACACCAAAAGCAAATTAAAAAAAAAAACCACTACTGGAACATCTTAGCTTCAATGCAAACTACAAGCAACATATTCGTTGAATGAAATAGATGTTGCTTTCTCTAATAGCAGAGACTCTCAGAACTCACCTCTTCATACCCTGCCCTTTTTTTCATCTGTGTTTCTCTCCATTCATGCTCTCCCTTTCCCATGGCTGCTCAGGCTGGTAGCAGGCTCCTCCCAAGCTTTCTGTTACCTCTCCTCCACCTGTCAATTAAAGTTTTGTCTAGAATTACTTGAATGAAATAACAGGCTGCCAGTGACAAGCAGCATTCTGCTGAAGGAGGCAAGTATTGGTACATAAAATAATGCTAATAATTCACCACTTTATGTGCCGTACAAGATCAATAACAAGAACAGTATTATATTCTGGCTTCATGGCATTAACCTCAGTGGCTACATAACATAAATATAAGCAAACATCAGGGGAGGAATGACTTATAACAGGGGCAATGACGATAGGTGGGGTTACCTTGGGTTAGTGTACGATTTATTCCCTCGAATCAACCGTCATAATCCTTCTGCCCTATTTTAATTCCTCATTAATATGTAGCAAACTTGTATGAATGCATATATTTTATGATCTCTTGCCATCAAACATTTTGAAGGAAATTTTGCAATTGTTCAAAACTGCAACTTGTAAGGGCTTTATTTATAATTTAACTAAATACTGCAATTGCCTGCATTAACTTGAATGACAGGTAAGGATATTCTTGCAGCAATGTATTAAGGGAAAAAAATGGTAACGTGTCACCATGAAGAATACTTCTAATATACTATATGCAATGAATATTTGAGTCATCTGCAGTAACTTCTGTAATTTGATATGATATGATTTCATTTTGTTTTATTTTTTGGTTCCTGCATTATATCATTGTTCATGCAGATACAAAAACATATATTATATACATTGATTGTGCCATATTATAAACATTTATTGCTAACAAAGTAACTTCCTTCATTACCTTTAGAATACTATACAGTAATACAGTTTCTTCATTGCCTTTACAATGTACAACAGAACATATCAGCAATCAAATGAATAACGCAGAAGGGCTACAGCTTAAGCATTGCTTGCTTTGCATGCAGCCGTCGTGCATAATACATTATTATAGGAAAAAAGAATTGAGGTATGACTTGCATAGAGATGGGATAGAAGAAAGTAGAGAGGAGAGGTCTGTCTGCTTTCGCTAGTACACAACATTAGATCACCTGCATCGCTAAATAGTAAGAATGGCAAAGTATTTTGTCACCGATGTACAGGTGAACGGTTACAGGTCATGGTCGGTTACATTACGCTATAAATTCAGAACGGCGATAATCCCACGAGGAAATTTCATGTACAATACATTTACAATGACATTATAAGATCACTGACATTCAGAGAGCAGCATTGTCTTTACAACTTTCTTAAAAAGATACATAGACTTTAAAGTTCTAATTTCAGAAGGAAGAGAGTTCCAAATATCGGGTCCAGTGTGTCTGATAGATTTCAGAGCCATCACCGTTTTAAGATTTTGTACATGAAATTTATCAGATTGCCCAATGGGATAAGAATGTATGTCCTTATTTAACTGAAATAATGAGAAAAAAGAAGTTGACAACTGACCGTTATACAAACGAAACATAAAATGTGAATTTTGCAAAAAGAAAAATAATGTAATTTACCTTCAGTGTTTTTAATTATACGAACAAAGGATCTGAATGGTCCCGATAACCTAAATTGGTGTATCACGTATAGCTTTCTTTTGCAGAAGCAATATACATATATACTGTACTGTCAATGTGACTTTTTGCAGTTGCCCAAACAATGTCACAATATGAGATGTTCTATAGTATCAACGAATTATAAAGCATAAACAAAATAGTCTTCTATTAATTAAATTAAAAAAGAATACAAAGAGAGAATGTAAGCTGTATTACAACTCCCAGCATGAGTGAATCATACTGAGAGAATTATACTTAAGATAAGAATAATGGCCAGTGGTATTTTAGCTTATCGCTTGACACTTGCCTTCAGCTATATATTATAGTAACTTGTCAATTGTCTTGAGGATGACATTGTGTGTGTTTCAACTACCAAAATAAAGGAATCGATCGAAAGAATCCACACACGTCTTAGGCTGCGTTCACATAGAAGTATACTATTCGGGTATTCGGGGCTCGTTTTCGAGGGCACGCGAATAGCTTGATTCGAACGATAGGATTTCCTCACACCGGTTCTCATAAGAGGGCACTATTCGAAAGTACCGAATAGCTGCGAATAGTATAGCAAAGTGGGAATCGAGCTTGTTCGATTTTCTTGCAGCGTATACCGTCTCTCGTTTATGAAATAATGACAATTTTGGTCTGGATTTGCCCTTAAGCAATAGTAAGCATGTAGACTGACATTCTGATGCAGTTTAGAAATTCTTAATAAAATTTGCTGGGATGTAGGAGGAAGAAATCCTCAGTGCATGGGATGGTGAGTTGACGGTGCGGGTGATGGTGTACTGGGTACCCGAATAGCGAATAGCGAATAACGAATACGGAATACCGTATACTTCTATGTGAACGCAGCCTTAGGGATGCCTTGTCTACCTGACTTATCCCTACATATTTATATATTTCTCTCATTCATTCATTCATTCATTCATTCATTCATTCATTCATTCATTCATTCATTCATTCATTTTATTTTTCATGATATATGAGGAAAAACAAATAATAGGGTGGAAAAAAACACAAAACATTTTGAAGTTTAGAAAATGCAGGAGATGGGGCGGAATGCTGAAGAAGCAATGCTTGTAGGGTGCATTCCACCTTAACGTACGAAAACAAAATATAGATAAGATAGCATTGATATTTTACATTTGTACACGAAATTCAATCTACAAAATGAATAATACAAATTACGAATGAAAACCTAACTATCCCTACACAGACACCCAGAGAAATCCAAACACTACGTCGCTGTCATGCAGAAAACAGAACGGGAAAGAAAAGACGGAGAGATGAAGAAGAAGAAAAAGAAGAACAAGAAATAATATGGTTGGAGAATAGGAGAAAGAAAGAACTTTTTTGTCCATTGAGAAGACATGAAGTGCAGAGTGAATGGAACCGCTAAGCTATTTGCAAAATATGAAGGGAACAATGAAAGTGAATATTCCAGTAATTCTGAAATCATTAAAAAGTCAACAAAATTTGACCTGTTCAATTTAAATGTGAAAAATATATATGTTTAATGACAACGTTCAAAAGTATCTATATAATTTTTTTTTAAAGATTCTTGAACTTAACTTTAAAGCGATTCAAACTTGGGGCCTTTTTTATCACTAAGGCTATTCCAAAATGTTGGTTCAAGGAAAGTAAATGTGGATTGAGTGAATATCGTTATGGTTAAAGGTAAATGAAATTCATTAGAATGAGGAGTCGGATATCTGTGAAAGGAGTTGTTTCTCACAAACGTATCAGTAAAAGTGGGAGGTAATAAATTATTACTGAATTTATACATTAATTGGCCAAGATGATACTCATGTTAGAATATTAGAATATCATATTAGAATATCATTTCCCAAAGATATAAAATTGCATTCTTACTAGTACACTGTATTCATTGGCACTCATTTGGGAGTTGCAGACTAGAAATTACATCAAAGTAGAAAAGTAATAATATGAATTAGCTGGCAGGCTTTTCAATCAGATGGAAGATTAAATGTGCAGCCAAACTATCAGATACTGAATCTTTAAATTAAGTTTGCGGCAGCATATTGTGCGATGGTGTGCACATTGCATCAATGTATTCGTTTGTTTGATCTTTTTTTTTTCATGAAAAGGGAATTAACGTAATGTTGCTCCTTTCCATTCGACCACAGCTCTGGAGATCAATTATCCGGAACTGGCTGAAATGTTGTTTGATTCCAGACATTTTTTTTTTTTTTTGGGGGGGGGGGGGCGGGGGGCCTGTGAGGTTATAATCAAAATATGGTAAAACAGTGAATGGTTGTGAATGACTTTATTAGACATTAAGATTACAGTCCTCTGGACTTGTGTCCATGCTGTACTATATCAGTAAGAAGATGTTTGGAGGATTTCAAGGGTAATGACTGCCCCCCAAGGAAAAACGCAGTATCTAACATTTTTGGCGATTTTCACTTTTTTGCATAAATATAGTCAGTGGGCAATCCTTCTTCATATGACATATTCAGATTTTTGAAAAAATGTTTAGAAAGCCACTTTTCCGTAACTGCCAAACGCAGTATCTACACTCAACTTGCACTTTCCCCAAGGAAAAACGCAGTATCTACATGATGAATATTTCCCCAATAGTGGAGCGGCATAGCTTGAAAAATTAGAGGAATTGTGCATTTTATGATAAAAGCACCAAATTTCGCACACATGTTGACAATGACATTTGAAATAAATTCAGATATTGGGCCATCGTAAATAGCGCCCTCAGCGGCCATGGCAGCCATTTTTAAAAATGGCCGCCATAAATGCCATTTTTCGTAAAAATTTACAAATTTCAGAAGAAAAAATCGATAAGATTTTGCAAACGAGTGGGAAGTAACATCTAAAGTAGATTTAGATATTGGGCCACAGCAAATTGCGCCCTCAACGGCCATGGCAACCATTTTCAAAATGGCCGCCATAAATGCCATTTTTCGCAAAAAAAAAATTAAAAATTTCAGAAGGGAAAACCAGTAAGATTTTGCAAACGAGTGGAAAATAACATCCAAAATAAGTTCAGATATTTGGCCATCGTAAATAGCGCCCTCAACGGCCATAGCAGCCATTTTTTTTTTCAAAATGGCCGCCATGAATGCCATTTTTTGTAAAAGTTTACAAATTTCAGAAGGGAAAATCAATGAGATTTTGCAAATGTGTCGGAAATAGCATTCAAAATAAAATCAGATATTGGGCCATCGCAAATTGCGCCCTCAACGGCCATGGCAGCCATTTCTTTTTCAAAATGGCCACCATAACTGCCAGTTTTCATAAATTTTAACAATTTCAGAAGAGAAAATCAATAAGATTTTGCAAACGAGTGGGAAATAACATTCAAAATAAATTTAGATATTGGGCCATGGCAAATTGTGCCCTCGACGGCCATGGCAGCCATTTTTTTTTCAAAATGGCCACCATAAATGCCAGTTTTCTTAAATTTTAAAAATTTCAGAAGAGAAAATCAGTAAGATTTTGCAAACGAGTGGAATAAAACATTTAAAATGAATTTAGATATTGGGCAAATTGAGCCCCCTAATGGTCATGGCAGCCATTTTTTCAAAATGGTCGCCATAAATGCAATTTTTTTTTCTCTGAATTTACTAATTCCAAGAAAAGTCAATAAGATCTTGCACTCAATTTAAAAATTTCGTTTGAAATATATCTTGCGCCTATGTATTACATTATTGTAAATAGCGCCCTCAATGGCATTTGCAGCCATTTTTCAAATGGCCACCATGGATTCCATTATTTCTTATTTCCTGATTTCACAAAAGGAAAAGTCAATAAGATTTTGCACACAATTTGAAAATCATGTTTGAAATAAATATTTGTATTAGATTATCATAATAGATATTTGTATTAGATTATTATAATACTGCCCTCAACGGCCATTGCCGCCATATTCCAAAATGGCTGCCATTGTCATAATCATTTTGTTTTAAAAAATGGTAATTTCAGAAAAAAAGTCAACAAATGTGTACATAAATTGAAAATCATATTTAAAATCAAACAATATGTGACAGTGCACCTCAAAACGAACATAAAGTCGCACACACTGATTTTGCGTGAGGACTGAAAATAAGTGGAATAGGCCAATCTAGACGAACTTGACTTTTTCATATTTTCTGAAAGAGCGGGTCTTCTTTTACATTATGCTAAAATTTGGAATCATAAAACGGGCAGGAAAGTGTGTTTTTTAGCAGTTTATCTCGAACATTTTTGGTAGAATAGTGTGATTAGGTGTGTCTTTAGAATCCCCTTTTCATTTCTGAAAAACCTTGTCCACACTCTTCACTTTCAACTCTAATAACTTTTGAAAGGATAGTGCTACTGCTTGGAAAGTTAGCATTAATCATGGACAGAATGTGTTAATGAGGCATGCTTAATTTCAGTTTAATCTGATAATCTCTTCATTGTTGTTACTCTGGTGGTTTACTTCCTGATTTTTGTCCCATTTATCGCACAGCCAGCACGGTTTGGTGAAGATTAAGCGCTTGAATAGACACTGTACTTCAGAGCCTCTTTTCTCAGTTCACACTTTTCCTGAGTTAGTGCTTTCTTTCCAATGTTTAAATAGGTTAGGAGAGTCCATTTAATTTGACTTATACATCATTTTAAAGCTTAAAGTCTGCTTTTTCAGAATATGGTCTTAACTAAAAATTCATATCTGGCGACTTTTTGTTTGTTTTGAGGTGCAGGGTCACATATAATAACTAGGTTGCATTAACTGTAGAAATTGTTCCTTCGCAAATTTTCAAGAAGAAAAAAAATGCTAATAACGGTAATTGCAGCCATTTTCCAAAATGGCTGTCATAGATGCCATTTTTCTTTTATGAAGATGTCCTAATGCCGGAAGAAGACAATAAACATTTTTTGCGCAAGTTGACAATTACACCAATGATGAATGCATATTTTAGGTGGCAAACATGAAAAATTTCCGAAAAAGAGTAATATGAATATCCAGGATAATGGTGCCATGTATCAACTTTGATAGTTACACCATATCATTGAATATATGGGACTATATGACGTGTATCTATTTTAAAATGTAACTTCCTAAACATTCTTAAGACATTCTTAATGGCCTTTCATTTTACGAAAAAAGTTAATTTACTTTATGCTATGCTTCCATAAAAACACATACATTCGATATCCATACTGTTAGCCGTCACACGCGAAATACTGCAATTAGAACTAAACTGAAAACTGCAATTAGAACTAAACTGAAAACCTTTTTATGCTCCCAGTCTTTTGTCCTTGTCCTCAGCACCAAGTTATTCAAGTGATTTCATGGTACCGATACATCTTATAATATAGCATTTTTGTTATTCAAACACTGCGAGATTTGTATGCAGTCTGGTTTGTGCGATATCTATGTGGTTCATTAGTTTATTACTCATCGATTTTTTGTACTGGTGTAATTTTAGTTGGTCAAGACAAACAAATCCGTTCTCCGTGTAAAATTATATGCCTATGAACTCGGGAACCTACAGTTTTACAAGCTTTAAAGCTTTTATGTAGGCCCCATCATATTTCTTACACTTACTAGTGACATTTTCATACGATGTGACCATGTACATTTGTGTCAAGTATATTTTCTTTTTCTTTTTCTTCTGCAATCAAAAGACATGATTGTATATATTTTGTACTCTTGTTTTGTCAATAATTTTGTAATGTCATCATTGAGAAAATGGAAATATGCAATAAATTTGAACTGAATTGAACTGAGATGAATTTAGAACTAACCCATGAATGAAACCTTTTTATTTTATTTAAATTTCTTTGAACACCAGATTGCATTAGATATAATTGCTCTTTAGCAGTGTGTGGAAGCCATTTTGACAAAGAGCTGCCATTGCCGTTGGGGACGATGTTTAAATGGTGGCTCAATATCTTCATTTAAAATTCAAATTCAAATTCAAACTTGAATGTATTTGAATGTCTTTTGTCACTTTGCACAAGAGATTGTATTGTCTTCTGGCATTATATTTTCAAGAAATAAATGGCTGCCATGGTCGTTGATGGTGCCATTTGTAATGGCCTCATATATTATTTTCTTTTGAATATAATTTTCAACATATGTACAAATTTCATTGATTTTCTCTGTGAAATTAGCAAATCTTTCCAAAAAAAAAAAACAAACAAACAAACAAACAAACAAACCGAAAATAAAAAAGAAGCAGACATCCATGGCGGTCAGCATGGCCCTTGAGGGCGCCTTCTAAGAAGACCTTATACTTAAATTTATTTTTGAGCAGAATTTTCAACTTGTTATGCAAAGTCTTATTGACTTTTCCTTCTGACATCAGCAAATTTTTTGGGGAAAAAAAAGGTGGGGGGGGGGGCATCCATGGCAGCTGTTTGAAACTTGGCTGCTATGGCTGTTGAGGGTGCACTTTTGGATGGCCTATTATCAAATTCAGTTTGAATGTAATTTTCCACCTTTGCGGAAATTCTGATTGACGTCTGCAACACTTTACGAAAAAAAGACACTCATGGTGGCCATTTTGAGAAATGGCTGGAATGGCCATTGAGGGGGCAATTTGCAATGGCCCAATAAGTTTACTTTTGAATGTAATTTCCTACCTGTTTGCAAAAATCTCGTTGGCTTTCCTTTCTGATGTTAGTAAATCTTTTCGAAAATATAGCATTTATGGCGGCCATTTTGAAAAATGGCTGCCATGACCGTTGAGGGCGCAATTTCCGATGGCCCAATATCGAGATTTATTTTTAATGTCATTTCCCATTTATAACCAAAATTTCATTGACTTTTCCTTTTGTAATTAGCATTTTTCTTAATGAAAAAGTGGCACTTATGGTGCCCATAAAAAAAAAATGGCTGCCATAGCCATTGAGGGCGCAATTTTCAATTGCCCAATATCTGGATTTATTTTGGATGTAATTTCACGCTTGTTTGCACAAAAAAGAAAAAAAAAATTGGCTTTCCCTTCTGAAATTTGCATTTTTTATCAAAAAAATGGCATTTGTGGCGGCCATTTTGAAAAAATGGCTACCATGGCCGTTGAGGGCGCAATTTCCGATTGCCCAATATCTAGATGTATTTTGAATGTAATTAACATTTATGGGCAAAATCTTATGAACTTTTCATCGAAGAAGTGGCACATTAGACAGCCATTTAAAAAAAAAATGGCTGTCATGGACGTTGAGGGCGCAGTTAACAATGGCAAAATATTTAAATTCATTTTGAATGTAATTTCCCACTTGTTTGCAAAATCTTACTGGCTTTCCCTTCTGAAGTTAGCAAATGTTTTGAAAAAATGAAATTTATGGCGGCCATTTTGAAAAATGGCTGCCATCGGCGTTGAGGGCGCTATTTCTGATGGCTCGATATTTAGATTTATTTTGAATGTAATTTTCCACTTGTAACCAAACTCTTGTTTACTTTTCTCTCCTAAAATTAGCAAATTTTACGAAAACATTGCATTTATGGCAGCCATTTTGAAAAATGGCTGCCATGGACGTTGAGGGCGGTATTTACGATGGCCCAATATCTAAATTTAATCTGTACGTGATTGTCAACCTGTGTACGAAATTTGGTGCTTTTATCACAAAATGCACAATTGTTCGGCTATGCCGCTCCACTACAAGGAAAAACGCAGTATCTACAAAGCTAGTCTTAATTGCCAGACACTGTTATTTATATATGTGAATACTTTGCCGGTTGTTCTGTAATTTGAACGTAAATTACTTTCTTTAGATATACTTGCTCAATAATAAGACATAATGTTCAAAATATCTAACCGAAACAATACTGATTAGTAAATATTTTGATGAGAGCGTGATCCTAATATAAAACACAGTGTGTGATTAAGACTAACCGAGTGCACATTAAACAATACAACACAACACTGACAGCTTGCAGCTAGCTGCACTGATGCTGTGCAGCAGTCAGCACAGGGCCCGGCTAGTCAGCATACAGTGGGAGTGTGTACTTGGAATAAAACAAAATGTTGTCGTGGGGAAAATTACTCGTGAGCCTAGCCCTCAAGAAAAATTTATCTGCAGATAATGAGTAAGTTATTAAAAGCTATTTCAATATTGAAAGAATAAAGCTGATTGTTTGTCACACGAAGCGAAGTAAACACAATGCATGTTTGTCACACGAAGCGAGGTAAACACAAATGCATACATTTGTGTTTACTTCGCTTCGTGTGATAAACGATCAGCTTTATTCTTTCATATTTTACCTCAATGATGAACATTATTGTTGTGTTATGGGGTAGGACTTTGTGGCAGTTTCATAACACAAAAGTAAAGACAGACGCAGAAATAAGGTTTGATTCGGAGACGGTACTAGAGGTACATCTTGCTGGCTTGAGGCTTTATTGGCACGGACCTCACGGCCCTAGTTACGATGGTGTACATGCGCGTACAATATAGTGCCGTTGCCAAGGGCATACTATAACTGGTTACATTATACAACATCCCCCTCTCCTTAAAGAAAGTTACAGAGTGTACCTTTTATCACACCAAGTTTGTTTTCTATGCCAGTACCAATACTTTTGAAATTCGTTTTCAAATGAACTAACAAGCTGCAACACTTTAATCATTTTCATATAACAGCTAAAACAGTGTATGCACGCTTTTCAAAACATTCCGTTAGGTTGCACACTTATGATAGTTACATAATACACATTTCAACTAACTTCATTCATCTAGTGAGTACTAGTTGTATGCGTCGGTGCGTATGCAACCGAATGATGCAAAGGTACCTCCTTTGCTTGCTAGTTAGCACAGAAAACCTCAACTTTCAACAATTCAGAGTTAATGCTGAATTACACGACTCTATTGACCAGAGTTTGTTGTATATTTAATAAAGACTCTCTGATAGAGCTGTTCTGCAGTTAACATAGATCAACAAAATTTGATAACTTGGGTGTCTGAAGACTGATGTGGATACTGTTTAACACATTGTGTTATCACAATTACAACTCTTGTATTCTCATGTATATAAGTGTCTATGTTAATCACTTCTCACATAAAAAGTAGGACATTATAATATTATCCATCAGTGTTGTTTATAACAGTACAACCTGGTATATCATAATGTAACAACAATGTTCAGGAGTCTACCCAGTCTTGGGGCTATGCAATTATGTTGCATGACTCATTTTCAAAATTTAGAACTTATATACATCATCTCCTCCCCCACTACGCATTTGAAGATATCTCATCTATGCGTGTATGCACACTATGTGTCTCGATAACGCAGTGGCTTTCTGACCACTCTACCGGACCTAGTAACTGTGGTACCTGGCTCCAACTGCTTGTAACCAGTCCTTCCAGTTTTTAGGATTGGTTTGGGAGGGAGTTGTGTTGGAGTGTTGTGTGGTTCTGTTACATCTCCATCAGCGAAGCTCACTCGTCTATGTACTGGAAGCATAGCTTCTGTGCTTTGTGGAGGGGTTTTGACGGAAGGAACCTCGCGAAGGTGGGAACGGTTCCTCCTGAGCCGTGTTCCATTGGGTGTCTCCACCTCATAGGAGTGTGGTTCCTTGCAGACTTTTGTCACCCGGGCAGGGATCCACGTTTGGTCCTGGGCATCTCGGAGTCTAACTCTCTGTCCCACATGTAGTGCCGGAAGACTGGGTCCCGCCATCATGTCATGGTCCTCCTTCATTCGCTGCTGTCGTTTCACCAGATTGTCATAGATCTCATCTGAGTTACGATGACTGGAGACGTGGTGACTTGGAAGGGTAGTGCGTATCTGTCTTCCAAGCAGGAGCTCAGCTGGGGAGGGAAGATTGGATCCCAGTGGGGTTGCACGGTAGTGTAGAAGTGCAATCTGGATATCTTGACCAGTTTCCTTGCATTTCTTCATGAGGGATTTGATGGTCCTCACATTCCTTTCAGCCATCCCGTTCGACCGGGGGTACCTCGGCGATGAGGTTGTGTGCTTGATTCCCCACTTCTTGCACATGGTTTTGAATGGTTGACCAGCATATTGGGGTCCATTGTCTGAAACAATCTGTGCTGGTACTCCAAAGAGGCTGAATGTTGCGCTGACTATATTTGCAACTGTCCTACTACTCGTGTTTGGGAGTTTGTGGACAAGGGGATACTTTGAGTAGTAGTCTGTTATCAGCAGATAGTCTTCTCCTTCCAGGGTGAACAGATCAGTGGCTAGTTTGGTCCACGGGGAAGGTGGGATCTCGTGTGGTTGAAGTGGTTCCTTCTGGTTCCTAGCTTGGTGGGCTTGGCATGCCTCACATGCTTTCACAAGTTTCTCAATGTCACTGTCTATTCCAGGCCAGTATACTGTCTCTCTTGCCAGCCTTCTCGTTCTCTCTATCCCCATGTGGCCTTGGTGCAACTGACTCTTGATGTCATCCCGTAGTGATTGAGGAATGAGAACTCGCTTCCCCTTGAATATCACACCGTTTGAGATGCCGATTTCATCTCTGAATGGCCAGAAGCTTCTGATAGAAGTAGGGAGTTCCTTGATTGTATCAGGCCATCCGGTGACAACTGTTTGCCAGAGTAATTTGAGGACTGGGTCTCTGGCTGTCTCATCCTGCAGTTGCTTCTGCTTTGGTTCCTCAAAGCTAGTTAGGTCAACTCCGTGAAAATCCTCAATGTCCAAGTGTACTTCATCCACTTGCTGGTCAAGTGGAATGTCTTGTCTCTTGTGGGGATTTGGCAGTCTGCTCAGGGCATCTGAGAGTACCATGTTCTTGCCTGGCTTGTAGCGTACCTGGCAGTCATAGCCTTGTATCTTGATCAGTAGGCGTTGGAGACGAGGTGGTGCACTTGAAAGTGGTTTCTTCCAGATCATCTCGAGGGGTTTATGATCTGTTTCCACCGTGAATGTCCTTCCAAACAGGTAAGTATGGAACCTTGTAATGCCAAATACTAGTCCAAGTGCTTCACGCTCGATGTTTGAGTAGTTTGCCTGTGCAGGTGATAGGCCTTTGGATGCGAATGCTACTGGAATTCCTCCTTGTAAAAGGCACGCCCCTAGGCCTTTCTGGGAGGCATCTACCTCAACAGTAGTCTCTTCCTGAGGATTGAAGTACTTCAGGCATGATTCAGGAGTGATCGCCTGCTTCAGATCATCAAAGGCATGTTGGTGATCCTCCTGCCAGAGGAATGGTATGTCTTTCTTGAGTAGGTCCCGAAGTATGGACGAACGTTCCGCGTAGTTGGGAATGTATGGTGCTAAGTACGTGAAGAATCCAAGACTCGTCTGCAGGTCATCCTTGTCCTGAGGTGTGGGCATTTGACGAACATCTTCCACTTTCTTGGGGTCGGGGCGTATGCCATCAGCTGTGTAGACAGAGCCAAAGAACTCTATGTGGTCTGTCTTAATGTGGCATTTGGTGCTATTGAAGACTAACCCTTCACGTCTGGCTGTCTCCATGAGCTGGAGGAGGTTGTGGTCATGTTCGGCTTCTGTCTGGCCGAAAACAGCAATGTCATCTGCAATTCCTACACAGCCAGGGACCTGTGCAATGATGTGGTCCATGCGTTCCTGGAATATATCCTGGCTTACCGACAGTCCAAACGGTAAGCGCTGGAAGCAGTAGCGACCAAAGGGTGTCCTGAAGGTGGTCAACTCTTGTGATTTCTTCTCCAAGTGTACAGACCAATAGCCCGATTTTGCATCAAGCTTCGAGAAGAACTTGGCACCGCTGAATGCTGGGTTCAGCTCCTCTAAAGTAGGTATCTTGTGAGGGCACCTTCGAAGAGCATTGTTCAGTCTTTTGGGGTCAAGACATACTCTTAGGCTTCCGTCCTTCTTGACACTTGTCGTTAGGGAGCTACACCACTCTGTGTAGTGTTGAACTTTGCGGATAACACCTTCCTGCTCCATCTTGTTTAGTTCTGCCTTCAACTTATCACGGATGTGGACACTGCACTTTCTAGGGGGGTCTATTGAAGGCGTTGCATCGTCCTTGAGATAGAGGATGGCTTCCCCCTTGAAGTTTCCAATTGTGTCAAACTGATGGGGGTACATCTCTTGTAAGTCTTTGATAGACTTGATTGGATGGCTGTCCTGGAGGCTTCTTCCAGGGATGTTTCTGATTTCGTTGATGGTGACAACTCCCAACGTCTTACATCCAGGTAGTCCCAAGATTGCTGGGCCTGCAGCATCTGTGATGTAAAGGAGTTATTGAGACCATGGAGATTGCTTGTACCTGCATCCGAGTGTGATGGATCCCAGGCATGTAATCTGAGTGCCATTGTATGCGCTAAGTTGTGCACTCGTAGGCGTGATCATCTGTCTCCACGTCTGTGGGTACATGTCTTTCAAGATACGCAACGGTAGAACATTACCACCTGCTCCTGTGTCCACTTTTAGGCTCAGGGTAGCTCTTCCTGTGCGTTTAGGACAGACGATTTCAACATCCACAAATGCCTCCTTTGTGTCTTTGGAGCCAATGGAATGAAAACTGACTTCAACGTTATCTTCCTGCTCCTGCCATGGGCGTTCATGAGGGTTATTTTCAGTGACAGCATCAACCGATTTGTTCCAGTCCCGTTGGGACGGGCTCCGATCTCTGTCCTTCCCTCGATATGTGGATTGGTTTCTGAACCTTCGGTTCCTGGATCGATTGCGTCCCTTTTGTTGGGTGGTTGATCCGCCCGTGTGTCTGGGTTGTGTCTTGCTTTCATGCTTGGTTTTTCGACACATCTTTGCCCAATGACCGATGTTACCGCATGCCTTACAATAGTCTTTGTAAGCAGGACATCGCTTTGGGGGGTGGGACAAACCGCAGTTTCCACAGTGCTTCTTTGACGCAGGTGATATGGCACCGATGTTGGTGTCATTGTCCAGTGTTTGGAGGCATTGACGTCCGGCCATGATTGCCTCGTATTTGCGTCCGGTTTCGATCAGTTTGTCTGCATTGAAACCTTTTGGCTGATCAAGCAAATCCTTTTGAAATGCTTCTATTGGTGTGGATGCGATCACGAGCTCTACCAGTCGTTCACATAACTCATCGGCTTTGAAGTCACACTCTACTGCTTTACTTCGACATCTGTTAACGAACTCATCGATTGATTCACCTGGCTTCTGCCTGTATCTCATGAGTTCCAGACGGTGGATTCTGAAATTGACCTTGACCTTTAGTTGGTCTTCAAAGAGGTTCCACAGTTTTGCTGGATTGTTTTGGTCATCAGTAGAGAGGCCAGATGCATTAATCTTACGAAGGCCTTCATTGCCAACGGCAATCTTTATCTTTGTTGCCTGTTTGATAGGATCAACAATATTATGGTCCAAAAAGCAAAGCTCTGTTCTTTGTCGGAAAAGCTTAAACTCTTCTGCCACATTGCTAGCGCTCCAATTCATTTCAGGGAATTTAGCCATAATGTAACTGTGCTTAACTCGTGAATATCAGCATTAAACAAAAATTGACAGTACGATGTACTCTAACAACATGGAATGAATACAATATTGCGTGTGACAGTATACGATTCAATATAAATATCCCACAATAAATTCAAAATCTGATAAAACATCCAAAATTTGAATATTCATATTCCAAACGGTTACCTCTAAATAATTCAGATGGGGAATTATTTAAACCATAAATCCACAAAAATATCCTTTGTATACAGTCTATACTGGGTAAGTATAATTACCAAAATCTTTATCTTATTTATCAATTTATTTTTAGTTTAAGTCTGGGCTATAAAATAATTTATAATAACAGTTAAATTATAACCAGTACAATATTAATAATTGGTGGTTGCAACCAATCCAAACTCATCAACCAATATTGTAATTATGTTTACTTAGAACATAACAATATTTTCAATTCTTCACAAATCAATGTATATTGGAACAAATAACAACATAAGCATCATTATTAATAAACTTTCAGCGCTTTATAAGAGACCACTATTATTATTATTATTAAATATCACACGTACAGGAAAATATGTGACCTGTTACTTAGCTAAAGTAATACTGCAGTAAGTACTTCACAAGATCTAAAATAATATTGGCATAAATATACTCACAGAATATGCGCTGGACCTTTTCCTTGCGTCTCAATACTCTCATTCACTCGTGTACTTTGATATAACAATACAATGTAATAACTCATATCTGTGTCCATTTATATCTTAGGCAGATGTTAACAGAGTCCAAATGCCTGATTTTCTTTTTTTTAAATCAAAATTTATTTATTTTATTAGGGCACTTAAATATCAAATAACATTACGTTGTATTATCTGAATAGCGTCTTTCACTCAAAATCACAGTCGTAAGGCTAGGCGTCACGTAATCTAACTTGACATTAGACTCGACTGCAATGAAAATCTGTGGCAATATCCATCCGCGATGGGCTGACGTACGCTAGCTGGCTGTCGGGCTTGCTCCTTCGCAGGCGCTAGGCTCAGGATGCGGCGGCTGCAGCGTCCGCGTTTGGCTCTCCGCTGGTCGATGGGCTCGGTGAGGTAGAATCCCGGGTCCTGTCCGTGACTCTCCTGTAGTCTGGTTGCTGTGGATGTGCCGATAATGTTCCACACTGCAAAGTGCATTCGCTTGCTGAACGATAAAATTGGCGACTGACGAGGTAATGTGTGCTGCAGAGCGTCCATTAGCTCACACATTACACTTAGATCTAGTGATAGATCTACCGAGAAGTGTGCTTCCAAGTCCAAATATCCATGCGGTACACGTATGATCACTGTGCCGGTAGATTTTGAAGCTACGCTGCGACATGTAACGTTAGACTATTTGTGCTCAGTCATGAATCAAATAGTACGAACACTGGAACAGATTTTGCAATCAAGGTAATCAAGCGTAATATAGCCAATGTTTCATTTCATGAATGCATCGGCAGAGCGTCCATAAACATGCATTTATGACCGTAACTAGATTGTTACCTTGCTTGATTGAAAACTTGGTCCGTGCGCTGGTGCCGTACCGTAACTATCGTAGCTATGCGTATGCTGTGTCAAAGCTACGCGCATACGATCCGCGTCGAATCAGACGATTGCTCGGTCAGTCCAGAAAAGTGTCATTTCGTCACTTTGATTTCGCGTCTTTGGCTGGTCCACAAAAAATATCCCACCGCTGCCACCATGTTGTGTTATGGGGTAGGACTTTGTGGCAGTTTCATAACACAAAAGTAAAGACAGACGCAGAAATAAGGTTTGATTCGGAGACGGTACTAGAGGTACATCTTGCTGGCTTGAGGCTTTATTGGCACGGACCTCACGGCCCTAGTTACGATGGTGTACATGCGCGTACAATATAGTGCCGTTGCCAAGGGCATACTATAACTGGTTACATTATACAACAATTATCCGTACTATAACTTGTCGTGAAGTAACTTTGTTAGGCCTAGACCCTTGTCAAAATTCCTCAGGCTCCGAATCCGAAAGTTTCTTCGAAAGGCAATAGATCTATTTCTGTTGTATCGGATAAACGTCAGGTTATGTAACATGTTACACCCTCCCTTAGATCTAAGTCTAAGTCTTTAGACTTGTCTAGACAGTAACGTTTGAGTCTTGCGTCTCTTTTCTAATGTTAGACTTAACGTTAATCAGAACTTTCAGGGTCCGTATTCCGAAAGTCTAAAGAAAGATCTAGTGTAGGACTTGAATAGGCCTACTCTAGGGCAGGCCTGTAGTAAGAAGTCTAAAACTTAACCACTTTTTAGAATCCTAAGTCTAGTGAAGTGTCAATGTTCAATTATCTACTCCATACCATACTTAGGCCTATGTCTTAAAATTACAGAGTTGACAATACTATAGATTAGGGTCCATGGGAAAAATAGGTACCCACGGTAAATGGACGAAATAGAGAAAGTTAAGAATAAGTTGTATTTTAATTCTTATCGGATCTAGACAGTGTCAAGACCCTAACCGGTTAGTGAGACTGGGTTGCGTAAAATGCATGCATGATCCCATGCTGCATGCTACATAACTTACAAGTAAAAAAAGTTAGGCCTACATTACAAATTTACATGACGTTAAACTTAGGTTCAATCCAGAAGGAATAGGCCTAGAGAGCGGATGTCACTTCATTCTAGACCGGTTCTAGATGCATTTTTTTTTTCTAATCAAAGAGTCCTGGCTCGTGTAGGGCTTAAACCTTCTGCAGTTCTAACGTTAGGCTATTTTTTTTTTTCTGTGAGCATCGTGCATGTATAGCCTGAGGCGGTAGACTCGTGTAGCCTGCTACGTAGCCAGCCTAGAATAAACGCTATAAAAACTAGACCTAGTCTAGATCGATCTAGGTCCAGACATCCGATTTAGATTTATTTTGGTCTAGACAGACTGTAACCTAGACTGTACAGATCTAGATCTAGTATTCTAGATGCTAGTTAGCGGCTAGGCCATGTAGCATCACATTACAGCCCTGGCAAGCTTCATATCAAACACGTATCGACGTAACGTTAGGCCTACAGCAAGATCGGTCTGGGATACACTTTTAAGCAAAACGTTCCAAGAACGATCTGTTATTTAATAATCTTATGAAGCCTACTCTGTAATCAGGGGATAAATGGGAGGGGGGGGGGGATGGAGGATGCATCCCCCAGGGCCAGAGAATACTTGAACAATGATGTATACATGCATACATAATTATGGCAGAAGATTAATCCTAGTCATTCCGCTGTAGATACTGCGTTTTTCCTTGGGGAAATTCGTTCCATTGTAGATACTGCGTTTTTCCTTGGGGAAATCAGTCAATTGCGTGGGGTTTCCCCAAAGTATCTACATTTTCAACAATAACTGAAAAACAAAACAAAAACACAAAATGATATTTTCCAGGAAAATTGGTAGCTAGATAAACTAAAATTCCACAATGAATGAATTTTTCAAAAGAGTATATTTTCCAGGGGCTTAGGCAAAAAGATAAAATAGTGAATATCTCGGTTGTTTAGAAATGGAGCTGGATGTAGATACTGCGTTTTTCCTTGGGGGGGGGGGCAGCATTATGATACAACAAATGTCAAACGGATGTTAGAAATGGCAGCAATATTTTATAGCCAGTGATCCCCCCCCCCCCTTTGCGCCGCGGCAGGGGGTCTGTGGTTAACAATGTGACATCCATGCAGTCTAATCATTTTAGCGTTGTATTGGCCTAATATTGAAATGACGGAATCCATGATTTGGTGAACGTAAAAGAATCCTTGTTGCATAGTATGAATTCCAGAATTAGTTGGCATTGATGATCTCAAATTTGCCTTCTCTCAGATTCATCAGGTTCACCAAGTTCAGTTCCAGCCAGTAAAGGCTCTACAAATGACAGAATTCAACAAATCAAGAAGGAGTTGCGGGAACATTATATTAGGATGTACAGCAGTGTGCGCACTTCACCTCTTTATTCGGAATCGTCAGTGAAGCTGGAGGAAATATACACAAATTTAGTGATGCTGTCTCATGATAAGAGCGATGAAGAAATAGACATCAATTACGATGATTTCATTGAACACTTGGAGCAGATTGGCACTGAAAGAGGTATGCCAAAACGTATTGCAATTAGCGGAGAAGCGGGTGTTGGCAAGACAACTTTCCTTGCTAAACTTGTACTTGACTGGGCTTTGGGAAGATGTCTGCAGACCATTGATCTCCTTTTCCTAATTCATCTTAGGGGAATCGAAGAGAGTACATGCTTTAGTCATACCATCATGAACAATTTGTCTGATGACCTGGACT
The DNA here is from genome assembly GCA_033980235.1 of Diadema setosum. NCBI lineage: Eukaryota > Metazoa > Echinodermata > Echinoidea > Diadematoida > Diadematidae > Diadema > Diadema setosum. The sequence continues at coordinate 3,360,878 of CM067077.1, read as the reverse complement.
GTGATTGGGTTGCATTAGACGAATACATTCGAACGAACCAGCAGAAAGTACTGATTCTCTATGACGGTCTTGATGAGTACGGTCAGGATATTAGCGTAAAAGCTTCAAGAGATGCCACCCCTGCAGTGATCAAGTGCGAGAAGTTCAAAAATTCCAGAGTTATTGTTACCACTAGACCGTGGAAAGCAGATCGGATAAGATCCGATGAGAAATTGAAGAAGCAGTACACATTTGTTAAGATTAAGGGCTTCAAGCCAAGAGATGTTTCCTGCTACATTTCGAAATTCTTCCAAAACAACGAAGAGGCCAAAGAGAGTCTCATTAGATTGATGACAGAGGAGGACAGCCTTGTAGCACAGAATATGGCACCCTACCCCATTTACTGCAGCATGCTTTGTTTCATTTGGCAGAACGAAGGAAGCCGCAGTGTGATTCAGGAACTAAAGACATTTTCCAAACTCTTCGACCAATTGATCATCCTTCTTAAAGAGCACTATGCTGGTAAGGTGACTGACCAAGAAGACCAACAAAAGAAATTGGAGCAAGGTGGCGATTGTTTGCAGAATTTTGGCAAAGATGCTTTCTATAGTCTCCTTCGTAACGAACTTGTATTCAGAGGAAAAGATCTCACTGCAAGTGAAATGGATTTACAGACGGCATGTGATATTGGGGTCCTCACAAGAGAGAAGCGTTTTGTTTCAAAGTGGGAAAACAACAAGAGAAAAACCGAACTTGTGGTTGAATACCGAATTCCCCACAAGTTATTTCATGAGTATCTAGCGGGAATACATCTGGCATGGCTGTATGAGAACAACCTGGAGGAGTTCAACCAGCTGACAAAACAGCTGATTGATGACTACCAGTTGTATCGATACCTCCTCTACTTCACTGCAGCACAAGGACTAGATGTTGGAACGGCTGTCCTAGGTTTCTTATGTGAGATGTTGAATGATGAGGATCGGAACAAACTGTTGTTTGTCATTGATGTCGCGTTTGAATGCAATTATCTGGATGCCGCCAAGCTTCTGATTCCTCATCTTAACACACTTTCATCATTGGAGATCAAAGGATATATGCACAATGAAGATCGATGGATGTATGTACTTCAGGCCTGTGGTTACTCTGTAAGCATTTCTCACCTCTCCTACACATCACTACGTTTCTATATTACTGTTATGCCACAGACACAGCAGCTAGGTACATCATTATAGCTTTATTTTCACGAGAGTTATGATTGTGCGTTAATTCTTATAATTCTCATGACCTGTTTTAATTCTACAGTCAAAGTTCATTTGTTGTATTTTGTGTGCCTCACACACACATACACACACGCACAATGAGTGGCCGGATCACAAAGAAAACGAGGATGTCAGTCGCATACCCAAGTTGTGATATTCAACTGACCATGCATTCAGCATTGATATCTCTGCAAGTTGTTGGCACAATTTTCATTGAAAAATACCAGATATATTCCTCTTTCCATCATTTCTGTACAGATTATTGCATATTTCATGAGTAACACAAACGCAGAACTGAATGTCTTAATGTTGTACTTCTTCAATCATCAGGCATCGGAGCGGTCAGACACGTGTGATATAGCAGACAAGGACGATAGCCCTGCTTCTACTGCTCGACTTGCTGGTCGAGGCATTTGCTCACTACCCAATCTCAGATCAATGGATCTGTTCCACGTCTCGCTGCATGACGCGTTCTACACAGGAATGGCTTCTTTGGCCTCACAATCGAAGGTTAGAATCTTCTGTTCAAAGAGTATTACTATTTTCTTTACTTTGCAAAGAAACCGCACACTCAGGAAAAGTGTGAACTGAGAAAAGAGACTCTGAAGTACCGTGTCTTTTCGAGCACTTATCTTTACCAAGCCGTGCTGGCTGTGCGATGAATGGGAGAAAAAACATGATGAAAACCACCGGAGTAACAGCAACGAATAAATTATTAGATTAAACTGAAATTAAGCATGCCTTATCAACACACTCCGTCCTTAATTAATGTCAACTTTCCAAATAATAGCATCATCCTTTCAAAAGTTATTGGAGTTGAAAGTGAATAGTGTGTACAAGGTTTTTAAGAAATGAAAAGAATAATCTAAAGCCACATTTAATCACACTCTTTGCAAAAAAAAAAAAAAATGAAAAAAAAAGAGATCATATGCTAAAATCACACTTTTCTGCCCGTTTATGATCCCAAATTGTAGCATAATGTAGAAGAAGACTTGCTCTTTCAGAAAATATGAAAAAGTCAAGATCTGCTCGGTTGACCCATTTCACATGTTTTCAGTCCTCACACAAAATCAGTGTGTGTGACTTTTTGTTTGTTTTGTGATGCAAGGTCATTTTGCTCACAATCGGTAAAGCTTGTTTTGTCGTGAAAAGAGAGGAGAATTATGTATTTACTCGTTCTTCCATGATCGTTCTTCCATGACCATCTCGGAATTTGCCTCCTTGGTATTCCATGTGGTAAGTAGTTTGCGTTCAAAAGAACTACAGTCACAAGGTTATGTTGTTTTACCCCAATTCCCTTCTCCCCCCCCCCCGACTTAATGATTAATTCATTCCTTTAAACTACATTGATGCATTTCGTCTGTGTTTATGCAAGAAAAAAAAAAGATACTGAAAATTAAATCATTCATATACTGACAAAACTGACGTGTACAGCAACAGACAAAAAAAAAAAAAAAAACCTCAGCATATATATCAAAGACGTAACTTTTTTATGCCTCCGCCAACGAACTGGCCGGAGGAATTATGTTTTCGGGTCGTCCGTCCGTCCGTCCGTCCGTCCGTCCGTACGTCCGCACGTCTGTACGTCCGTACGTCCGTACGTACGTCCGTCCCGTTTTGTTTTGTCGATATATCAAGAACCGTGTGGTGGTTTTACATCAAACTTGGTATGAGGGTATATCCTGGGGGGATAATACTTTTTTTGGATTTAGGGTCACGGGGTCAAAGGTCAAAGGTCACAGGTTATTGTGTGAAAAAAAGGTTGAAAATTAATGTTTTTCTCCATATCTCGCAAATGGTTCAAGGTATCTTCGTGAAACTTAGCATATATGCTTGTTCCAATGGGCAGTGATTATAGGGAAGTTGGGGGTCAAAGGTCAAGGTCAACTCCTTAAAATATCACTACTTATATTTATGCAATGCCTGAAAGTTTTTTTTTTTTTTTTTTACTTGATGTATGCATGTATTACCCAATATATATTCTGTGGGAAGTTTTTTTTTTTTTTTCCAAAAGGTCAAGTGAAAGTGCTGAATTGCACTTTTTCCTCCATATCTCAAAATTAACTCAAGGTATCATCTTGAAACTTATATATTTATGCATGTTCAACCTAACAGTGATTCTCTTTGGAACTGTGAGGTCAAAGGTCAAAGGCCAGGTTTAGATAATGCTATTTTCCCATTTGATACTGAAATTATACTTTTTCTCAATACCTTGAAAATTACTTAATGCATAAACTTATAAAAGGGTCAAAAGTCAAGTAAAACTCATCAGTTCCCCAAATACCTGCACTCTGACATTTTAATCATTCATCCAATTGAACCTAGTTCTAGGAAAGTGAACATTCAGCACATTTGTGGCAAACCTGTCATTTTGATATTTTGCCAATTGTGTGAAACTGTCATCACACATTGTCAAGACATTGTACTATAGACCTATTAGGAGAACCATGCATTATGGCGGAGGCATATCAGTCGCCGTAGCGATATATCTAGTTTTTTTTTTTTTTTTTTTTTTTACAATACACTTGAAATCAAATTTTAAGGTGTTATTCACAATCATGGAAAATATTAGGCCTATGTTGAGAGAGATATGAAAAGAAAAGTTACAGCATATTCTATGTTATTATATTACAAAACCGTAAAACCAGATGGTTTGGGCATGTGTAACCCTATTATCCTGTGAGCCCCATGAACGTTGTAAAATAATGCTATCTTATCCATTTGAAAAGAAAAAAAAATGTTGCTGAATTTAGAGTGCATAAACGCGGTATTGTATTTGATTGTCTATGAATCTATTCGTGCTATATCCGGTCTGTAAGCGTCGGCTATCCATTTTTTCTGTAGAAAAACCTAAGTAGACAGGTTAAAGTTCATTTCTAGCACAATATACAGATCATACCAACCCCGGAGGGGAAAAAAAAACACTAAAAGTGTACAGGTCTCTGCCATATCCTCTATTCAGTTATCTGAGAATTTTCTTTTCGGATAAAAACAATGCATTATTCTTCTCCCTAGGCCTATTTTTTTTTTTGGCCGATTTTGTTTTCTTTTTACTTCAGCTCATTTTTATTGAAGGAAATGTCCAACGCATGTCAATGGTTACTGCCAAAACAACAACAACAACAACAACAACAACAACAACAACAAAGGACGAGGCAGTGTGTAAAGTAATGGATGAAAATGTTGCAAAAATTCTGCAAAAATATAAAATGTTAGTTTTTAATATTTTCACAACGGTATCATCAGTGACAACTGAATAATGAAAATGAGATAAAAAATGATTTTTTTTTCTCATACCTCTGCCATTAAGTGTGTAGCCCTCATTCATGTGGAGCGTTGTATAATACAAACACGAAGATTTGTACAACGGGAGTGAAATGAACAAACGCCTCCCCGGGAAATGTATACAAATTTTGGAAATGGCATCGACGGAAATTGTAAAAACATTCAGTTTTCACGGGAAATGTACAAACTTTGCCGGGAAATTTACGAATCATTTATTTCAAAGGTATTATGACGTATCGATGGTTTATTAAGTTAAATCAATGTGCATCAAAACTGCGCATGAATCTTTATACTTGTACCGCTTTCATATAACTTGGCAGATCGCATAGTTAGGGCGATCACGGTTGTTGTAATGGTCATATTATTGTATTCCTTGGTCATATCATTAATGTATATATTGATGCAAATCTCCAATCAATAGAACACAGTTAGTGAGGGAATGTTATTTCCCCATCTCTCTGCCAAAAAAAGAAAAAAAAAACTCCCTATCTATATTCGTAATTAAAGTGTTGACAAGTTCAAATCATTGTTGAAAATTTATCTGTTTACTCTCAATCCTAATTTTATTGTTTTTGTTGTTGCTATTGTTATATCATATGCACATGATGCTGTTTCTTACCTCATTTTTTCCGGATTAATGCGCTCATAAAGGTCAGTATTACGCGCTATATAAGGAATCAACTTTTGTATAGTTTCATCAATAATAAATGCTACATTCATAAACCGCTTAAAAAACACATGCTTCTATATGCGCTGCACAATTCATATACCAAATACAAACAAACAAATGAATAACAAGTATAACAATCAATCTAATACATACAATGATTAACAAAAAGGGCTATGAATATCTATCTTCATGATGGAAAACGAAAAAAAAAAAACGGGTTTTCTTTCCATCCCTTCATCATCTCATTCGCATTAAGTGATTGTGTCCCATATCAACCACCGTCCTGTCATATACGTATAAAGTTGAAAACGATAAACATGAAATACTTTGCTAAGGCTATGTAACATGGAAAGAAACATCTCCCCTGTTGTATCAGAGTCCTACCCCAAGAGTATCTGCACCATGCCAAACCTTCAGACGTTACACCTATACAAAGTCAAAATAGCAGATTTTTTTTTTTTTTTTTGCCCTTGTTACATGAGCAGCAGGAGCGAAGGTATCTTCTTTGCCTCATTTAGTTACCAATGCATGGGAAACCTTCCTGTAATTAAAAAAACAAACAAACAGACAAACAGATGATTGAGATACTAAACGATGTTTTCGCCATGTTGAACTAAAAAGAATAGTTTGTTTCGTTCTATGTTGCATAGTTTTAGCATAGTATTTTATGTTTATAGTTTTCACCTTTCTACATTTATGACAGGTTGATATAGGACACGATCACGTAATGCAAATGAGATGATGAAGGGATGGAAAGAAAACCCGTTTTTTTCCGTTTTCCATCATTGAGATAAATATTCATAACCCTTTTTGTTAATTATTGTATGTATTAGATTGATTGTTATATGTTCATTTGTTTGTTTATATTTTGTATCTCCATTGTACAGCGCACATTAAAGCATGCGTTATGAAAAGCTTTATGAATGTAGCATTTATTATTGATGACACTAAAGTTGATTCTTTAGCGCGTAATACAGATGTTTCTAAATGCATTAATCCGGAAAAAAATGAGGACAGATACAGCATTATGTGCATATGGTATAACAGCAGCAACAACAACAACAACAACAACAATAAAAAAGATAGGATTGCGTAAACAGATAAGTTTTCAACAATGGTTTGAACTTGGTCAACACTTCCATTACGAATATAGATAGGGAGTTTATTGAAAAGAGATGGGGTATAGGTTCGGGGATCACGTGATAACTGGAGAGTGAAGGAGAACGGAGAGAACGGGTTCAGTTCAGTTCAGTTCAGTTCAGTTTTTATTTCTGCATTTCAAAATCAATACAAATCCACAAATCAACAAAATACTTACATAGTCATTTACACAGCTAATATTCGTAACGTTTGGATCTTACATACATTTTCTTTTTTTTTTTCAAGAATGAATATCATATATGAAAGGAAGCAATAGGAAATGGTAAAAAATGAAATGCAGGGGACCATCATCATAAGCTAAGCTTGACGAGGAAGATGGCCCCAGGTAAAAAGATACATAAAGAAAATCTTGCCACTCACTGAGTGGGAAGTAATTGTGCGAAGGGCGTGCGGTGCAGTGCGGTGTGCATTGTGTTGGGATGAATCTTGGTTTGTACGTTGAGTGTTATTTTGTGTATCAGTGTGATGAGGTGAATGTTACTTCAGTTATGGCCGTGAACTCATTGTTTAGGGTGTTTGTTGACCAGGTGGTATGAATATTTATGTGTCAGAAGTATACTGGATTATGAGGGTGTTTTTTAGTTCTCGTTTGAAAATGTTCAACGACGTATGTTGTTTTAAATTAGGGGGTAAAGAATTCCAAATATCTGGTCCATTGTACTTTAACGATTTTTGAGCTAAAATGATTCTGGGGTTTTCGAGATGGTAATCGGACGACTGACGTGTTGGATATGAATGAACGGTGAAATTTGGAGTGAAGAAGCCATCAAAAATTTTTGGAAGACAATTAAATGTATATTTATACATAAAAACAGCAGTTTGAAAGGTGTGAAGATCCTCAATTTTCAATGTTTTTAGTTGACGAAATAGGGGATTGGATGGGGATAAGTAACGGGAATTGTGACCGTGCACCTCAAAACGAACATAAAGTCGCACACACTGATTTTGCGTGAGGACTGAAAATAAGTGAAATGGGTCAACCTAGCCGAACTTGACTTTTTCATATTTTCTGAAAGAGCGGGTCTTCTTTTACATTATGTAAAAATTTGGTACCGTAAAACGGGCAGGAAAGTGTGTTTTTTGAGCAGTTTATCTCGAACATTTTTGGTAGAATAGTGTGATTAGGTGTGTCTTTAGAATCCCTTTTTCATTTCTGAAAAACCTTGACCACACTCTTCACTTTCAACTCTAATAACTTTTGAAAGAATAGTGCTACTGCTTTAAAAGTTGGCATTAATTATGGACAGAATGTGTTAATGAGGCATGCTTAATTTCAGTTTAATCTGATAATCCCTTCATTGTTGTTACTCTGGTGGTTTACGTCCTAGATTTTGTCCCATTTATCGCACAGCCAGCACGGTTTGGTAAAGATTAAGCGCTTGAATAGACACTGTACTTCAGAGCCTCTTTTCTCAGTTCAAACTTTTCCTGAGTTTGTGCTTTCTTTCCAATATTTAGATAGGTTAGGAGAGTCCATTTGATTTGAGTTATACATCATTTTAAAGCTTAAAGTCTGCTCTTTCAGAATATGGTCTTAACTAGAAATTCATGTCTGGCGACTTTTTGTTTGTTTTGAGGTGCAGGGTCACAATTGGTAATCAAACGTACAGCACGTTTTTGGAGAGTAAGAATTGGATTAATTTTAGTTGAGCCACAGTTTCCCCAAACGATATTGCAGTATGTGATATGTGGTAAGATCAATGCATTGTATAGAATAGTCAGGGAATTTTGAGAAATGAAATTTTTCAATCGATATAAAATTCCTACAGTTCTTGAGACAGACGTGTGGATATTATGAATGTGATCGTTCCAAGTTAAACTCGAGTCAATTGTGATTCCTAAAAATTTAGTAGATCTTACTTCAGTTAAAGATAATCCATCAATATTGATATTATAACTGCTGTTAATATTCTGTGAAGCAGTAGGTTTGAAACATATAAAATTTGCTTTAGAGACATTAAGGGATAATTTATTACATATAAACCATCGGGAGACTTTGTCTATTTCCGTGTTCAGAGTATTAAACAGTGTTTCGAGGTTCTCATGGGAGTAAAAAATATTAGTATCATCCGCAAAAAGTATAAATTTAAGAGTTTTTGATGTATTTATTATATCATTAATATATACAAGGAACAGTAGGGGGCCAAGAATTGATCCCTGGGGAACACCACATACAATATTAGAATTCGGAGATTTAGATGACTTAAATAATACATATTGCTTTCTGTTGGATAAATAATCAATAATCCAGGAAAGTGCTAAACCACGAATACCATATCTTTTTAATTTGTAAATTAATATATCATGATCTAAGGTATCAAAAGCCTTTGATAAATCCATGAAAATTCCTATAAAATGTTTTTTATTTGCAAAAGATTTAGTAATCTTATCTAACAATTGAATTATAGCTAAATCAGTGGAATGGCCCTTTCTAAATCCAAACTGATTAGGTATAATTAGGTCATTTACATGAAGAAAAATGTACAGGCGTTTATGAATAATTTTTTCCAGAATTTTAGAAATACTAGGTAATAACGATATTGGTCTATAATTTGTTAAAAGAGAAGGGTCGTCTTTTCTTTTGAAAATTGGAACTACTTTCGCAATTTTTAATGAGTTTGGGCATATTCCAGAAGACAGTGAAAGATTGAAAATATAAGATAAATAGTTGTAGTGTGTCCACAGACCTTTTCCATCCCTCTCCTTTTCCTTCTCTATTATTCCCTGCTCCTTTTTCCTCGTTCTTCGTTGTCCAGTATCTGTCTGAGTGCATTTCCTCAAATTCTATTGTTTCTGTGTATTGTGTTATTGCTGTTGTTGTTGTTATGTTTTTTTTTTTTTTGTGGCCGATTGCATATCTTCCTTTCCGTTCAATTTTCCTGGCACACCTGGCCCCATAGTGTCTGTGCCACAAATGTGATATGTTATATAGTTTATACGTTTGCATCCTAAAATCCTAGTAAGTATTGTTCATAGTATCAACATCATTATATCAATGAGTAAAATGTACAATAGTATATAGAAGAATTTAAAATGAATATGTCTTATTGGTATAACAAATTGGTGCTGTTGTTGTTTTGTTCCAGTGTTCCACGTTTTACAAGCGTGGCTTTTTTAGTGGAACACTGTTTTCCATCATTGTGATTATATACTATTTTTGTTGCCATGACAAAGTGCATTGTTTCTTTTTTACGACATCATTCGTGTATTCGTATATATATATATATATATATATATATATATATATTTATTTATTCATTTATTTAATGGTCATATCAATAACGTATTCCTTATATTATGTTGCTGCAAAGCTTCAATCAATAGAACACTGGGAAGGACCTGACATCTCCCCTGCTGTATCGGAGGCTTACGCCAAGAGTATCTGCACCATGCCAAACCTTCAGTGGTTAAAGCTTAAAGATGTCAAGATAGCAGACGATTTCTTTCTTGCCCTCTGTACATCAGCAGCAGGATCGAAGGTATATGTTTCTTTTTTGCTTCATTTTGTTTCCAATGCATGGTAAACCTTCCCGCAATAAAAAACAACAACACAAAAACAAACAAACAAACAAACAAACAGATGATTGAAATACTAAGGGATGTTTTCACCGTGTTGGACTAAAAAGAATAGTTTGTTTCTTTCCATGTTGCATAGTTTTAGCATAGTATTTTATGTTTATAGTTTTCACCTTTCTACATTTATGACAGGTTCATATTGGACACGATCACGTAATGCAAATGAGATGATGAAGGGATGGAAAGAAAACCCGTTTTTTCCGTTTTCCATCATGAAGATAAATATTCATAACCCTTTTTGTTAATTATTTTATGTATTAGAGTGATTGTTATACTTGTTATTCATTTGTTTGTTTATATTTTTTATATCCATTGAATGATATAGAGCGCACATAAAAGCATGCGTTATGATAAGCTTTATGAATGTAGCATTTATTATTGATGACACTAAAGCTGATTCCTTATCGCGTAATACTAATGTTTCTAAGGGCAACACCTTAATTACGAATATGGATAGGAAGTTTTTTCTTGCAAAGAGATGGGGAAATAAAAAAAAAGAAAGAAAAAATCATATCGCCTTAGCCGCTACGGGTATAAGTGCGGGGGCCTCGTGATAACGGGAGACTGGAGGAAGAACGGAGAGAACAGGTTGAAGTGGATGAGCAGAAGGAAATCAATCTTTAAGAAAAGATGGAGCAAGATTATTTCATGTCTTGTAAACAATAAGCAGGACTTTAAAGCTGATACGTTGATATATGGGGAGCAAATAGGGGGATTGGAGAAGTGCATGGAGTAATGTGGTCATATCTTGTTGTAAGGGTCATATCATTAATGTATTCCTTAAATGTTGTTGCTGCAAAGCTTCAATCAATAACACACCTTTGCGGTCTTGACATGTCCCCTGCATGTTGTATCAGAGTCCTACCCCAAGACTATCTGCACCATGCCAAACCTTCAGACGTTACACCTATACAAAGTCAAAATAGCAGATGTTTTTTTTTTCTTGCCCTTGTTACATCAGCAGCAGGAGCGAAGGTATCTTCTTTGCCTCATTTAGTTTCCAATGCATTGGAAACCTTCCTGTAATTAAAAAAACAAGCAAACAAACAAACACGTGATTCAGATACTAAACGATGTTTTCGCCATGTTGGACTAAAAAGAATAGTTTGTTTTTGTCCATGTTACATAGTTTTAGCATATTATTGTATGTATAGTTTTCACCTTTCTATATTTATGACAGGTTGATATAGGACACGATCACGTTATGCAAATGAGATGATGAAGGGATGGAAAACCCGTTTTTTCCGTTTTCCATCATGAAGATAAATATTCATAACCTTTTTTGTTAATTATTGTATGTATTAGATTGATTGTTATACTTGTTATTCATTTGTTTGTTTATATTTTGTATCTCCATTGTACAGCGCACATAAAAGCATGCGTTATGATAAGCTTTATGAATGTAGCATTTATTATTGATGACACTAAAGTTGATTCCTTAGCGCGTAATACTGATGTTTTTAAGTGCATTAATCCGGAAAAAATGAGGACAGATACAGCATTATGTGCATATGATATAACAGCAACAACATCAATAACCATAACAAAATTAGGATTGAGTACACAGATAATTTTTCAACAATGGTTTGAACTTGGTCAACACTTCCATTACGAATATAGATAGGGAGTTTATTGCGCGGAGATGGGGAAATACTGGAGTAACCAAAAAAGCCCTATCACTGTATGTAACCGCTGTGGGTATAGGTGCGGGGATCACGTGATAACTGGAGAGTGAAGGAAGAACGAAGAGAACGGGTTGAAGTGGATGAGCAGAAGGAAATCAAATCTTTAAGAAAATATGGGCAAAATTATATATAAATATATTATATATATATATATATATATATATATATATATATATATATATATATATATATATTTAATGGTCATATCAATAACGTATTCCTTATATTATTTTCCTACAAAGCTTCGATCAATAGAACAAACTCGTGGACCTGACATCTCCCCTGCTGCATCGGAGGCTTACGCCAAGAGTATCTGCACCATGCCAAACCTTCAGAGGTTAAAGCTTCTCAATGTCAAGATAGCAGACGATTTCTTTCTTGCCCTCTGTATATCAGCAGCAGGATCGAAGGTATATGTTTCTTCTTTGCTTCATTTTGTTTCCAAGGCATGGTAAACCTTCCTGCAATAAAAAACAACAACACAAAAACAAACAAACAAACAAACAAACAGATGATTGAGATACTAAACGATGTTTTCACCGTGTTGGACTAAAAAGAATAGTTTGTTTCTTTCCATGTTGCATAGATTTAGCATAGTAATTTATGTTTATAGTTTTCACCTTTCTACATTTATGACAGGTTCATATTGGACACGATCACGTAATGCAAATGAGATGATGAAGGGATGGAAAGAAAACCCGTTTTTTCCGTTTTCCATCATGAAGATAAATATTAATAACCCTTTTTGTTAATTATTTTATGTATTAGAGTGATTGTTATACTTGTTATTCATTTGTTTGTTTATATTTTTTATATCCATTGAATGATATAGAGCGCACATAAAAGCATGCGTTATAATAAGCTTTATGAATGTAGCATTTATTATTGATGACACTAAAGTTGATTCCTTATCGCGTAATACTGATGTTTCTAAGGGCAACACCTTAATTACGAATATGGATAGGAAGTTTTTTTCTTGCAAAGAGATGGGGAAATAAAAAAAAAAAAGAAAAAAAAAATCATATCGCCTTAGCCGCTACGGGTATAAGTGCGGGGGCCTCGTGATAACGGGAGACTGGAGGAAGAACGGAGAGAACAGGTTGAAGTGGATGAGCAGAAGGAAATCAATCTTTAAGAAAAGATGGAGCAAGATTATTTCATGTCTTGTAAACAATAAGCAGGACTTTAAAGCTGATACGTTGATATATGGGGAGCAAATAGGGGGATTGGAGAAGTGCATGGAGTAATGTGGTCATATCTTGTTGTAAGGGTCATATCATTAATGTATTCCTTAAATGTTGTTGCTGCAAAGCTTCAATCAATAACACACCTTTGCGGTCTTGACATCTCCCCTGCATGTTGTATCAGAGTCCTGCCCCAAGACTATCTGCACCATGCCAAACCTTCAGACGTTACACCTATACAAAGTCAAAATAGCAGATGTTTTTTTCTTGCCCTTGTTACATCAGCAGCAGGAGCGAAGGTATCTTCTTTGCCTCATTTAGTTTCCAATGCATTGGAAACCTTCCTGTAATTAAAAAAACAAGCAAACAAACAAACACGTGATTCAGATACTAAACGATGTTTTCGCCATGTTGGACTAAAAAGAATAGTTTGTTTTTGTCCATGTTACATAGTTTTAGCATATTATTGTATGTATAGTTTTCACCTTTCTATATTTATGACAGGTTGATATAGGACACGATCACGTTATGCAAATGAGATGATGAAGGGATGGAAAACCCGTTTTTTCCGTTTTCTATCATGAAGATAAATATTTATAACCCTCTTTGTTCCTTATTGTATGTATTAGATTGATAGTTATACTTGTTATTCATTTGTTTGTTTATATTTTGTATCTCCATTGTACAGCGCACATAAAAGCATGCGTTATGATAAGCTTTATGAATGTAGCATTTATTATTGATGACACTAAAGTTGATTCCTTAGCGCGTAATACTGATGTTTCTAAGTGCATTAATCCGGAAAAAAATGAGGACAGATACACCATTATGTGCATAATATTTATGATATAACAGCAGCAACAACACCAATAATAACAAAATTAGGATTGAGTAAACAGATAAGTTTTCAACAATGGTTTGAACTTGGTCAACACTTCCATTGCGAATATGGATAGGGAGTTTATTGCAAAGAGATGGGGAAATACTGTACAGTAACCTAAAAAGCCCTATCACCGTAATACTATGTAGCCGCTGAGGGTATAGGTGCGGGGATCACGTGATAACTGGAGAGTGAAGGAAGAACGGAGAGAACGGGTTGAAGTTAATGAGCAGAAGGAAATCGAATCTTTAAGAAAGTATGAGCAAGATTATTATATATATATTTTTTTTCAATGGTCATATCAATAATGTATTTCTTATATTATGTTGCTGCAAAGCTTCAATCAATAGAACACAGTCATGGACCTGACATCTCCCCTGCTGCATCAGAGGCTTACGCCAAGAGTATCTGCACCATGCCAAACCTTCAGACGTTAGAGCTTCGTGATGTCAAGATAGCAGACGATTTCTTTCTTGCCCTCTGTACATCAGCAGCAGGATTGAAGGTTTATGTATCTTCTTTGCTTCATTTGGTTTTCAATGCATGTTGAAACCTTCCTGCAATAGAAAAACAACAACACAAAAACAGACAAACAAACAAACAAACAGATGATTGAGATATTAAGCGATATTTTCGCCGTGTCGGACTAAAAAGAATAGTTTGTTTCTTTCCATGTTGCATAGTTTTAGCATAGTATTTTATGTTTATACTTTTTTCCTTTCTACGTTTATGACAGGTTTATACAGGACACGATCACGTACTGCAAATGAGATGATGAAGGGATGGAAAGAAAACCCGTTTTTTTCAGTTTTCCATCATGAAGATAAATATTCATAACCCTTTTTGTTAATTATTGTATGTATTAGATTGATTGTTATACTTGTTATGCATTTGTTTGTTTATATTTTGTATCTCCATTGTACAGTGCACATAAAAGCATGCGTTATGATAAGCTTTATGATTGTAGCATTTATTATTGATGACACTAAAGTTGATTCCTTATCGCGTAATACTGATGTTTCTAAGTGCATTAATCTGGAAAAAGAAATGAGTGAAGGAAGAACGGAGAGAACGGGTTGAAGTTAATGAGCAGAAGGAAATCGAATCTTTAAGAAAATATGAGCAAGATTATTATATATATATATTTTCAATGGTCATATCAATAATGTATTCCTTATATTATGTTGCTGCAAAGCTTCAATCAATAGAACACTCGAAAGGACCTGACATGTCCCCTGCTGCATCAGAGGCTTACGCCAAGAGTATCTGCACCATGCCAAACCTTCAGACGTTAAAGCTTTACGATGTCAAGTTAGCAGACGATTTCTTTCTTGCCCTCTGTACATCAGCAGCAGGAGCGAAGGTATATGTATCTTCTTTGCCTCATTTTGTTTCCAATGCATGGGAAACCTTCCTGCAATAAAAAAACAACAACACAAAAACAAACAAACAAACAGATGATTGAGATACTAGACGATGTTTTTGCCGTGTTGGACTAAAAAGAATAGTCTGTTTCTTTCCATGTTACATAGTGTTAGCAAAGTATTTCATGTTTATAGTTTTCACCTTTATACGTTTATGACAGATTGATATGGGACACGATCACGTAATGCGAATGAAGTGATAAAGGAATGAAAAGAAAGCCTGTTTTTCCGTCTTCCATCATCAAGATGAATAATTATTCATAACCCCTTTTTGTTAATTATTGTATGTATTAGACTGGTTGTTATACTTGTTATTCATTAATTTGTTTGTTTGTATCTTGTATATGAATTGTACTGCGCATAATTAAAGAAGCATGTGTTTTTGATGCGCTTATGAATGTAGCATTTATTATTGGTGACACTAAAGTTGTATTATAGCGCGTAATACTGACGTTTCTATAAGGGCTTTAATCGCGAAAGAAATGAGGTATAAAGAACCAGCATTATGTGCATACGATATAACAATAGCAACAATAAGAACAACAAAATAGGATTGAATAAACAGATAAGTTTTTAACAATGATTTGAACTTGGTCAACACTTTAATTACGATTATAAATAGGGAGTTTTTTTCTTGCAAAGAGTTGGGGAAATAAAAAGAAAAAAAATCCATATCGCCGTAGCCGCTGAGGGTATAAGTGCGGGGGCCACGTGATAACTGGAGACTGGAGGAAGAACGGAGAGAACGGGTTGAAGTGGATGAGGAGAAAGAAATCAATCTTTAAGAAAGAATGGAGCAAGATTATTTCATGTCTTGTAAACAATAAGCAGGACTTTAAAGCTGATACGTTGATGTATGGGAAGCCAATGGGGGGTTTGAGAACTGCATGGAGTAATGTGGTCATATCTTGTTGTAAGGGTCATATCATTAATGTATTCGTTATATTTTGTTGCTGTAAAGCTTCAATCAATAACACACCTTTGCGGACCTGACATCTCCCCTGTTATATCAAAGTCCTACCCCAAGAGTATCTGCACCATTCCAAACCTTCAGACGTTACACCTATACAAAGTCAAAATAGCAGATTTTTTTTTTTTTTTTTGCCCTTGTTACATCAGCAGCAGGAGCGAAGGTATCTTCTTTGCCTCATTTAGTTTCCAATGCATGGGAAACCTTTCTGTAATTAAAAAAAAAAACAAGCAAACAAACAAACACGTGATTCAGATACTAAACGATGTTTTCGCCATGTTGGACTAAAAAGAATAGTTTGTTTCTTTCCATGTTACATAGTTTTAGCATAGTATCTTATGTTTATAGTTTTCACCTTTCTACATTTATGACAGGTTTATAGGACACGATCACGTAATGCAAATGAGATGATGAAGGGATGGAAAGAAAACCCGTTTTTTCCGTTTTCCATCCTGAAGATAAATATTCATAACCCTTTTTGTTAATTATTGTATGTATTAGATTGATTGTTATACTTGTTATGCATTTGTTTGTTTATATTTTGTATCTCCATTGTACAGCGCACATAAAAGCATATGTTATGATAAGCTTTATGAATGTAGCATTTATTATTGATGACACTAAAGTTGATTCTTTAGCGCGTAATACTGATGTTTCTAAGTGCATTAATCCGGAAAAAATGAGGACAGATACAGCATTATGTGCATATGATATAACAGCAACAACAACAACAACAACAACAACAACAATAAAAAAATAGGATTGCGTAAACAGATAAGTTTTCAACAATGGTTTGAACTTGGTCAACACTTCCATTACGAATATAGATAGGGAGTTTATTGAAAAGAGATGGGGTATAGGTGCGGGGATCACGTGATAACTGGAGAGTGAAGGAGAACGGAGAGAACGGGTTGAAGTGGATGAGGAGAAGGAAATCAAATCTTTACGAAAATATGAGCAAGATTATTATATATATATATATATTTCAATGGTCATTTTGTAATGGTCATATTATCATTAATCTATTCCTTATATTATTTTGCTGCAAAGCTTCAATCAATAACACACAGCGCCATGTCAAAATGGCGGTTTAAGCTTTTCGATGACAAGATAGCAGACGATTTCTTTCTTGGCCTCTGTACATCAGCAGCAGGATGGAAGGTATCTTTTTTGCTTCATTTGGTTTTCAATGCATGGTAAACCTTCCTGCAATAAAAAAAAAACAACAAAACAAAAACAAACAAACAAACAAACAGATGATTGAGATACTAAACGATGTTTTCACCGTGTCGACTAAAAAGAATAGTTTGTTTCTTTCCATGTTGCATAGTTTTAGCATAGTATTTTATGTTTATACTTTTTACCTTTCTACATTTTTGACAGGTTGATATGGGACACGATCACGTAATGCAAATGAGATGATGAAGGGATGGAAAATAGAACTCGTTTTTTCCGTTTTCCATCATGAAGATGAATATTCATAACCCGTTTTGTTAATCATTGTATGTATTAGATTGATTGTTATACTTGTTATGCATTTGTTTGTTTATATTTTGTATCTCCATTGTACAGCGCACATAAAACATGCGTTACCTTTATGAATGTAGCATTTATTATTGATGACACTAACGTTGATTCCTTAGCGCGTAATACTGATGTTTCTAAGTGCATTAATCCGGGAAAAAAATGAGGACGGATACAACATTATGTGCATAACAACAACAACAACAACAACAACAACAACAACAACAATAACAAAATTAGGATTGAGTAAACGGATAAGTTTTCAACAATGGTTTGAACTTGGTCAACACTTCCATTACGAATATATAGATAGGATGTTTATTGCAAAGATATGGGGAAATACTGTAGTAACCGGAAAAAAGTCCTATCACCGTATGTAGCCGCTGCGGGTATAGGTGCGGGGATCACGTGATAACTGGAGAGTGAAGGAAGAACGGAGAAAACAGGTTGAAGTGGATGAGCAGAAGGAAATCAAATCTTTAAGAAAGTATGAGCAAGATTATTATATGTATATATATCTTAATGGTCACATCAATAATGTATTCCTTATATTATGTTGCTGCAAAGCTTCAATCAATAGAACACTGGGAAGGACCTGACATCTCCCCTGCTGCATCAGAGGCTTACGCCAAGAGTATCTGCACCATGCCAAATCTTCAGAGGTTAAAGCTTCACCATATCAAGATAGCAGACGATTTCTTTCTTGCCCACTGTACATCAGCAGCAGGATCGAAGGTATATGTTTCTTCTTTGCTTCATTTTGTTTCCACTGCATGTTGAAACCTTCCTGCAATAAAGAAACAACAACACAAAAACAAACAAACAAACAAACAGATGATTGAGATACTAAACGATGTGTTCGCCGTGTCGGACTAAAAAGAATAGTCTGTTTCTTTCCATGTTACATTGCCCTAGCAAAGTATTCATGTTTATAGTTTTCACCCTTATACGTTTATGACAGGTTAATATGGGACACGATCACGTAATGCGAATAAAATGATAAAGGAATGGAAAGAAAACCTGTTTTTCCGTCTTCCATCATGAAGATTAATATTCATAACCCGTTGTTGTTAATTATTGTATACATTAGGTTGGTTGTTATATATGTGACACTGCACCTCAAAACAAACAAAAAGTCGCCAGACATGAATTTTTAGTTAAGACCATATTCTGAAAGAGCAGACTTTAAGCTTTAAAATGATGTATAACTCAAATCAAATGGACTCTCCTAACCTATCTAAATATTGCAAAGAAAGCACAAACTCAGGAAAAGTGTGAACTGAGAAAAGAGGCTCTGAAGTACAGTGTGTATTCAAGCGCTTAATCTTTACCAAACCGTGCTGGCTGTGCGATGAATGGGACAAAAACAGCAAGTAAACCACCAGGGTAACAACAATGAAGGGATTATCAGATTAAAATGAAATTGAGCATGCCTCACTAACACATTCTGTCAATAATCAATGCAAACTTTCAAAGCAGTAGCACTATCCTTTCAAAAGTTATTAGAGTTGAAATTGAAGAGTGTGGACAAGGTTTTTCAGAAATGAAAAAGGGATTCTAAAGACACACCTAATCACACTATTCTACCAAAAATGTTCGAAATAAACTGCTAAAAAAACACACTTTCCTGCCCGTTTTATGATGCCAAATTTTAGCATAATGTAAAAGAAGACCCGCTCTTTCAGAAAATATGAAAAAGTCAAGTTCGGCTAGGTTGACCCATTTCACTTATTTTCAGTCCTCACGCAAAATCAATGTGTGCGACTTTATGTTCGTTTTGAGGTGCACGGTCACATATACTTGTTATTCGTTTGTTCGTTTGTGCCTTGTATATGAATTGTACAGCGCATAATTAAAGAAGCATGTGTTTTTGATGCGCTTTCTGAATGTAGCATTTATTATTGATGACACTAAAGTTGATTCCTTATATAGTGCGTAAAGCTGACATTTCTAAGGGCTTTAATCCCGAAAGAAATGAGGTATAAAGTACCAGCATCATGTGCATACGAGATAACAATAGCAACAACAAGAACAACACAATTAGGATTGAATAAACAGATTTAATAACCGATTTGAACTTGGTCAACACTTTAATTACGAATATAGGGAGTTTTTTTTCTTGCAAAGAGATGGGGAAATAACAACAACAAAAAAAAAATCCCTATCGCCGTAGCCGTTGCGGGTATAGGTGCGGGGGCCACGTGATAACTGGAGAGTGAAGGAAGAACGGAGAGAACGGGTTGAAGTGGATGAGCAGAAGAAAATCAAATCTTTAAGGAAATATGAGCAAGATTATTATATATATATTCATTAATGGTCATATCAATAATGTATTCCTTATATTATGTTGCTGCAAAGCTTCAATCAATAGAACACAGTCGTGGACCTGACATCTCCCCTGCTGCATCAGAGGCTTACGCCAAGACTATCTCCACCATGCCAAACCTTCAGAGGTTACAGCTTAAAAATGTCAAGATAGCAGACGATTTCTTTCTTGGCCTCTGTACATCAGCAGCAGGATGGAAGGTATCTTCTTTGCTTTATTTGGTTTTCAATGCATTGTAAACCTTCCTGCAAGAAACAAAAAACAAAAAACAAAAACAAACAAACAAACAAACAAACAGATGATTGAGATACTAAACGATGTTTTCGCCTTGTTGGACTAAAAAGAATAGTTTGTTTCTTTCCATGTTACATAGTCTTAGCAAAGTATTTCATGTTTATAGTTTCACCTTTATACGTTTATGACAGGTTGATATGGGACACGATCACGTAATGCGAATAAAATGATAACGGAATGGAAAGAAAACCTATTTTTCCGTCTTCCATCATGAAGATGAATATTCATAACCCCTTTTTGTTAATTATTGTATGTATTAGATTGATTGTTATACTTTTTATTCATTTGTTTGTTTGTATCTTGTATCTGAATTGTACAGCGCATAATTAAAGAAGCATGTGGGTTTTTTTTATGCGCTTTATGAATGTAGCATTTATTATTAATGACACTAAAGTTGATTCCTTATATAGCGCGTAATGCTGACGTTTCTATAAGGGCTTTAATCCCGAAAGAAATGAGGTAAAAAGAACCAGCATTATGTGCATACGATATAACAATAGCAACAACAAGAACAACAAAATTAGGATTGAATAAACAGATAAGTTTTCAACAATGATTTGAACTTGGTCAACACTTTAATTACGAATATGGATAGGGAGTTTTTTCTTACAAAGAGATGGGAAAATAAAAAGAAAAAAATCCATATCGCCGTAGCCGCTGAGGGTATAGGTGCGGGGCCACGTGATAACTGGAGTCTGGAGGAAGAACGGAGAGAACGGGTTGAAGTGGATGAGCAGAAGGAAATCAAATCTTTACGAAAGTATGAGCAAGATAATTATATACATATATTTTAATGGTCATATCAATAATGTATTCCTTATATTATGTTGCTGCAAAGCTTCAATCAATAGAACACAGTCGTCGACCTGACATCTTCTCTGCTGCATCAGAGGCTTACGCCGGGATTATCTGCACCAGGCCAAACCTTCAGAGGTTAACCGTTACTCTTTGTAATGTCAAGATAGCAGACGATTTCTTTCTTGCCCCCTGTACATCAGCAGCAGGATCGACGGTATATGTATCTTCTTTGCTTCTTTTGGTTTTCAATGGATGGTAAACCTTCTTGCAATAAAAAAAAAAACAACACAAAAAGAAACAAACAAACAGATGATTGAGATACTAAACGTTGTTTTCGCCGTGTTGGACTAAAAAGAATAGTCTGTTTCTTTCCATGTTACATAATCTTAGCAAAGTATTTCATGTTTATAGTTGTCACCTTGATACGTTTATGACAGGTTCATGGGACACGATCACGTAATGCGAATGAAATGAAAAAGGAATGGAAAGAAAACCTGCTTTTCCGTCTTCCATCATCAAGATGAATATTCTTAACCCCTTTTCGTTAATCATTGTATGTATTAGATTGGTTGTTATTCTTGTTATTCATTTGTTTGTTTGTGCCTTATATATGAATTGTACCGCGCATAATTAAAGAAGCATGTGTTTTTGATGCGCTTTACGAATGTAGCATTTATTATTGATGACACTAAAGTTGATTCCTAATGCTGACGTTTCTAAGGGCTTTAATCCCGAAAGAAATGAGGTATAAAGTACCAGCATCATGTGCATACGATATAACAATAGCAACACAAGAACAACAAAATTAGGATTGAATAAACAGATAAGTTTTCAACAATGATTTGAACTTGGTCAGCACTTTAATTACGAATATGGATAGGGAGTTTTTTCTTACAAAGAGATGGGGGAAAAAACAAACATATCGCCGTAGCCGCTGCGGGTATATAGGTGCGGGGGCCATGTGATAACTGGAGAGTGAAGGAAGAACGGAGAGAACGGGTTGAAGTGGATGAGCAGAAGGAAATCAAATCTTTAAGAAAGTATGAGCAAGATTATTATATATGTCACGACATGGTAGGTTACATTGTCCATGTGAAAGTCCTACTGATAATCTCATCAGCCCTTTTACATCAAATTTATGTTTATGTGCAAGGCATTCACTAAAAATGAGTTTACACTGCACAGGAAGCAAGAGGGTAGTAACCCCTCAGCCCGTCATTACGTCAGGGGCACGAGTGTAATAAAGCATAAATAAAGAGAGAGGGTGACTCACACCAAGTGGAGACCGCTACCAGGAGCGAGGGTCATAAACCTGCCAAATGTCCACCAGTGGGAGGACAGCCCAGAAGAGGCATAGGTTAAGAAATTGATAGTCACACCCAGCTGCAGTGGTCA
This sequence comes from Diadema setosum, assembly GCA_033980235.1. Classification (NCBI taxonomy): domain Eukaryota; kingdom Metazoa; phylum Echinodermata; class Echinoidea; order Diadematoida; family Diadematidae; genus Diadema; species Diadema setosum. The sequence goes on along the minus strand of CM067077.1, from coordinate 3,338,468 downwards.
GCTAACGTCAGAGGAATATCCTCCTTCTTTGGAAATCAGGTTCAAAAACAATTCTTTGAAAGTAAGGAAAAGTCACTCATAGGGGTGTGTCCAGTCTGACCAATTGGTAGAAAGTTTTCTGAACCATCTAACCCCCTCCTCCAATAAGATAACTTGGTTAATAAATTAATATACAGTGATTGGTCCTACATAGACAAGTGTAGTTAAGAAGGAAATTTTGGAGAACAAAACCGGGATGCAAAACCCAAATATCTTCAGACCAGAGCACAAAATTGTTTGTGAAATCACTACGCTTGTATCCAGTTCGTTGGGAGGGTTCGGTGTACATCAGTGTCGCCGACATACTGGTCTACCCTTTGGTAGATGGATTTGGAACAAGGAGGAAGAGGTTGTGGTGGCAAAAGGCCACATTCAGTGTACGTTTGAGAGTCTGAGCACTAGAGAAATCTCTCATCAACCCGAGGAGGTTGCGGCAGGGGCCAGGGAGAAAGTAACTTGCACAGAAAGGGGAGAAACGCCAACGAAAGTTGTAAGTTGACCAATCTTTCTCATTGTAATTTTCATGTAATTATGTAATCCTTTATAAGATGAAGAGTCAAGATATAATATTTTTATGTCATTATTGCCTCACAGTATTTTGTTACATGTATTGTAAGAGTGAGGGAATGTTTAATAGTTTAGCCAGTACTACTACAAGCCATTTCAGAACACTGAGCTAAAAGACCATAAAGATTTATTGCACCAGTGGCCTAGGGCCATAACTGGGAACACAGTTTCCATGACAGTTAATCCTCGCTGGCTGACCCAGCGTTGACAGATTTGTTGATGTAAACATACAAGCCGATAACCTGTCTTAAACTCATGAAATGTAGGTGTTTCATTTATGAAGGAACAATTTCATTGAGCAATTGTATAATAGTGTTTCGTTAAGATTATTGAACTTATGAGTGTATGTCACTCATTGTAATTGACAGGGCGGTTAATGTCGGAGCAAGGATCCGAGTTTAAGGTGGGAGTAAGGAGTTTTAGGCTGGAGTAAGCTCCAACGGTACTGGACTGCAGAGCCTACTAGAGAGGGATCGAGGGGACTCCGTCTAGAGGGGAATCAAGTTTGATGAAACTTAGACCCATGGGCGAGGACAGAATTGATGATCTCATCCCGAGAACAAGAATCAACTGGCTTTAGCGATAATGTTAACTAAATGTATCTCTTAAATGGGCAATGATTTTGTCAGTGTTTGATTGTTAATCACCACTTTTATTTCTATGCTGTAAATACAAAGTACGTTTCAAAATTCAGCACAATAAACCACGCAATTATTGAACTGAAGAAGCATTTGTTTCGCCTACTTTGTAGACTCTCAGAAGAGAGAGCCTTTGGTCCAGTTACGGGGCGGTGCGGCGGCAGCGCCCTGTGACATATTTTGGTGGAGAACCCGGGCATGTGAAATTTCCTGCCCATATTAAAGAGGAAATTTTAAGGCTTGAGTCTGAGAGGAAACAAATGTGGTTTTTGTAACCGTAATAATCATACGTGTTAAACTGGTAGAGCTACCCTACTGACTGCAGCTCGTGTTTATAACACTTTGGTATTTTCGGCCCGATATTTTCAAAATGGATTTGAAACCATATCTTGAAATGGGTAAAGAGGTAGGCCTTTCGGGAGAGGATTTGTTGGCATTCGCTCGGGAGGAGCGGCAAAAGGTAGTTGATGTAAAAGATAAAGAAAGAGATGAGCGACAAAAAGAAAGAGAGCACCAACAGACTCTCAAAGAGATTGAATTGAAGATCGCTACCGAAGGCAAAACACGAGCAGAGAGACCGAGCGCAGTAGGAGTGCAAAGGTTGCCCATGTTTAATGACAAGCATGACAACATGGATTCATTTTTGTGTCGGTTTGAGCGCTATGCCCAGAGCTCGGGGTGGGATAGAGAAGAGTGGTCACTTCCACTTAGCACTCTCCTAACAGGGAAAGCTCTGGAAGTGTACACACGTTTGCCCAGCGAGGATGCCAATGACTATGATAAACTTAAAAGTGCACTGCTCCATAGATATGAACTCACAGAAGAGGGGTTTAGGGAGAAATTTCGTGGTTCTCAGCCTGAAGAGGGCGAGACCTACAGCCAGTTTTCGGAACGACTGAGGAGGTATTTGTTAAGATGGGTGGAGTTGGCTGGAATTGAACAGAGCTTTGAGGGACTGTGTGAATTGTTCATCATTGAGCAGATGTATAAGGTCTGCCCGAAGGAAATGAAACTCTTCATCAAAGAGAGAAGGCCTAACGGACTGGAGGGTCTTATCACACTGGCCCAACAGTACCAGGAGGCTCATCCCAAAATGAAACACGACTCAAAGCGAAGCTCACCAATGCCCAACTCCCAGCAAAGACAAAACACTCAGGCCCAAAACAAAAATGGAGGCAGTGTAGTAGCATCCCCAAGATGTTACAATTGTGGAAAGCTAGGGCATATCTCAAAAGACTGCCGAGCAAAAGGCAATACAGGCAAATTCAACCGAGCAGCTGGGCTACAGCTAAAGCAAACCGACACAAAGGCAGAGGTAGATAACACTAAGAGTGCGGAGTCGGGGGCTGCATGCCTACATGCATCCCTCGTCAAGTATGATGTACCACGTAACGGGGGTGAGCTGCCAGTAGTGAATGCAGCTAACTCAAGTGACAGTGGGAACATGCCCGTAGTTAAGGGAGTGGTTTCGGGGCGTGAAGCCTCAGTGTTACGTGATAGTGGCTGCAGCACAGTGGTGGTCAAAGAAAGTTTGACATCACCAGGGCAACTGCTGGGCAAGATACAGAGGTGTGTGTTGCTCGACGGGACAGTGCGCGAGGTGCCGGTCGCACGCGTAGCAATAGATACCCCTTATTACAAAGGGGATGTGGAGGCGCTAGTGATGCGTAAGCCGCTATACGACCTCACTCTGGGGAATATAGCGGGGGTCAGAGCACCCGGAGACCCCGATCCAAATTGGGATTTTCCTAAGGAGGGCGGGGACGAGTCCGTTATGGACAGTGAGAGGGGTGGGGCAGTAGAAACCCGAGGGCAGAAAGCCAGGAGGGAAAAACCCCTGAAGCCCCTCACAGTATCTGAAGCAATGCTCCTGGCATCCAACAAGGAGGAGTTTAGCGAGGCCCAAAGGGGGGATGAAACACTTGCTAAGTTGTGGGAGGATGCAAGGCAGGGGCGGAGTAAGACAACGAGTAAGGGGAGTGAGACCCACTACACTGTAGTGCAAGGGTTGCTATACAGAGAGTATGAATCTCCCAAAGTTGATCATGGGCAAACTGTTAGGCAGTTAGTGGTACCCAAGAAGTATCGAAATGGGCTGATGGCCCTAGCCCATGATGGGGTAATGGCAGGGCACCTCAAAACTCAAAAGACCCTAGACAGATTACAAGCCAAATTTCATTGGCCAGGGATGATGGGTGAGGTCAGGCGTTACTGCATCTCTTGCGATATTTGCCAGCGCACGGTAAAGAAGGGCAGCGTGCCGAGGGTACCGCTGGGGGAGATGCCTCTCATCGACACCCCCTTCAAGCGAGTGGCGATCGACTTGTTAGGGCCCATAGATCCAATTACGGAGCGCGGTAACAGGTACATTCTCACCCTGGTAGACTATGCGACGCGCTATCCCGAGGCGGTCGCGCTGCGGAGTATAGAAACAGAGCGCATTGCGGAGGCACTGCTAGAGATATTTAGCAGGCTCGGGTTGCCGGAGGAAATCCTCAGTGATAGGGGAGCGCAATTCACCTCGGAATTGATGAAGGAAATCGCGCGGCTGCTTTCCGTAAAACAGCGTATGACGACCCCTTATCACCCCATGTGCAACGGCATGGTGGAGAGATTCAACGGCACGATCAAAACAATGCTGCGGAGAATGTGTAGCGAGCGTCCGAAGGACTGCGATAGATACCTCGCGGCAGTCCTTTTCGCGTATAGAGAGGTGCCGCAAGCTAGCCTCGGATTCAGCCCCTTCGAGCTGCTGTACGGGAGGACGGTGCGCGGGCCCCTCTCTCTCGTACAGACAATGTGGGAAGGGACTGATGTAAACGAGGAGGTAAAGACCACCTATGAGTATGTAGTTGATCTTCGAGAACGGCTCGATCAGACATGCGAACTCGCGCAAAATGAACTGCTGCGAAACCAGAAGCGCTACAAGAAGTACTATGACACGAAGGCGCGCGATAGGCATTTCAATGTCGGAGAGGAGGTACTTCTACTTAGGCCAAGCAGCAGCAGCAAGCTACTCATGCAGTGGCAAGGGCCATACGAGATCAAGCAAAAGGTGGGGAAATGCGATTTCCGCATTGATGTAGAAGGGAAGTTGAAAACCTACCACGCAAACCTACTAAAAGGTTACGTGGAGCGCGACGCCACTGTGGCTCAAGCAAGCGCCGCGACTGTCTTCGAAGACAGAGATGAGGAGCCCGACATAGCAAAGGCGCGAATAGATATGCCGATGCTCTCTCGGACAGAAAATATCGAGGATGTCTGCCTCGACACAAATTTGAGCGACGCACAGCGCGAGCAAGCACACGAGGTGCTGAAACGCTATGAGCAACAGCTAAGCGACGTCCCTGGGAGGACAAACATGGCGGAATGCAGTCTGAAACTGACGACTGCTAGTCCCATTGTCAGCAAACCGTATCCCATGCCACAGGCTGTGCCCTAGACCATTCGAAAAGAAGTTGACGACATGCTGAAAATGGGAGTAATAGAGAAATCAGTTTCAGAATATGCATCTCCCATTGTGCTTGTGCGTAAGAAGGACGGCACAAATCGGTTCTGTGTCGATTACAGAAAGATTAATGCCATCACAGTGTTCGATCCGGAGCCCATCCCAAATGTTGATGATCTCTTGTCATCACTCTCCAAGGGGAGATATTTCTCTAAATTCTATCTGAGCAAGGGATATTGGCAGATCCCTATGCGTGAACAAGACAAAGGGAAAACAGCATTTGGGACGGACGATGGACTGAACCAATTCACGGTGTTACCTTTTGGGATGGTAAATGCCCCCGCCATCTTCTCGAGGCTCATGCGCACCGTGTTAGAGGGACTGACAAATGTTGTCAATTATATTGATGACATTCTTGTGTACTCCGAGACATGGGAGGAGCACCTCCATGCTTTGGAAAGCGCGATGCAGCGGCTCGCGGAAGCAGGCTTGACCGCCAAGCCAAGCAAATGTCATGTGGGGTTTAGATCGTTGGACTTTTTGGGTCATGTAGTGGGGGACGGTACTCTAAAACCACATCCAGACAAAGTGAGCCAAATTCTGAATGCTGAGGCACCAAAGACAAAGACACAGGTGCGAGCATTCCTAGGCCTTGCCGGGTATTATAGGAAATTCATCCCGAACTTTGCCGCCATCGCCGTGCCACTAACGGATCTCACAAAGAAGGGACTTCCTAACAAGGTAGAATGGGGGGACCTAGAACAGAGGGCATTCGATACCCTCAAAGCGCGCCTCTCAGCCCCACCCATCCTACACCTTCCGAACCCCGAGCTGCCGTATATCCTAGCAACGGATGCCTCCGATGTAGGAATAGGCGCGGTACTCATGCAGCGCATAGGAGAGGGGAAATTCCCCGTCGCTTACGTCAGCCGCAAGCTATCGGATGCTGAACGTAGGTATGCTGTCATCGAGCGGGAGTGCCTAGCCCTAGCCTGGGCTGTCAAAAAGTTTGACGTGTTTCTCTACGGCTCTCACTTCCAGCTCGAAGTCGACCACCGCCCACTCATGTATCTTGCCCAAGCCAAGATTCATAACAGTAGAGTGTTGAGATGGGCACTCGCCCTGCAGCCTTACAGGTACACAGTGATTGCTGTTAAGGGCACAGACAATGTAGCCGCTGACTTTCTCAGCCGATGCCCAAAGGAATAAGGTTGTATGATGTGTATATTCATTGGTTCTGTTACAGATTAGTGACAGATCAATAATTAGTTACAAGTACGGTACTGATTCCTTTGAGGCAGGATTCGAATACCAGTGAGTATGTCAAATATGAATATTATGAATATGTGATGATCATTGACGTGTTACCAATGAGTTGGTAACTAGGCCTTATGAACAAAGTTGTGTAGGCCAATGTATTACAGTTATCTTCGGGTTGAAATTGTCAGTGCCATATGTATGTTATCAAGCTGTAGGGAGGACAGTGTTACTAAGCAAATCATTTTTTGTCAGCTATTATAATGTAGGCATTTAATTACATTGTATGCACTTTGTACGGGATCATGACAAGTGATAATTATAGCTGAGGTTTAAAGAAGTAACAAGTCCTATAAGGAACATAAAGGACTGATAAAGTGGTATGAAGCGAAGAAGGGACTTCACTGATGTTATGGATGTACTAAGATGATGAGGTAGGGCAGATTCCGTGCCCAGTATAACTTTCAGACATGTAAATGTAATATTTAGACAGCATGCACTGTCTTCCAAATGGGGGCCGTGTCACGACATGGTAGGTTACATTGTCCATGTGAAAGTCCTACTGATAATCTCATCAGCCCTTTTACATCAAATTTATGTTTATGTGCAAGGCATTCACTAAAAATGAGTTTACACTGCACAGGAAGCAAAAGGGTAGTAACCCCTCAACCCGTCATTACGTCAGGGGCACGAGTGTAATAAAGCATAACATAAAGGGAGAGGGTGACTCACACCAAGTGGAGACCGCTACCAGGAGCGAGGGTCATAAACCTGCCAAATGTCCACCAGTGGGAGGACAGCCCAGAAGAGGCATAGGTTAAGAAATTGATAGTCACACCCAGCTGCAGTGGTCAGCTAACGTCAGAGGAATATCCTCCTTCTTTGGAAATCATGTTCAAAAACAATTCTTTGAAAGTAAGGAAAAGTCACTCATAGGGGTGTGTCCAGTCTGACCAATTGGTAGAAAGTTTTCTGAACCATCTAACCCCCTCCTCCAATAAGATAACTTGGTTAATAAATTAATATACAGTGATTGGTCCTACATAGACAAGTGTAGTTAAGAAGGAAATTTTGGAGAACAAAACCGGGATGCAAAACCCAAATTTCTTCAGACCAGAGCACAAAATTGTTTGTGAAATCACTACGCTTGTATCCAGTTCGTTGGGAGGGTTCGGTGTACATCAGTGTCGCCGACATACTGGTCTACCCTTTGGTAGATGGATTTGGAACAAGGAGGAAGAGGTTGTGGTGGCAAAAGGCCACATTCAGTGTACGTTTGAGAGTCTGAGCACTAGAGAAATCTCTCATCAACCCGAGGAGGTTGCGGCAGGGGCCAGGGAGAAAGTAACTTGCACAGAAAGGGGAGAAACGCCAACGAAAGTTGTAAGCTGACCAATCTTTCTCATTGTAATTTTCATGTAATTATGTAATCCTTTATAAGATGAAGAGTCAAGATATAATATTTTTATGTCATTATTGCCTCACAGTATTTTGTTACATGTATTGTAAGAGTGAGGGAATGTTTAATAGTTTAGCCAGTACTACTACAAGCCATTTCAGAACACTGAGCTAAATGACCATAAAGATTTATTGCACCAGTGGCCTAGGGCATCCATGACAGTTAATCCTCGCTGGCTGACCCAGCGTTGACAGATTTGTTGATGTAAACATACAAGCCGATAACCTGTCTTAAACTCATGAAATGTAGGTGTTTCATTTATGAAGGAACAATTTCATTGAGCAATTGTATAATAGTGTTTCGTTAAGATTATTGAACTTATGAGTGTATGTCACTCATTGTAATTGACAGGGCGGTTAATGTCGGAGCAAGGATCCGAGTTTAAGGTGGGAGTAAGGAGTTTTAGGCTGGAGTAAGCTCCAACGGTACTGGACTGCAGAGTCTACTAGAGAGGGATCGAGGGGACTCCGTCTAGAGGGGAATCAAGTTTGATGAAACTTAGACCCATGGGCGAGGACAGAATTGATGATCTCATCCCGAGAACAAGAATCAACTGGCTTTAGCGATAATGTTAACTAAATGTATCTCTTAAATGGGCAATGATTTTGTCAGTGTTTGATTGTTAATCACCATTTTATTTCTATGCTGTAAATACAAAGTACGTTTCAAAATTCAGTACAATAAACCACGCAATTATTGAACTGAAGAAGCATTTGTTTCGCCTACTTTGTAGACTCTCAGAAGAGAGAGCCTTTCGTCCAGTTACGGGGCGGTGCGGCGGCAGCGCCCTGTGACAATATACATATATTTTAACGGTCATATCAATAATGTATTCCTTATATTATGTTGCTGCAAAGCTTCAATCAATAGAACACAGTCGTGGAACTGACATCTCCTCTGCTGCATCAGGGGCTTACGCCAAGAGTATCTGCACCATGCCAAACCTTCAGAGGTTAACGCTTCACCATATCAAGATAGCAGACGATTTCTTTCTTGCCCTCTGTACATCAGCAGCAGGATCGAAGGTATATGTTTCTTCTTTGCTTCATTTTGTTTCCACTGCATGTTGAAACCTTCCTGCAATAAAGAAACAACAACACAAAAACAAACAAACAAACAGATGATTGAGATACTAAACGATGTTTTCGCCGTGTTGGACTAAAACGAATAGTCTGTTTCTTTCCATGTTACATAGTCTTAGCAAAGTATTTCATGTTTATAGTTGTCACCTTGATATGTTTATGACAGGTTCATGGGACACGATCACGTAATGCGAATGAAATGATAAAGGAATGGAAAGAAAACCTGCTTTTCCGTCTTCCATCATCAAGATGAATATTCATAGCCCCTTTTTGTTAATCATTGTATGTATTAGATTGGTTGTTATTCTTGTTATTCATTTGTTTGTTTGTGCCTTATATATGAATTGTACCGCGCATAATTAAAGAAGCATGTGTTTTTGATGCGCTTTACGAATGTAGCATTTATTATTGATGACACTAAAGTTGATTCCTAATGCTGACGTTTCTAAGGGCTTTAATCCCGAAAGAAATGAGGTATAAAGTACCAGCATCATGTGCATACGATATAACAATAGCAACACAAGAACAACAAAATTAGGATTGAATAAACAGATAAGTTTTCAACAATGATTTGAACTTGGTCAGCACTTTAATTACGAATATGGATAGGGAGTTTTTTCTTACAAAGAGATGGGGAAAAAAACAAACATATCGCCGTAGCCGCTGCGGGTATATAGGTGCGGGGGCCATGTGATAACTGGAGAGTGAAGGAAGAACGGAGAGAACGGGTTGAAGTGGATGAGCAGAAGGAAATCAAATCTTTAAGAAAGTATGAGCAAGATTATTATATACATATATTTTAACGGTCATATCAATAATGTATTCCTTATATTATGTTGCTGCAAAGCTTCAATCAATAGAACACAGTCGTGGACCTGACATCTCCTCTGCTGCATCAGGTGCTTACGCCAAGAGTATCTGCACCATGCCAAACCTTCAGAGGTTAACGCTTGACGATGTCAAGATAGCAGACGATTTCTTTCTTGCCCTCTGTACATCAGCAGCAGGATCGAAGGTATATGTATCTTCTGTGCTTCATTTGGTTTCCAATTCATGGTAAACCTTCCTGCAATAAAAACACAACAACACAAAAACAAACAAACAAACAAACAAACAAGCAGATGATTGAGATACTAAACGATATTTTCGCCGTGTCGGACTAAAAAGAATAGTTTGTTTCTTTCCATGTTGCATAGTTTTAGCATAGTATTTTATGTTTATACTTTTTACCTTCCTACGTTTATGACAGGTTTATATAGGACACGATCACGTACTGCAAATGAGATGATGAAGGGATGGAAAGAAAACCCGTTTTTTCAGTTTTCCATCATGAAGATAAATATTCATAACCCTTTTTGTTAATTATTGTATGTATTAGATTGATTGTTATACTTGTTATTCATTTGTTTGTTTATACTGTGTATTTCCATTGTACAGCGCACATAAAAGCATGCGTTATGATAAGCTTTATGAATGTAGCATTTATTATTGATGACACTAAAGTTGATTCCTTAGCGCGTAATACTGATGTTTCTAAGTGCATTAATCCGGAAAAAAAATGAGGACAGATACACCATTATGTGCATAATATTCATGATATAACAGCAGCAACAACACCAATAATAACAAAATTAGGATTGAGTAAACAGATAAGTTTTCAACAATGGTTTGAACTTGGTCAACACTTCCATTGCGAATATAGATAGGGAGTTTATTGCAAAGAGATGGGGAAATACTGTACAGTAACCTAAAAAGCCCTATCACCGTAATACTATGTAGCCGCTGCGGGTATAGGTGCGGGGATCACGTGATAACTGGAGAGTGAAGGAAGAACGGAGAGAACGGGTTGAAGTTAATGAGCAAAAGGAAATCGAATCTTTAAGAAAATATGAGCAAGATTATCATATATATATATATATTTCAATGGTCATATCAATAATGTATTCCTTATATTATGTTGCTGCAAAGCTTCAATCAATACACCACGAGGGAGGACCTGACATCTCCCCTGCTGCATCAGAGGCTTACGGCAAGAGTATCTGCACCATGCCAAACCTTCAGACGTTAGAGCTTCACGATGTCAAGATAGCAGACGATTTCTTTCTTGCCCTCTGTACATCAGCAGCAGGATCGAAGGTATATGTATCTTCTTTGCTTCATTTGGTTTTCAATGCATGTTGAAACCTTCCTGCAATAGAAAAACAACAACACAAAAACAAACAAACAGATGATTGAGATATTAAGCGATATTTTCGCCGTGTCGGACTAAAAAGAATAGTTTGTTTCTTTCCATGCTGCATAGTTTTAGCATAGTATCTTATGTTTATACTTGTTACCTTCCTACGTTTATGACAGGTTTATATAGGACACGATCACGTACTGCAAATGAGATGATTAAGGGATGGAAAGAAAACCCGTTTTTTCAGTTTTCCATCATGAAGATAAATATTCATAACCCTTTTTGTTAATTATTGTATGTATTAGATTGATTGTTATACTTGTTCTTAATTTGTTTGTTTATATCTTGAATCTCCATTGTACAGCGCACATAAAAGCATGCGTTATAATAAGCTTTATGAATGTAGCATTTATTATTGATGACACTAAAGTTGATTCCTTAGCGCGTAATACTGATGTTTCTAAGTGCATTAATCCGGAAAAATAAATGACAGATACAGCATTATGTGCACAGGACATAACAGCAACAGCAACAACAACAATAACATAATTAGGATTGAGTAAACAGATAAGTTTTCAACAATGGTTTGAACTTGGTCAACACTTCCGTTACGAATATAGATAGGGAGTTTATTGCAAAGATATGGGGAAATACTGTAGTAACCGAAAAAGCCCTATCACCGTACATGTAGCCGCTGCGGGTATAGGTGCGGGGATCACGTGAGAACTGGAGAGTGAAGGAAGAACGGAGAGAACGGGTTGAAGTTAATGAGCAGAAGGAAATCGAATCTTTAAGAAAATATGAGCAAGATTATTATATATATATATATATATATTTTTCAATGGTCATATCAATAATGTATTCCTTATATTATGTTGCTGCAAAGCTTCAATCAATAGAACACTGGGAAGGACCTGACATGTCATTCTCCCGTGCTGCATCAGAGGCTTACGCCAAGAGTATCTGCACCATGCCAAACCTTCAGAGGTTAAAGCTTTTCAATGTCAAGATAGCAGAAGATTTCTTTCTTGCCCTCTGTACATCAGCAGCAGGAGCGAAGGTATATCTTTCTTCTTTGCTTCATTTTGTTTCCAATTCATGGTAAACCTTCCTGTAATAAAAAAAAAAACAACAACAACACAAAAACAAACAAACAAACAGATGATTGAGATACTATTTTGTCGTGTTGGACTAATAAGAATAGTCTGTTTCTTTCCATGTTACATAGTGTTAGCAAAGTATTTCATGTTTATAGTTTTCACCTTTATACGTTTATGACAGATTGATATGGGACACGATCACGTAATGCGAATGAAATGATAAAGGAATGAAAAGAAAGCCTGTTTTTCCGTCTTCCATCATCAAGATGAATAATTATTCATAACCCCTTTTTGTTAATTATTGTACGTATTAGATTGGTTGTTATACTTGTTATTCATTAATTTGTTTGTTTGTATCATGTATATGAATTGTACAGCGCATAATTAAAGAAGCATGTGTTTTTGATGCGCTTATGAATGTAGCATTTATTATTGGTGACACTAAAGTTGATTCCTTATATAGCGCGTAATGCTGACGTTTCTAAGGCCTTTAATCCCTAAAGATATGAGGTATAAAGTACCAGCATCATGTGCATACGATATAACAATAGCAACAACAAGAACAACAAAATTAGGATTGAATAAACAGATAAGTTTTCAACAATGATTTGAACTTGGTCAACACTTTAAAGGACAAGTCCACCTTCATATATATAAGGATTGAGAGAATGCAGCAATATTAGCAGAACACATCAGTGAGAGTTTGAGGAAAATTGGACAATCCGTTCAAAAGTTACGAATATTTTAAATATCTGCGCAGTCACTGCTGGAAGAGAAGACTACTACAGTGTATGATGTCACATGCGTACAACTCTATAAGGAAAATAAAAAGAGAATTTCAAAAAACTTTACTTTTTGAATAAAGTGCACAATTCTTCGAATTGCTACTGACGTATGTTAAGGGTGATATTATTCCCCCTGCCTTCGGAAAGAGAGAAGTCGAGTGTTATTTTGTTATGCGAGAAAAATGGAAATAATTATATGTTGAATTTTCTTTATTCTTTCTTTATATCGTTCTACTCATGTGACATCACAAGCTATAGTAATCTTTTCATCCAGCCGGGACTGAGCAGAAACATCAAAAATTCATAACTTTTGAACGGATTGTCCGATTTTGCTCAAACTGTCACTGATGTGTTGTAGTAATATTGCTGCATTCTCTCAATCCTTATGTCTATGAAGGTGAACTTGTCCTTTAATTACGAATATAGATAGGGAGTTTTTTCTTGCTAAGAGATGGGGAAATAACAAAACAAAAAAAAAAAAAAATCCATATCGCCATAGCCGCAGCGGGTATAGGTGCGGAGGCCACGTGATAACTAGAAACTGGAGGAAGAACGGAGAGAACGGGTTGAAGTGGATGACCAGAAGGAAATCAAATCTTTAAGAAAAGATGGAGCAAGATTCATGTCTTGTAAACAATAAGCAGGACTTTAAAGCTGATACGTTGATGTATGGGGAGCCAATGGGGGGATTGGAAAACTGCATGGAGCAATGTGGTCATATCTTGTTGTAAGGGTCATATCATTAATGTATTCCTTATATTTTGTTGCTGCAAAGCTTCAATCAATAACACACTTTTGCGGACCTGACATCTCCCCTGTTGTATCAGTGTCCTACCCCAAGAGTATCTGCACCGTGCCAAACCTTCAGACGTTACACCTATACAAAGTCAAAATAGCAGTAAAAAATAAATAATTTTCTTGCTCTTGTTACATCAGCAGCAGGAGCAAAGGTATCCTCTATACCTCATTTAGTTTCCAATGCATGGGAAACGTTCCTGCAATTAAAAAAGCAAGCAAACAAACAAACACGTGATTGAGATACTAAACGATGTTTTCGCCATGTTGGACTAAAAAGAATAGATTGTTTCTTTCCATGTTGCATAGTTTTAGCATAGTATTTTATGTTTATACTTTTCACCTTTCTACATTTATGACAGGTTGATATATGACACGATCACGTAATGCAAATGAGATGATGAAGGGATGGACAGAAAACCCGTTTTTTTTTTTCGTTTTCCATCATGAAGATAAATATTCATAACCCTTTTTGTTAATTGTTGTATGTATTAGATTGATTGTTCCACTTGTTATGCATTTGTTTGTTTATATTTTGTATCTCCATTGTACAGTGCTCATAAAAGCATGCGTTATGATAAGCTTTATGAATGTAGCATTTATTATTGATGACACTAAAGTTGATTCCATAGCGCGTAATACTGATGTTTCTAATTGCATTAATCTGGAAAAAGAAATGAGTGAAGGAAGAACGGAGAGAACGGGTTGAAGTTAATGAGCAGAAGGAAATCGAATCTTTAAGAAAATATGAGCAAGATTATTATATATATTTTTTTTTCAATGGTCATATCAATAATTTATTCCTTATATTATGTTGCTGCAAAGCTTCAATCAATAGACCACTGGTACGGACCTGACATCTCCCCTGCTGCATCAGAGGCTTACGCCAAGAGTATCTGCACCATGCCAAACCTTCAGACGTTAGAGCTTCACAATGTCAAGATAGCAGACGATTTCTTTCTTGCCCTCTGTACATCAGCAGCAGGATCGAAGGTATATGTTTCTTCTTTGCTTCATTTTGTTTCCACTGCATGTTGAAACCTTCCTGCAATAAAGAAACAACAACACAAAAACAAACAAACAAACAGATGATTGAGATACTAAACGATGTTTTCGCCGTGTTGGACTAAAAAGAATAGTCTGTTTCTTTCCATGTTACATAGTCTTAGCAAAGTATTTCATGCTTATAGTTGTCACCTTGATACGTTTATGACAGGTTCATGGGACACGATCACGTAATGCGAATGAAATGATAAAGGAATGGAAAGAAAACCTGCTTTTCCGTCTTCCATCATCAAGATGAATATTCATAGCCCCTTTTTGTTAATCATTGTATGTATTAGATTGGTTGTTATTCTTGTTATTCATTTGTTTGTTTGTGCCTTATATATGAATTGTACCGCGCATAATTAAAGAAGCATGTGTTTTTGATGCGCTTTACGAATGTAGCATTTATTATTGGTGACACTAAAGTTGATTCCTAATGCTGACGTTTCTAAGGGCTTTAATCCCGAAAGAAATGAGGTATAAAGTACCAGCATCATGTGCATACGATATAACAATAGCAACACAAGAACAACAAAATTAGGATTGAATAAACAGATAAGTTTTCAACAATGATTTGAACTTGGTCAGCACTTTAATTACGAATATGGATAGGGAGTTTTTTCTTACAAAGAGATGGGGAAAAAAACAAACATATCGCCGTAGCCGCTGCGGGTATATAGGTGCGGGGGCCATGTGATAACTGGAGAGTGAAGGAAGAACGGAGAGAACGGGTTGAAGTGGATGAGCAGAAGGAAATCAAATCTTTAAGAAAGTATGAGCAAGATTATTATATACATATATTTTAACGGTCATATCAATAATGTATTCCTTATATTATGTTGCTGCAAAGCTTCAATCAATAGAACACAGTCGTGGACCTGACATCTCCTCTGCTGCATCAGGTGCTTACGCCAAGAGTATCTGCACCATGCCAAACCTTCAGAGGTTAACGCTTCACCATATCATATATTGTATCTTGTATATGAATTGTACAGCGCATAATTAAAGAAGCATGTGTTTTTGATGCTCTTATGAATGTAGCATTTATTATTGGTGACACTAAGGTTGATTCCTTATATAGCGCGTAATGCTGACGTTTCTAAGGGCTTTAATCCCTAAAGAAATGAGGTATAAAGTACCAGCATTATGTCCATACGGTATATGAATGTAGCATTTATTATTGAGGACACTAAAGTTGATTCCTTAGCGCGTAATACTGATGTTTCTAAGTGCATTAATCCGGAAAAAAAAAACCTTCAGGGGTTAACGCTTGACGATGTCAAGATAGCAGACGATTTCTTTCTTGCCCTCTGTACATCAGCAGCAGGAGAGAAGGTATATGTATCTTCTTTGCTTCATTTGGTTTTCAATGCATGTTGAAACCTTCCTGCAATAGAAAAAAACAACAACACAGAAACAAACAAACAAACAGAATATGATTGAGATACTAGACGATGTTTTTGCCGTGGTGGACTAAAAAGAATAGTCTGTTTCTTTCCATGTTACATTTTAGTGTTAGCAAAGTATTTCATGTTTATAGTTTTCACCTTTATACGTTTATGACAGATTGATATGGGACACGATCACGTGATGCGAATGAAATGATAACGGAATTGAAAGAAAACCTGTTTTTCCGTCTTCCATCATCAAGATGAATATTCATAACCCCTTTTTGTTAATAATTGTATGTATTAGATTAATTGTTATACTTGTTATTCATTTGTTTGTTTGTACCTTGTATATGAATTGTACATCGCATAATTAAATAAGCATGTGTTTTTGATGCGCGTATGAATGTAGCATTTATTATTGATGACACTAAAGTTGATTCCTTATATAGCGCGTAATGCTGACGTTTCTAAGGGCTTTAATCCCTAAAGAAATAAGGTATAAAGTATCAGCATACGGTATATGAATGTAGCATTTATTATTGATGACACTAAAGTTGATTCCTTAGCGCGTAATATTGATGTTTCTAAGTGCATTAATCCGGAAAAAAGAATGAGGACAGATACAGCATTATTTGCATATGATATAACAGCAACAACAACAACAACAATAGCAAAATTAGGATTGAGTAAACAGATAAGTTTTCAACAATGGTATGAACTTGGTCAACACTTCCATTACGAATATAGATAGGGAGTTTATTGCAAGGAGATGTGGAAATACTGGAGTAACCGAAAGAGCCCTATTACTGTATGTAGCCGCTGCGGGTATAGGTGCGGGGATCACGTGATAACTGGAGAGTGAAGGAAGAACGGAGAGAACGGGTTGAAGTGGATGAGCGGATGGAAATCAAATCTTTAAGAAAATATGAGCAAGATTATTATATATATATTTTTAATGGTCATATCAATAATGTATTCCTTATATTATGTTGCTACAAAGCTTCAATCAATACAACACAGGGAAGGACCTGACATCTCCCCTGCTGCATCAGAGGCTTACGCCAAGAGTATCTGCACCATGCCAAACCTTCAGACGTTAAAGCTTCAGAATGTCAAGATAGCAGACGATTTCTTTCTTGCCCTCTGTACATCAGCAGCACGATCGAAGGTATATGTATCTTCTTTGCTTCATTTGGTTTCCAATTCATGGTAAACCTTCCTGCAATAAAAAAACAACAACACAAAAGCAAACAAACAAACAGATGATTGAGATACTAGACGATGTTTTTGTCGTGTTGGACTAAAAAGAATAGTCTGTTTCTTTCCATGTTACATAGTGTTAGCAAAGTATTTCATGTTTATAGTTTTCACCTTTATACGTTTATGACAGATTGATATGGGACACGATCACGTAATGCGAATGAAGTGATAAAGGAATGAAAAGAAAGCCTGTTTTTCCGTCTTCCATCATCAAGATGAATAATTATTCATAACCCCTTTTTTGTTAATTATTGTATGTATTAGATTGGTTGTTATACTTGTTATTCATTAATTTGTTTGTTTGTATCTTGTATATGAATTGTACAGCGCATAATTAAAGAAGCATGTGTTTTTGATGCGCTTATGAATGTAGCATTTATTATTGGTGACACTAAAGTTGATTCCTTATATAGCGCGTAATACTGACGTTTCTATAAGGGCTTTAATCCCGAAGGAAATGAGGTATAAAGAACCAGCATTATGTACATACGATATAACAATAGCAACAACAAGAACAACAAAATTAGGATTGAATAAACAGATAAGTTTTCAACAATGATTTGAACTTGGTCAACACTTTAATTACGAATATAAATAGGGAGTTATTTCTTCCAAAGAGTTGGGCAAATAAAATGAAAAAAAAAAATCCATATCGCCGTAGCCGCTGAGGGTATAAGTGGGGGGGGGGGGGGGGGGGCCACGTGATAACTGGAGACTGGAGGAAGAACGGAGAGAACGGGTTGAAGTGGATGAGGAGAAAGAAATCAATCTTTAAGAAAAAATGGAGCAAGATTATTTCATGTCTTGTAAACAATAAGCAGGACTTTAAAGCTGATACGTTGATGTATGGGAAGCCAATGGGGGGTTGGAGAACTGCATGGAGTAATGTGGTCATATCTTGTTGTAAGGGTCATATCATTAATGTATTCCTTATATTTTGTTGCTGTAAAGCTTCAATCAATAACACACCTTTGCGGACCTGACATCTCCCCTGTTATATCAAAGTCCTACCCCAAGAGTATCTGCACCATTCCAAACCTTCAGACGTTACACCTATACAAAGTCAAAATAGCAGATTTTTTTTTTTTTTTTTTTTTTGCCCTTGTTACATCGGCAGCAGGAGCGAAGGTATCTTCTTTGCCTCATTTACTTTCCAATGCATGGGAAACCTTCCTGTAATTAAAAAAACAAGCAAACAAACAAACACGTGATTCAGATACTAAACGATGTTTTCGCCATGTTGGACTAAAAAGAATAGTTTGTTTCTTTCCATGTTACATAGTTTTAGCATAGTATCTTATGTTTATAGTTTTCACCTTTCTACATTTATGACAGGTTTATAGGACACGATCACGTAATGCAAATGAGATGATGAAGGGATGGAAAGAAAACCCGTTTTTTCCGTTTTCCATCATGAAGATAAATATTCATAACCCTTTTTGTTAATTATTGTATGTATTAGATTGATTGTTATACTTGTTATTTATTTGTTTGTTTATATTTTGTATCTCCATTGTACAGCGCACATAAAAGCATACGTTATGATAAGCTTTATGAATGTAGCATTTATTATTGATGACACTAAAGTTGATTCTTTAGCGCGTAATACTGATGTTTCTAAGTGCACTAATCCGGAAAAAAATGAGGACAGATACAGCATTATGTGCATATGATATAACAGCAACAACAACAACAACTACAACAACAATAAAAAAAATAGGATTGCGTAAACAGATAAGTTTTCAACAATGGTTTGAACTTGGTCAACACTTCCATTACGAATATAGATAGGGAGTTTATTGAAAAGAGATGGGGTATAGGTGCGGGGATCACGTGATAACTGGAGAGTGAAGGAGAACGGAGAGAACGGGTTGAAGTGGATGAGGAGAAGGAAATCAAATCTTTACGAAAATATGAGCAAGGTTATTATATATATATATATATTTCAATGGTCATTTTGTAATGGTCATGTTATCATTAATCTATTCCTTATATTATTTTGCTGCAAAGCTTCAATCAATAACACACTGCGCCATGCCAAACCGTCGGTTAAAGCTTTTCGATGACAAGATAGCAGACGATTCCTTTCTTGCCACCTGTACATCGGCAGCAGGATCGAAGGTATATCTTTCTTCTTTGCTTCATTTTGTTTCCAATACATGGTAACCTTCCTGCAATAAAAAAACAACAACACAAAAACAAACAAACAAACAAACAAACAGATGATTGAGATACTAAACGATGTTTTCACTGTGTCGGACTAAAAAGAATAGTTTGTTTCTTTCCATGTTGCATATTTTTAGCATAGTATTTTATGTTTATAGTTTTTACCTTTCTACATTTTTGACAGGTTGATATAGGACACGCTCACGTAATGCAAATGAGATGATGAAGGGATGGAAAGAAAACTCGTTTTTTCCGTTTTCCATCATGAAGATAAATATTCATAACCCGTTTTGTTAGTCATTGTATGTATTAGATTGATTGTTATACTTGTTATGCATTTGTTTGTTTATATTTTGTATCTCCATTGTACAGCGCACATAAAACATGCGTTACCTTTATGAATGTAGCATTTATTATTGATGACACTAAAGTTGATTCCTTAGCGCGTAATACTGATGTTTCTAAGTGCATTAATCCGGAAAAAAAAATGAGGACGGATACAGCATTATGTGCATAACAACAACAACAACAACAATAACAAAATTAGGATTGAGTAAACAGACAAGTTTTCAACAATGGTTTGAACTTGGTCAACACTTCCATTACGAATTTAGATAGGGAGTTTATTGCAAAGATATGGGGAAATACTGTAGTAACCGAAAAAAAAAAGCCCTATCACCGTATGTAGCCGCTGCGGGTATAGGTGCGGGGATCACGTGATAACTGGAGAGTGAAGGAAGAACGGAGAGAACAGGTTGAAGTGGATGAGCAGAAGGATATGGAACGCCATTAAGGAAACAATAAAAAATTTATTTCACTCCAGCCAATATTCATTTCACTTTTAACAAATACATTTCACTCACAAACATTGATTTTACTTTTTATAAAAATACATTTCACTTTTCACAATAATACATTTCACTTTTAAATTAAAATTCATTTCACTTTTCACAAAAATACATTTCACTTTTGAATTAAACTTCATCTCACTTTTCACAAAAATACATTTCACTTTTGAATTAAAATTCATTTCACTTTTCACAAAAATACATTTCACTTTTAATTAAAGATTCATTTCACTTTTCACAAAAATACATTTCACTTTTACATAAAGATTCATTTCACTTTTCACAAAAATACATTCCACTTTTAAATACAAATTCATTTCACTCTTCACAAAAATACATTTCACTTTGGCGTACCATATCACTCCGACGAAATCATTTCACTGCGCTAAAACCATTTCACTCTGATAAAACCATTTCACTCTGATATAAAACCATTTCACTCTGATACAAAAAAAAATACGTTCCTCTTTTTTCCCGGCCAAAAGGTGGCGCCAGTCTGAGAGGAGTCACAGTGCCATGGCACTTAGCACTGAGCTGAGGTGAGTGGCCGGCCAGCTGGCCGGCTGGCTATGCAGTACCTAGATTTAGCGCGCTACGCTGGCGCGGAAGCGACGCGAGGCGAGCTAGCAGTCGACGGTCCTCGCCTCGGCCTCACTCACATGCACGCTCGTGCCGTTACATGCATACCAGTACTACATCGAGAATTGAATCTACGCCTGACTTGCTGAATAATTGTGTTTTACAACGCTTTTCAACAGCGATGTTTTTTGGTAAGTTTGATGTCTGACTTCTTGTGATCGCCATGCTGTTTTTTCCGGTTCAAAATGAGTATATTTTTGCCGTTTAAATAGTATCTCGAAGTTGACATAGTATTTTTCCTCTTTCAAAACATTCCCGTGTTTATAGCTGGCTGCTGACCCATCTAAAAAGGGGATTGATGTGACTTTTTGTTCATCAGGTCGGCAATACTTCGTGCTTTACGCAGATACCAAGATCGACGGTGCCCTAGAAGCATAACTTGTTAAAAATTAGGCCTGAAGATTGCATTTTTAGAGGCCAAATAATGTATTCTAGTCCTCCGGAAGGTCACGTGATCGCATCTAGTGCGGAAGGGGACTTTTTCGGACCGTAAATGCACCGTTGTTAACGATCTCTGCGGAGGTGCAGGGTCAGTCCCATATATTGAAATTAGCGTTGTTCATTCGCTCAATTGGAACTTCGTGATAGCGTGTGTTGTGTACAGTAAGTCACTTAGTCAGTGTAGGCCGGTGGCGGTAGGCCTACAATTGTATGTGGCGATGGCAATTTGTAAATTTGAATTTACAACTTATTCACAAAAATCGTACAGTGTACAATGTGTATGCTGTCTATAATAAACAGGGTCTTAGTCTTCATCTCTTAGTAGTTAATTATTATATGACTTACTCATCACTTAATACAAACAAGAACAGTATAGATTCAATATTATTATTATTAGTTTTTTCTTTCGCATGGAGAAAGAAGGCACAAGAGCGATTCTAGTATTTGATGTAAACATAATTTTCATGACATGTTTAAGAGTTGACCCGGCTGCAATGTTAACACTAATAGAGTACCAGGCTATTTGATTTTTTCAAGTTGGTATACAAGTTGTCAGTAAATATAGAGATGTATTAAATTAGTCTTCCGCATTTACAATTTGTAACAATAAAGTTTACGAGGATGTCTGAATGAATGCAATTATTCTCAGAATAATATGAAGAGTTTGTTCGCAAAAACCGATAAGTCCATATTTGCCAAATGGAGATATTTGCGATTAAAGGTCAGGAAAAATAAAGAGAATACTAAGAAAATTTTTGCTTCTTTTGACCATAACTTAAAAAATGCCCTTTTATATGTAGTGACCAATATCTCATTTAAAAGGTGTTATTTTGTACTTTATGACAGAGACCGTACTTGAAAATCTTCAAAAATGGACTTATCGGTTTTTGCGAACAGACTCTTCATGTTTACCATAGTACAGTGCATGTCTGTAGTTTCTCTCTGCTTGAATTGGGGTTTACTCCAACATAATGTTTTTGGACATGTTATTGTGAATAATGGTTTATAATATCATCCATGATTAATTTGGAGTAATATCTGGAAAAGTTGTTATGCATTTTCTAATCCTTTCTCTATTTGTGTCACATTGTATATGTAGGTATCCCCAGTACCTGACATCACACCGATGGAACATGCATATTTAAGGTGATTCTCTTCTCTGTGGCCTCCAGGAAAATCTGCATGACATAAACGAGAAGATCTACACTGTCAGTTCTATAGTGTATTTTGTTTTCTTGGATGCACACATACCATTCAATCTCTGACAGATTTTTATCAAGGAGAGCACTGCTGTTTTGCAAGCGCTGAGTGACTTCTTCACAAGAATAGAAACAACTGATTAGTACACCTGTCAACTTTTTCATTTCATTGAAAAACCTAGAGCAGTATGTGATCATGATAACCTACCTCAGAAAGGTGCTAAATATGTGATATGATACAATAGGATGAATGAAGTTGATATACAATTGTAACATATTACAGTATGTTACTGTATATCAACTTCATTCATCTTTACGGTAATATTTTTAGTAAAGAGGATGTACATGTATATTCTTTGAAAAGCACGGTTGTTGTAGTAAATGTGAAGTTCGACCATTACAGATACATCAATGTGTGGAACTATGCAAGATAGTATATGTTAAATTATGTGCATTTAAATTACTTTGGAGTTTGTACAGATGGCAGAATTATGAGCTCTGATTAAACTAAATATTATCCTTCATGATATTCTTGATAAATGTTATGGAAGCAAGTACATTGTACAGTATGAAGTAGTATCTGGACGTACAGCCATTACTCGACAGGGGGCATGTCTTGTTGCTGAAGGTATGAATTTAATTTGTACATCATCACTGAAGCACTATAAGAGGTTTAGTTTAATAGTACATGTATGCATGTTTTATTGCTAATATTTTGGTTGTGACCCATTTCAGAAGAGGTTTCAAAGATGTAAGAATTCTGTTCGATCAGGAAGATACACAAGGTATGTCACCAAAAGGAATTGAACGGTCAAGAAGGGATAAGGAAGATGAAGATTTTGACACAACAGTTAGATAGATGATACATTACATTAGTACTTCCCCCAAATCAACCAAAATGTTGAACATGTTCGCAATGAACGGGCATGCTCTTATTAGATACCTATAAAGAAAAATTGTGGACCTGGTGAAAGGTAAGATGGGCAGATTTTTATAACACCTGGGGGGTTTCATGTTGGCCTGTAGTCTACCCCAGGGTTGTCGAGTGTTGTTACTGGTAAGGGGTTCGAATACACATTTGTATCATTCACTCAGTCATAACCATGAAGAGAGTGACACACAGATATTTTAAATGTGTATGATACTGCTTGTGTACATGTACTGATACATGTGTATTTAGTTGACAGAGATGTTGGGATGATCAGTTTGCCTTTTGACATTTCAGATAAGATTATAGGCCTATACAGTCAATGCTAAAGTTGGGAATGAAAGATTTCTTCACATAGATGTTTTGCAAGATGCTATAAGGCCAAATCTGATCTGTCTGCTTCGATTTCCAGTAATATTGATGTTTTAAAGTTACTTTAAATTTTTTATCTGTTTAGTTTCCAGTAAGTGTACTTCATACATTGGCGGATCCAGTTAGGACCGCAACTGGCACACGCCCCCCTATATTTTTTGTCTAAACAAAAGAAATGAAAAGAAAAAAATGGGGGGAGGGGTGCATGCGTCCCCCTTTAATTTTGTAAACGCGTCCCCTCTTTACGGAATTCCTGGATCCGCCCCTGCTTCATATGTAGTATGTACACTTCTGAATTGTTGATGCAGCTGCCAGTTCATGTGTTTGAAACATTGGCAGTGTGACCAATAGATACATTGTACTTGCCTTCAAAGTATTTAAGGGCATATGTACACCTTCAAAACATTCTCTGCTGTTTGGACTGTCGATGAAGTTTATATATTTTGTACATGTTTCATTTTGTTTCCAGTAAGTACACTTCATATGTATACATGTACACCTTAAAATTGCTCTTGCAGCTGCCAGTTTACTATCACCCTCTATTCATGTGTGTGAAACCTTGGCGATGTGAATACTATAGAAGATTCACGTATGTGTACCTGCCTTCAGAGTACTCAAGGGCATTTGTACACCCTCAAACATTCATGCAGTTTGAACTATTAATGAAGTTATCTCTGTACATGTATCATTTGAGTGAAACCTTGCCAAAAGTGTAGATGGCATGTAATTTACAGAGTATTGCCTCAAAACATTTGTGGTATTCTTGCTTGATTTTATTCACTTACATAACATTCAAGCAATGTTCACAACTGTTTCATGTTTGTGCAACATCGGTATCAGTATAGTTTGTTTATTGCCAGTGTCAAAATTTGCCGGCAAATTATTTGTACAGATCTGCTCAATACAATGTAGCTCTGCAATTGTTCAAACTACCTGGTACATTCATTTGCTCTTGTCTTATTACTGAGCTTCACCAGAATAATTTTTTTTTTAAATGTTCACTGTACATCACTGTTGTAGTCAAGACAGACTGATCCTACTCGCGTTCCTACATGTACTCACAAGACCGCTGACAGTTGTACCTTCCGTAGGTCTCTTACATGCCACTTGGCTGGAGACTGAGTCCAATACCACCACCAAAAAATAAATTAAAAATAATTAATAAATGGATGAATAAATAAATGAGTTATAAATAAAAAAATAAAATGATCTAAAACTGCATTTGACTATACTGCTAAAAAGTAGATAAAACTGTAGACTGCTTATGCAGCTCTTACTTTAGGTTTTTTTTTTTTGTTATGTGTGTGATACATTGTCATGAAGATTGGTGGATACCTTGAAACTTAACTGCAATGTAGTTCTTTCAACACTTACATGTAATAAATAAATATATATATGGAAATGTATATACATTTATGAAGAAAATTGTGGATTGTGCTCCTTTCTCTGTTGTTATTAATGAAAAAAAGGTACTGTATTTTATTAATTGATGAGAATGGCACGTGCAATAATGTATGCAAATTTCTCTGCCTAGTTAGGTAGGCCTATAGTAATAGAGTGAAGTAATGTAGTGAAGTCCTTGGGATCAACAGCTTTCTTTTGTTATATCAAAATGTTGTTATAACCAAGCATGTAAAAAAAAAGTGGATAATGGAAGCGGAATTTCGATATAATGTAACTGTGTTCACTTTAGTGGAGTGAACGGTATAAGTAGTGGTTATAATGTATTTGAGTGGATGCTTAGGATGCTTTGAATTGAGAGAGAGTGATGTGAATGATTGATGGCAGAATGAAACTGAGAATCAGACACTTCCTGTTGACGAAATCAGAAGGGTGGACAAAAGCAAACAAAACAAACATACATTATATTGTGAATAACAAGAACAAGACATATAATCAAAAGAAGAGAGGGAGAGAGAGAGAGAGAGAGGGAGGCCCAGCAAGAGGCTGTAGACTATTGGTACGTAATGTCTAATGACAGACACAAGTACAGTATATCACAGCTAGACGCTCGAAACTGACCACGTGTATTTACGCTGGGGTCGCTCATACAGTAAGACACACGTACAAAGGCATCGAGGACACACGTCAATTTCTATATGTGGGACAGTACAGTACTTCGCGATTTCGTGCCGAGAAAAAAAGGAATGACATCCCTATGATATCAGCTGGCTGCTGACCCATCTAAAAATCATCACATTACACTTTTAGGTATCATCTTAAAGCTGAATAAATTTCCTTTTACATGATATAACTTTTGTTGGTGCACCACGATGAAAAAGAAGACTTTTAGGAGAATTTTAGAAGAATATCTGTATCCATTATTTCCGGAACATCTGCAATCAGTTAGCCACGAAGTTGATAATCTTTCATGTCGTTCTTGGAAAAATCAACAAGATAGCATCCAAGTTTTAACCTTTACCTATGAAATAAAAGAAAAATCATGTGAAAACGTAATTCAGTGACTAAGATATGAGCATTTCAAAACGATTCTCCAATCGCTCTCTCTATGACTTGCGGGGTCAACTCGCGTGCGAGGACTTGGATATTCTAGACGGGTTTTTTTTTTTTTTTCGGGCTTGCCGACTGACTGGCTACTCAGTAAATCTAGGTACTGCATGCATAGCCAGCCGGCCAGCTGGCCGGCTACTCACAGTCACCTCAGCTCAGTGCTAACAAAGTGCCATGGCACTGTGACTCCTCTCAGACTGGCGCCCCCTTTTGGCCGGGAAAAAAGAGGAACGTATTTTTTTGTATCAGAGTGAAATGGTTTTATATCAGAGTGAAATGGTTTTATCAGAGTGAAATGGTTTTAGCGCAGTGAAATGGTTTCGTCTGAGTGATATGGTACGCCAAGTGAAATGTATTTTTGTGAAGAGTGAAATGAATTTGTATCTAAAAGTGAAAAGTATTTTTATGAAAAGTGAAATGAATCTTTATGTAAAAGTGAAATGTATTTTTGTGAAAAGTGAAATGAATCTTTATGTACAAGTGAAATGTATTTTTGTGAAAAGTGAAATGAATCTTTAATTAAAAGTGAAATGTATTTTTGTGAAAAGTGAAATGAATTTGAATTTAAAAGTGAAATGTATTATTATGAAAAGTGAAATGTATTATTCTGAAAAGTGAAATGTATTTTTATAAAAAGTAAAATCAATGTTTGTGAGTGAAATGTATTTGTTAAAGGTGAAATGAATATTGGCTGGAGTGAAATGAATTTTGTATTGTTTCCTTAATGGCGTTCCATAGAAGGAAATCAAATCTTTAAGAAAGTATGAGCAAGATTATTATATATATATATATATATATATATATATATATATATATATCTTAATGGTCACATCAATAATGTATTCCTTATATTATATTGCTGCAAAGCTTCAAACAATAGAACCCTGGGGAGGACATGACATCTCCCCTGCTGCATCAGAGGCTTACGCCAAGAGTATCTGCACCATGCCAAACCTTCAGACGTTAGGGCTTTCCAATGTCAAGATAGCAGACGATTTCTTTCTTGCCCTCTGTACATCAGCAGGAGGAGCGAAGGTATATGTATCTTCTTTGCTTCATTTTGTTTCCAATGCATGGTAAACCTTCCTGCAATAAAAAAAACAACAACACAAAAACAAACAAACAAACAAACAGATGATTGAGATACTAAACGATGTTTTCGCCATGTTGGACTAAAAAGAATAGTTTGTTTCTTTCCATGTTGCATAATTTTAGCATAGTATTTTATGTTTATACTTGTAGTTTTCACCTTTCTACATTTATGACAGGTTGATATAGGACACGATCACGTAATGCGAATGAAATGATAGCAGGATGGAAAGTAAACCTGTTTTTCCGTCTTCCATCATTAAGATGAATATTCATAACCCCTTTTTGTTAATTATTGTATGTATTAGATTGATTGTTATACTTTTTATTCATTTGTTTGTTGGTATCTTGTATCTGAATTGTACAGCGCATAATTAAAGAAGCATGTGTTTTTTTATGCGCTTTATGAATGTAGCATTTATTATTAATGACACTAAAGTTGATTCCTTATATAGCGCGTAATGCTGACGTTTCTATAAGGGCTTTAATCCCGAAAGAAATGAGGTATAAAGAACCAGCATTATGTGCATACGATATAACAATAGCAACAACAAGAATAACAAAAT
Organism: Diadema setosum; assembly: GCA_033980235.1. NCBI lineage: Eukaryota > Metazoa > Echinodermata > Echinoidea > Diadematoida > Diadematidae > Diadema > Diadema setosum. The sequence goes on along the minus strand of CM067077.1, from coordinate 3,310,662 downwards.
TAGGATTGAATAAACAGATAAGTTTTCAACAATGATTTGAACTTGGTCAACACTTTACTAACGAATATGAATAGGGAGTTTTTTCTTACAAAGAGATGGGAAAATAAAAAGAAAAAAAATCAATTTCGCCGTAGCCGCTGAGGGTAAAGGTGCGGGGCCACGTGACAACTGGAGTCTGGAGGAAGAACGGAGAGAACGGGTTGAAGTGGATGAGCAGAAGGAAATCAAATCTTTAAGAAAGTATGAGCAAGATTATTATATTCATATATTTTAATGGTCATATCAATAATGTATTCCTTATATTATGTTGCTGCAAAGCTTCAATCAGTACACCACGAGGGAGGACCTGGCATCTCCCCTGCTGCATCAGAGGCTTACGCCAAGAGTATCTGCACCATGCCAAACCTTCAGAGGTTAACGCTTTACGATGTCAAGATAGCAGACGATTTCTTTCTTGCCCTCTGTACATCAGCAGCAGGATCGAAGGTATATGTATCTTCTTTGCTTCATTTGATTTCCAATGCATTATGTGCATATGATATAACAGCAACAACAACAACAACAACAACAACAATAAAAAAAATAGGATTGAGTAAACAGATAAGTTTCCAGCAATGGTTTGAACTTGGTCAACACTTCCATTACGAATATAGATATAGGGAGTTTATTGCAAAGAGATGGGGAAATACTGTAGTAACCGAAAAAGCCCTATCACCGTACATGTAGCCGCTGCGGGTATAGGTGCGGGGATCACGTGATAACTGGAGAGTGAAGGAATAACGGAGAGAACGGGTTGAAGTGGATGAGCAGAAGGAAATCAAATCTTTAAGAAAATATGAGCAAGATTATTATATGAATGGTCATATCAATAATGTATTCCTTATATTATTTTGCTGCAAAGCTTCAATCAATACACCACGAGGGAGGACCTGACATCTCCCCTGCTGTATCAGAGGCTTACGCCAAGAGTATCTGCACCATGCCAAACCTTCAGACGTTAGAGCTTCACAATGTCAAGATAGCAGACGATTTCTTTCTTGCCCTCTGTACATCAGCAGCAGGATCGAAGGTATATCTTTCTTCTTTGCTTCATTTGGTTTTCAATGCATGGTAAACCTTCCTGCAATAAAACAACAACACAAAAACAAACAAGCAAACAAACAAACAGATGATTGAGATACTAAACGATGTTTTCGCCATGTTGGACTAAAAAGAATAGTCTGTTTCTTTCCATGTTACATAGTCTTAGCAAAGTATTTCATGCTTTTATAGTTTCACCTTTATACGTTTATGACAGGTTGATATGGGACACGATCACGTAATGCGAATGAAATGATAAAGGAATGGAAAGAAAACCCGTTTTTTCCGTTTTCCATCATCAAGATGAATATTCATAACCCCTTTTTGTTAATCATTGTATGTATTAGATTGGTTGTTATACTTGTTATTCATTTGTTTGTTTGTATCTTGTATATGAATTGTACAGAGCATAATTAAAGAAGCGTGTGTTTTGATGCGCTTATGAATGTAGCATTTATTATTGATGACACTAAAGTTGATTCCTTATATAGCGCGTAATGCTGACGTTTCTAAGGGCTTTAATCCCGAAAGAAATGAGGTATAAAGTACCAGCATTATGTGCATACGATATAACAATAGCAACAACAAGAACAACAAAATTAGGATTGAATAAACAGATAAGTTTTCAACAATGATTTCAACTTGGTCAACACTTTAATTACGAATATAGATAGGGAATTTTTCTTGCAAAGAGATGGGGAAATAACAAAAAAAAAAAAAATCCATATCGCCGTAGCCCCTGCGGGTATAGGTGCGGGGGCCAAGTGATAACTGGAGTCTGGAGGAAGAACGGAGAGAACAGGTTGAAGTGGATGAGCAGAAGGAAATCAATCTTTAAGAAAAGATGGAGCAAGATCATTTCATGTCTTGTAAACAAAAAGCAGGACTTTAAAGCTGATACGTTGATGTATGGGGAGCAAATAGGGGGATTGGAGAACTTTACTGCATGGAGTAATGTGGTCATATCCTGTTGTAAGGGTCATTATCATTAATGTATTCCTTATATTTTGTTGCTGCAAAGCTTCAATCAATAACACACCTTTGCGGACCTGACATCTCCCCTGTGGTATCAGAGTCCTACTCCAAGAGTATCTGCACCATGCCAAACCTTCAGACGTTACACCTATACAAAGTCAAAATAGTAGATTTTCTTTTTTTTACCCTTGTTACATCAGCAGCAGGAGTGAAGGTATCTTCTTTGCCTCATTTGGTTTTCAATGCATGGGAAACCTTCCTGTAATTAAAAAAACAAGCAAACAAACAAACACGTGATTGAGATACTAAGCGATGTTTCCGCCATGTTAGACTAAAAAGAATAGTGTGTTTCTTTCCATGTTGCATAGTTTTAGCATATTATTTTATGTTTATAGTTTTCACCTTTCTACATTTATGACAGGTTGATATAGGACATGATCACGTAATGCAAATGAGATGATGAAGGGATGGAAAGAAAACCCATTTTTCTCCGTTTTCCATCATGAAGATAAATATTCATAACCCTCTTTGTTAATTATTATATGTATTAGATTGATTGTTGTACTTGTTATTCATTTGTTTGTTTATATTTTGTATCTCCATTGTACAGCGCACATAAAAGCATGCGTTATGATAAGCTTTATGAATGTAGCATTTATTATTGATGACACTAAAGTTGATTCCTTAGCGCGTAATACTGATGTTTCTAAGTGCATTAATCCAGAAAAAAAATGAGGACAGATACAGCATTATGTGCATATGATACAAAAGCAACATCAACAACAACAATAACAAAATTAGGATTAGGATTATGTGGATATGATTTAACAACAGCAGCAGCAACAACAACAAAATAAGAATTGACTAAACAGATAAGTTTCCAACAATGATTTGAATTTGTGAACACTTCCATCGCGAATATAGATAGGGAGTTTATTGCAAAGAGATGAGGAAATACCAGAAAAAGCCCTATCACCGTAGACGGTGCTGGGAACACGTGATAACTGGAGAGTGGAGGAAGAACGGAGAGAACGGGTTGAAGTGGATGAGCAGAAAAAAAAATAAAATCTTTAAGAAAAGATGGGCAAGATTATTACATATCTTGTAAACAATAAGTAGGATTTTAAAGCTAATACGTTGATGTTAGGGGGGCCAGTGAGGGAATTGGAGAAGTGGATTTATGTCGTCATATAATTTTGTAATGGTCATATCATTAATACATTCCTTCAATTTGCGGCAAAGCTTCAATCAATAAGACACCGTGCTGGACCTGACATCTCCCCTGCTGCATCAGAGGCTTACGCCAAGAGTATCTGCACCATGCCAAACCTTCAGATGTTAGAGCTTTACAATGGAGTATATGAATATAAGAACGACCCAAGTCCATGGATGACCATTTCAAGTAAACTTTAAAAAACTTCATTTTTTTTTTATTTGTCCAATAATATTCTATTTAACTGTGATGGGAAAGCAGCATTGTATGCAATTTAGAACATATATTATTATGACAATTAACATTTACATTAATTGTGGAGAGGCCAGTTTGTGTGATGGACTTGGGTCGTTCTTTGATTCATATGGACTTGGGTCGTTCTTTGATTCATATATATGATATTTTGCTATAGAGATTAGAGAAGGACGAGAGAGGGCGCTATAATATGAATGTAAGAACGACCCAAGTCCTTCATGTTTACATTCATATAAGATTTAAGTCATATATTTCAGGCACTTCCGGGGGTAATTAGGATTTATCATTTATACACAAGATGAGTCCATGCATAAGCCACAATTTCCCATGTCAAACTAAATTTGGTCAAAAATTGGACTTGGGTCGTTCTTATATTCAGGTCCTCAGTATGTCAAGATGGCAGACGATTTCTTTCTTGCCCTCTGTACATCAGCAGCAGGAGAGAAGGTATATGTATCTTCTTTGCTTCATTTGGTTTCCAATGCATGGTAAACCTTCCTGCAATAAAAAAAAAAAACAACAACACAAAAACAAACAAACAAACAAACAAACAGATGATTGAGACACTAAACAATGTTTTCGCCGTGTTGGAGAAAGAATGTGACCCGCTGCAGCAAAAGGATCCTAAAGTCGCTGACGGGTGAGCCGAGCATGACCCAGAAAATTTTCAGGCCTTTCCTTTGATCATTTAGCTTCGAAATTTCGGCAGGTGATAGAAGATACATCATACTACAAAATTATGTTAAAAACAGAAATCCGACGTTTTTGGCAGATTTTGGTGATCTGACTTCAAACTCGATTTTCTCGGCTCACCCGTCAGCGACTTTAGGATCTTTTTGTTGTAGCGCGTCGCGTCTGTTTCTTTCCATGTTACATAGTCTTAGCAAAGTATTTCATGCTTATAGTTTTCACCTTTTATACGTTTATGACAGGTTGATATAGGACACGATCACGTAATGCGAATGAAATGATAAAGGGATGGAAAGAAAACATGTTTTTCCGTCTTCCATCATCAAGATGAATATTCATAACTCCTTTTTATTAATTATTGTATGTATTAGATTAATTGTTATACTTGTTATTCATTTGTTTGTTTGTATCTTGTAGTTGAATTGTACAGCGCATAATGAAAGAAGCATGTGCTTTTTGATGCGCTCTATGAATGTAGCATTTATTATTGACAAGGGCGTAGCGAGGGGGGGGGGGGTGTTTTGGGTGTTCAAACACCCCCCCTTTGCCGAAATGGGGGTGTTTGAGGTGTTCAAACACCTCCCTTGGGCAAAAGGGAGGTATTTGAGCTGTTCAACACCCCTCTTCAACAATGTTTAGATGTTAAAAAATGAAACAAAAGATGTCTTTACCGCTTTTATTTCCGTTTTGAATTCCGCCTTTCCTTTCTTTTGTGTTCATTTTCTTTCTCTCTCTCTCTCTTCCCTGCTTTGCTTTCTGACCGAATCGCGAAGATACATTGCGCATAATGTTCACCGTTTACCGGTATTATACCGTACGCGGTACCGTAATTGTGTATGATGCATAATTATATTTGTGTGTGCAATGTATGCTATACCGATTCTGTGACGCGCTTTGTGTATTATCGAAGCATCGACGTTTCTACTTCTTCTCTTCTTTCTTTTCCTCACCTTCTTGTCTTTTTTACTCCTTTTTTCTTCATGTTTTTTCTTTTCTTTTTTTTTTTGCGTTTTGGGGGCGACCACACCCATCGTCCCCCTGGCTACACGGGTGTGGTCTGGGTCAGGTTCTCCCATTTGTTTATACACAAAATGCGTCGGTTACTTATCCAATGCTGTTTTGCGCCCTTTTCCATAATTATGCATGGCAGGCGTTACACCAAAAACGGCGATCTATCCGGTCTTCCCCTCTCCATTATCTTTGTAAAAGTAATTCATGAAATTGGGGTCTTAAGTCTTAACTATACTGATGCTTCATACATTTATTACTAGTAGTAACATTGGTTATACGAGCACAATTTCGCCGGCGGAGGGGAGGGGAGCTGAACCTTTCGGCTTTTTGCCAAATTATCAACTTCCTTATTTTCCCAAAATAAAGTGAGAAAAAACGCTACACAATGCACTGCCTCAAATTTTGATTTTTTTGTTCTTAATAATTGAAGTTAATTTAAGCTAATTTGTGTGTGTGTGTGTGTGGGGGGGGGGGGGGGGGGATCCAGTCTATTAACACTAATATAAAAACAAAAGCCTTTAGCTGCCACTTCCATTTCCGGAAAGTGAATAATTTTTATTCCTCCAAAGTTAAGCTACTATTACTCTGTCTCATGATTTGACCACAAATTTTGAAGATAAAATGATATGCAATAATTTGAATGAGTTTTGATTAGACCCATTCATATCCGGGTTTTATTCTTTTCTTCTTTTTTTTTTTTGTTGGCGGAGGCGCACAAAAAGTTCCTAATTTTTTTTCACGATTGACACTCCTAATAGCCCTGTCATGACGTTCCAGTATCAGCAGACCTAAGTTAGTTCTGTAACAGAGTGTCTGGTGTGGGAATATTTTATTCGCCAACGCAGTGCATCTGTGCGAGACGAAAATGGGAAGTTGTTGCAATGAAAGATTTTTTGTAATGATTCAACTAGGTATCGACTAAGATTTTACACTTAATGTCTAAAATCATTTAATATCAAATTATTTGCATTTAATGCCCTTTTTGAACACCTCCAATATTACCGGGGGATGCATGTATGTTCTTGAGGGACGCACATTGCACCGTGCATTGCCCCCCCCCCCCCCCACACACACACACACCATGGGCGTAAATCCCGGGGGATGGGTGGGATATCCCCCCCCCCCCCCTTAAATGGAGGAGGGGGGATGGCCTGTACAATCATCCCCCCCCCCCGAAATTTGAAGGAAAAAATGGAGGAAGCAGAAATGTGATTGCATCAATTTTGGCATATTGCATGACGTTCGTACGCCCGCCTCCAGACAGGTAACAGAGCTGAATAAGCTTGTAGGATAATGTATACATAATTTTCTCAAGCGCTCGCTCGCTTCGCTCGCTCGCAAAGACAGTAATATCGACATAAGGTATGACCAAGACGTTGACAACGTCAAATAGTATAGCCCTATAGGCCTACATTGTAAACATGTAAATCCAAAATTTCACCAAAAGTGTGCACCAGATCGCTTAATTTCAGGTCTGAAAATGCAAAATCTTCCTCGTCTGAGAGGGGGGTATCCCCCTCCCACACCCTCCCCCCATTCGGTCGCTCCGCTCCCTCGCACAGATATTCCAACTCCAAGTCCCTCCCCCACCCACCATCATTACAGAACGATGCCTCTGGGATGATTGCTTTATTGACTTAAATCAAGAAAATAGAAAAATACAATACCGACAGGAAGATAATACCGGTACGTTATTACATACAAAGAAATGGAGATCCATATTACCATTTCATTGAATATATTTGGGCATTATACAGGGCTATGCTACGTTTTTAAAGGGAGGGGGGGGGGGGGGGTCAAAATCACCTGTCAGTCAAGAAGAAAGAAAATCAAAAGATAAGAGAAACAACAACAAAAACTCCTCGTTCTTTCAAGGTCTGATTTTCCACCAAAAGTCGGCTGACAAGCAAAAGAAAAAAAACAAACAAACAAAAACAAAAAGTCTTCATATTTTTGCTGCCACTTCCCTCATACTTTATATTTCATGCAAAACAGTGGTAAATTCGAACCCTGTTAAGTGTGTGTGTGGGGGGGGGGGGGGGGGGGGCGCCAAGCTTCCCACCCCCGCATCCGCTCGTTAAAGGACAAGTTCACCTTCATAAACATAAGGATTGAGGGAATGCAACATTATTAGTAGAACACATCAGTGAAAGTTTGAGGAAAATTGGACAATCGATGCAAAAGTTATGAATTTTTTAAATTTTTGTGTTGGAACCGCTGGATGAGGAGACTACTACAGCTTGTAAGTCATATGCGTACAACAGTATAAAGAAAATGTAAAGAAAATTCAACATATTTTCACTTTTTTCGCATAATAAAAGAGCACTTGACTTGCCTTTTTCTAAAGACAGGGGGAATAATATTATCCATAACATTTGTCGGTAACGAGTCGGGGGAATGCGTACTTTTTTCAAAAAATGAAATTTTGTGAAATTCTCTTTATATTTTCCTTATATTGTTGTACGCATGTGACATCGAAGTTATTCACACACTGCAGTAGTCTTTTCATCCAGCGGTTACTGCACAAAAACTTCAAAAATTCATAACTTTTGAACGGATTGTCCGATTTCCCTCAAACTTTCAATGATGTGTTCTACTAATATTGCTACATTCTCTCAATCCTTATGTTTATGAAGGTGAACTTGTCCTTTAAAAAAAGAATAAAAAACTTACCAAAATGGTAATTCAAGGGTTACTAAACTGCTTTTGAAATCGACATGAAAGGGGGATCAAGAAATAAGATATTTTTCTAAGATTTCTTGTAACCATAATTAAAGAGGTATATAACGTGAAACATTGTGCAAAAAGTCCGGAGCCGACAAAATATTGCGATTCAGCATGATTCCTGGTTGGCATTCTGAATATAAGTAGGATGTGTGCAGTGTACTCAGAACATCCGAACGGCAAAAAGAGTTGCTGTAACGTTGCGCAATTTGATGTAGAATGTACACCTTTGTACCTTACTCTTCGTTAAAAGCTAGATCATTAATGATTTTGCAGTGTTGCTTTACATACTAGTCTATATCAAAATGCCTTGCATTGCCAATAATAAGACTTGACCTGGGCTATTTCCTAACTTTTTCATGTATATAAAACACACACACACACAAACACAAACAGTAATATTAAAGGTCCAGTTTACCTTTGGGAGCAGTGATTTTACAAATGTTCAAGATATCACATTTGATGCATATGTGTAGGTCTGTTGTATCATAAAACATCCTACCATATAAAATTTTTGCAATAAAGCCTAAAATATGAGGAGATATCAGCATTTTTCTCAATAAACCATAACTGTATACGGTTTATTCTGGAAGCATTCTTATTATAACTATTGTTCACATTTTGTGTATTCAACAATACTTAACATCGATTATACGGATTCAAATTTTTACAGTGGTTGTTTCTATCCCTAACTCACATTTTAGAACTATTTTAAAGCACTAATGTTGAGTTTTTGTTTCATCTGCAAATGGTAAATTATGCCTTTAAAGGATGCTCTAAAGTGCAGGTTTTGGATATCCTTCCCCCATTTGGTCACTTCGACGTCCCCTCGCTGGTCATACCTCCCCAAATCATGAACATAAACCGACACCATTGACTACCCTCTCAATTTCCAAAGCGTAAAAATATAGCTACAAAAGGCAGTTTTTGGAGTGCAAAATGTCAAAATTTTCAAGCTCACTCGGTCCGCTCGATCGCATTTAATCGCTATGCCATTCTCCTGATGTTGCTGCCAGTAATTGCCAGTAGTTGCGCCCGGTGCGCCCCCCTTAATATAAAGTATAGCTACAAACGGCAGTTTTGAGACTGAAAAATGTCAAAATTTTCAAGCTCACTCGCTCCACTCGCTCACTATTTTAGTTGTTATGCTATTCTCCTGATGTCACTGCCAGTTATTGACAGCAGTTGCGCCCGTTGCACCCCCCCCCCTTAATTTCCAAAGCCAAAAAAGTATAGCTACAAACGGCAGTTTTGGGACTGCAAAATATCAAAATTTTCAAGCTCACTTGCATTTAATCGCTATGCCATTCTGCTGATGTTGGTACCAGTAATTGCCAGCAGTTGCGCCCGGTGCGCCCCCTCCCCTTAATTTCCAAAGTGAAAAAATACAGCTACACAAACGGCAGTTTTGGGACTGTAAAATGTCAAAATTTGCAGGCTCACTAGCTGCGCTCGCTCGCATATTATAATCTTTATGTTATTCTCCTAATGTTGCTGCCAGTAATTGCCAGCAGTTGCACCCGGTGCCCCCCCCCCCTTAATTTCCAAAGCGAAAAAATATAGCTACAACCGGCAGTTTTGGGACTGCATGTAAAATGTCAAAATTTTCAAGATCGCTCGCTTCGCTCGCTCGCATAATAATCGTTATGTCATTCTCCTGATGTCGCTGGCAGTAATTGCCAGCAGTTGCGTCCGGAGCGCCCCCTAATTTCCAGAGCGAAAAAATATAGCTACACAAACGGCAGTTTTGGGACAGTAAAATGTCAAAATTTTCATGCTCGCTCGCTTCGCTCGCTCGCATTAATCGTGATGCCATTCTCCCGATGTTGCTGCCAGTAATTACCAGCAGTTGCGCCCGTTGCGCCCCCTTAATTTCCAAAGCGAAAAAATATAGCTACAACCGGCAGTTTGGGGACTGTAAAATGTCAAAATTTTCAACCTCGCTCGCTCCGCTCGCTCGCATTCATTTCAATTGTTATGTAATTCTCCTGATGTTGCTGCCAGTAATTTGTCGTTTCACACCGTCATTCCATAATCCATAAGGAAAAAAAAAGACTGCGCAGTGGAATGTATCATATTCCGTTATGTATTGCAGTCCCCATTACAGTTTCCAGACTGACAGCACACGCACATACGCGCACACACACATACACACGCACGCACGCACAAGCATGCATACACACCCTCAAAATTACTTTTCCACCCTTTTCCACGAGGTGCCCCCCCCCCCCTCCCCCTGTCTTGACCAACCCGCCACGGTACGTCACTGGCTGCACCCGTCCGGTTATGGGCTTGTAATCGTGGTGATGGTGACTATCGCCGATCACCCCCCCCCCCCCCCCACCACACTCCTCAGCACGGATTTACGCCGTTGACACACACACACTTGTTCAACGTCCGTTGGCAAAAGCATACGGATTTGGGAGCCCACAGACACGACGTAGCAATTTTAGGCTACTGCATGAGAAACTTCTGCTGCGTCCGGGCGTGTTTGGACCACGGATTCACTCCCCGTATGGATGATGCGCGTGCTCTCTACAGCCAATGAGCGCACAACGAATTGACACCGTGCGTCTTTTACGAAAAAATATCAAAGACGCCCGGTGTCGGGGGGGGGGGGGGCACATTATGCCCCCCCCCCCCACCAGATTTTCATTTGCCACTCCTTCGCCCTTTATCCGATTTCAACCAAATTTGGTGACTTTTCCTAAAATCTTATTGCGAACATTTTGATATATAATTCAGCTATATTTGATGTTGCTGGTTGCCATGGCAACCATAAACTGACAACCATGTAAGTCAGATTTTGCATCTTTTTTCTGTTCCCATTTTATTTAACAGCATTACAGTGGATGAAATGGGTGTTTCTTGGCTGAAATTTGTTGAACGAGTAAAATTTGAAGTAATTATGGTCCTGGAAAGTTTTTCTTATTATTTCCTGTGTTTTTATGTGACAAAGGCATAAAACAATAGATATAATAGAGATAATTGAAAACAATAATACTTTCTAAAGATTGCCCTTCTATTTTGTGATATTTTGATTCCCTCGCCCAAGCTATGCCTCAAACATCATTAGTTCTTCATATTTTCAATTTGTAATCTTGAAATTCCACTATTATGCAAACATGAAATGTCATAACTGTACATGTACCCATCCCAAACATTTCATCTCAGGTCTCATAATGTATTATTATGTTGACACGAATAGCGCCCCCATGTGGTGACCTTGAGAAATTTCAACCATAACAAATAATAAGATTCCACTTGTTTATCACTTGTGACAAATATGAAAATGATTGGTCTATGATAAGACATATATAATGGGGATAAAGAAATTATGCAGAAAAAGTTTTTAGCATATTTCCTATGTATTTCTTTATATTTTGGAAACTAGCGCCCTCCATGGGTGACCTTGAGAAAATTCAAATGTACAGTCGTGTAGAGTATGAGTTACTCTACCCATGTGCCAAATGTGACAATGATACATCAAATAATAAAAAAGTTATAAAGGGGGGGGGGGCACAATGTGCCCCCCCCCCCCCCCCGGGCCTACGAGGGGTCAAAATAGCTTGGGCATAATAGGGTTAAACACCCCCCTCTAAAAAATCCTGGCTACACCTATGATTATTGATGACACTAAAGTTGATTCCTTATATAGCGCGTAATGCTGACGTTTCTAAGGGCTTTAATCCCGAAAGAAATGAGGTATAAAGTACCAGTATTATGTGCATACGACATAACAATAGCAACAACAAGAACAACAAAATTAGGATAAAATAAACAGATAAGTTTTCAACAATGATTTGAACTTGGTCAACACTTTAATTACGAATATAGATAGGGAGTTTTTTCTTTCAAAGAGATGGGGAAATAACAAAAAAAAAGTAGAAGAAAATAATCATATCGCCGTAGCCGCTGCTGGAAGAGGTGCGGGGGCCGCGTGATAACTGGAGACTGGAGGAAGAATGGAGAGAACGGGTTGAAGTGGATGAGCAGAAGGAAATCAATCTTTTTAAGAAAAGATGGAGCAAGATTATTTCATGTCTTGTAAACAAAAAGCAGGACTTTAAAGCTGATACGTTGATGTGTGGGGAGCCAATAGGGGGATTGGAGAACTGCATGGAGTAATGCGGTCATATCTTGTTGTAAGAGTTATATCATTAATGTATTCCTTAAATTTGGTTGCTGCAAAGCTTCAATCAATAACACACCTTTGCGGACCTGACTTCTCCCTGTTGTATCAGAGTCCTTCCCCAAGAGTATCTGCACCATGGCAAACCTTCAGACGTTACACCTATACAAAGTCAAAATAGCAGATTTTTTTCCCTTGTTCTTATTACATCAGCAGCAGGAGCGAAGGTATCTTCTTTGACCCATTTAGTTTCCAATGCATGGGAAACCTTCCTGCAATTAAAAAAAAAAAACAAGCAAACGAACAAACACGTGATTGAGATACTAAACGATGTTTTCGCCATGTTTCTACTAAAAAGAATAGTTTGTTTCTTTCCATGTTGCATAGTTTTAGCATAGTATTTTATGTTTATACTTTTCACCGTTCTACATTTATGACAGGTTGATATAGGACACGATAACGTAATGCAAATGAGATGATGAAGGGATGGAAAGAAAACCCGTTTTTTCCGTTTTCCTTCATGAAGATAAATATTCATGAACCTTTTTGTTAATTATTGTATGTATTAGATTGATTGTTATACTTGTTATGCATTTGTTTGTTTATATTTTGTATCTCCATTGTACAGCGCACATAAAAGCATGCGTTATGATAAGCTTTATGAATGTAGCATTTATTATTGATGACACTAAAGTTGATTCCTCAGCGCGTAATACTGATGTTTCTAAGTGCATTAATCAGGAAAAAAATGAGGACAGATACAGCATTATGTGCATATGATATAACAGCAGCAACAACAACAACAACAATAACAATATAGGATTGAGTAAACAGATAAGTTTTCAACAATGGTTTGAGGATATGTTTACTGGTATATTATTGGCAGATATAAGTGATCACTTTCCAATATTTTCTTTTTCTCATCTAGAGTTACATTTTCATAATTCTGATCCAATATTTAAGCATGTAATAAATGATGATAATGTTTGTCAATTTATGAAAGAGGTAAATGAGGTAAATTGGAATGTAAATGTTAGCGATGTTAATGTAGCCTATGATGAATTTTTGAAGAAATTTCAGTACATTTATAATTTGTGCTTTCCTTTGAAAAAGATTGGTGAAAAAAAGTTCAGAAACAAGCCATGGTTTAATAAGGATTTAAGAAAGTTATGCTATAAAAAGTATATCCTGTATAAAAGATATTTGAGAAAACGTACTCAAGAGAGATATGTCAAATATAAAGTATTACGAAATTATGTAACCCAAGAAATTAAAAATGCAAGAAGATTCTATTTTAAAGAGAAATTTGAAAACAGATCTGGCAACATTAGAAGCACATGGAAGATAATAAATGGCATTATTGGCTCTGGAGTTAAGAAGAATATACTACCCACAACTGTTCATTGGAATGATAAAGATGTTACTGGGAAATGTGCAATAAGTAATGCATTTAATGAATATTTTATTAACATTGGGGAAAGTGTGGCAGGACAATGTGATGATATAGAATACGACAAATGCATGCAATATGTTCATAAAAACCCATCAAGTGCCTTTTTCTTGCCATGCTCTCCAAAAGAGATCATTGATATTGTGTGTAAATTAAAAGATACGAGTCCTGGTTTTGATAATTTTGATGTAGCTATTGTAAAGAAAGTTATTCATATTTTGTGTATCCCAATATGTGCAATAATCAACTTGTCATTTACTACAGGTACTGTTCCTGATAAAATGAAAATAGCAAAAGTTCTCCCTATTTTTAAAGGTGGAGAAAAAGAACAGATATCGAATTACCGTCCCGTCTCTTTTTTACCGTTGTTTTCAAAAATTTTAGAAAAGTGTGCATATACACGCATTGTAAAATTTCTGGATAAGTGCAATATCATAACAAATAGTCAATATGGTTTTAGGGCAGGTCACTCCACATCTTCTGCCATTATTGAATTTGTTCATAAAGTTGTAAATGTTTTTAATAATAGAGATGTAATGATAGGGTTATTTTTAGATTTAAGTAAGGCATTTGATACTCTTAATCATGATATTTTATTATATAAGCTTTATTTGTATGGAATTCGTGGAGTAGTATTGGAATGGTTTGTAAGTTATTTAAGTAATCGTAAACAGTTTGTGACCTCTGAAGCTGTAGAATCAAAAATGATGTCAGTAAGATGCGGTGTGCCCCAGGGATCTATTTTGGGCCCACTCCTTTTTTTGCTCTACATTAATGACATGGTCAATGTTTCTAATAAATTACAAATGATATTATTTGCGGATGACACGAGTGTGTTTATGTCCGACAATGATCATCATGTACTTCAAAGTAATTTCAATAAGGAATTTAGTAAACTTGTTGATTGGTTTGATTGTAATAGGCTTATGATAAATGTAAATAAAACAAATTATATAATGTTTACCAATAGAAAGATTAATATATGTGATATACAGATTAAATTTAAAGATGTAATGATAAAGCAGGTTAATTCAACAAAATTTCTTGGTGTTATAATTGATAATAAGTTGAACTGGAATGAGCACACTCGGGTCATCTGCAACAAATTAGCCAAAAATGTTGGAGTTTTTACCAGATTGAAATTTTTACCTAAAAATATTTTGATTATATTGTATAATACCTTAACTCTCCCGCATTTGAATTACTGTTCGGTAATATGGGCCAATTTTAGTATGTCAAATGTGAATAGAATATTATTGCTTCAAAAGAAACTTATTCGTTCGATAAATCACAGTGATTATTATGCCCATACTACTCCAATATTTTACCAATTGAAACTTTTGAGGTTTCAAGATATTTATATTTATCAGTGTGCAATATTTATGTATTTGTGTTTTAACAATATGATTCCTAAATGTTTATTAGATTATCTTAAGTTATATACTAAGAGTAGATATAATATGAGAAATGTTAACGTATATAGTGTTCCTTTTGCCAGAACCTTGCCGTCTCAAAAATCGATATTTGTCAATGGACCTAAAATATGGAACGGAATTCCTCCTGATATTCGAGGCAGCACATCATTACGATTATTCCAAAGGAGATACAAGTTATACCTTCTAAATCAATACATTGAATTTTCTGATTGTTAGGCCGTTTGTGTGTAGGCGTGCGTATGTGTGTGTGTGTGTATCTGATAGGTGTGTACAGCCATGTTTCAACTTGCTGAAATTGAGATGTTTTATATTTATCAAAAATATTTCCATGATATGATTTGTTATAATATATGTGTACATTTTTTCTGGAGACAGGCTTAAATATAAGGCTGTGCCTTTCTGCTTGTCTCCCAACACTATCCAATCATTTTGTTTTGTTATACTTCTCATGAATGTTGTTGTAATGATAATGCTTTTGTGTAGTCTAATTGATTGTAATGCTGAATGTTTTCTGTTTTATGTTGATTTGTTTTTATGGAAGTGTTAAATAAACCTAAACCTGAAACTTGGTCAACACTTCCATTACGAATATAGATAGGGAGTTTATTACAAAGAGATGGGGAAATACTGTAGTAACCGCAAAGGCCCTATCACCGTATGTCGATAGCCGCTGCGGGTATAGGTGCGGGGATCACGTGATAACTGGAGAGAGAAGGAAGAACGGAGAGAACGAGTTGAAGTGGATGAGCAGAAGGAAATCAAATCTTTAAGAAAATATGAGCAACATTATTATATATATATATTTATTAATGGTCATATGAATAATGTATTTCTTATATTATGTTGCTGCAAAGCTTCAATCAATAAAACACAGTAGTGGACCTGACATCTCCCCTGCTGCATCAGAGGCTTACGCCAAGAGTATCTGCACCATGCCAAACCTTCAGACGTTAGAGCTTCACGATGTCAAGATAGCAGACGATTTCTTTCTTGCCCTCTGTACATCAGCAGCAGGAGCGAAGGTATATGTATCTTCTTTGCTTCATTTAGTTTTCAATGCATGGTAAACCTTCCTGCAATGAAAAAACCCACAAAAACAAACAAAAAACAAATAAAAAACAAACAAACAGATGATTGAGATACTAAACAATGTTTTCGCCGTGTTGGACTAAAAGGAATAGTCTGTTTCTTTCCATGTTACATAGTCCTAGCAAAGTATTTCATGTTTATAGTTTTCACCTTTAAACGTTTATGACAGGTTGATATGGGACACGATCACGTAATGCGAATAAAATGATAAAGGAATGGAAAGAAAACCTGTTTTTCCGTCTTCCATCATGAAGATGAATATTCATAACCCCTTTTTCTTAATTATTGTATATATCAGATTGGTTGTTATACTTGTTATTCATTTTGTTTGTTTGTATCTTCTAAATGACTTGTACAGCGCATACTTAAAGAAGCATGTGTTTTTGATGCGCGTATGAATGTAGCATTTATTATTGATGACACTAAAGTTGATTCCTTATATAGCGCGTAATGCTGACGTTTCTAAGGGCTTTAATCCCGAAAGAAATGAGGTATAAAGTACCAGCATCATGTGCATACGATATAACAATAGCAACAACAAGAACAACACAATTAGGATTGAATAAACAGATAAGTTTTTAACAATGAATTAACTTGGTCAGCACTTTAATTACGAATATGGATAGGAAGTTTTTTCTTGCAAAGAGATGGGGAAATAAAAAATAAATAAAATAAAAACCATATCGCCGTAGCCGCTACGGGTATAGGTGCGGTGGCCACGTGATAACTGGAGACAGGAGGAAGAACGGAGAGAACGGGTTGAAGTGCATGAGCAGAAGGAAATCAATCTTTACGAAATGATGGAGCAAGATTATTTCATGTCTTGTAAACAAAAAGCAGGACTTTAAAGTTGATACGTTGATGTACGGGGAGCCAATGGGGGGATTGGAGAACTGCATGGAGTATAATGTGGTCATATCTTGTTTTAAGGGTCATATCATTAATGTATTTCTTATATTATGTTGCTGCAAAGCTTCAATCAATAACACACCTTTGCGGACGTGCCATCTCCCCTGTTGTATCAGAGTCTTACCCCAAGAGTATCTGCACCATGCCAAACCTTCAGACGTTACACCTATATACAAAGTCAAAATAGCAGATGTTTTTTTTTTCTTGCCCGTGTTACATCAGCAGCAGGAGCGAAAGTATCTTCTTTGCCTCATTTAGTTTCCAATGCATGGGAAACCTTCCTGCAATTAAAAAAAAAAAAAAAAACAAGCGAACGAACAAACACGTGATTGAGATACTAAACGATGTTTTCGCCATGTTGGACTAAAAAGAATAGTTTGTTTCTTTTCATGTTGAACAGTTTCAGCATACTATTTTATGTTTATAGTTTTCACCTTTCTACATTTATGACAGGTTGATATAGGACACGATCACGTAATGCAAATGAGATGATTTTCATTTCATTTCATTTATTTCCACATCCTGATAAAAAGCATTTACAAAAAATACAGGAATGATACATACACAGTACGACATTGCAACACTACAAGAAAAATAAGTCCAACTTACAAGGATTTTACAACAGACAAACACGACATAAAAGTAGCTATTTCAGTTTGTGGGGGGATCAACATAGACCGTTGGTCTTTCTATGGCTGATCCCAAGTGTTACAGCAAAGAATAGTTACATTGATGCAATACACACAAGAAAAACTATACTACAAAAGTGCATAGTACATATAAGAAGGCAAGAGTAATCAAAGTGTGGTGCTTGTACACTGCATAAGACTTCAAATTTACAATATATCTTTATGTACAAGGAATGATTTGTATCTACTTTTAAATATTGAAAGTCTATTAGACAGCTTTATCACATTTGGCAAATCGTTCCATAGAACAGGTCCCGTATATTTCAAAGTGTATCTTGAAATGCAATATCTAAAATTTGGGATATACAATCTATTCATCTGTCTAGTATTATATTTATTCTTATTTTGGATGAAGGAAGTATCGAGAAAACCTGGCAAAATGTTGTTTATATATGTGTACATGAAAACAGCGAGAAAAAAATTTGTTCAAATAAAAAATCGTCAATAAGTTATGTTCTTTAAATAGAGGACCTGTGTGGCTAAAAAATGGTCTATTGCTAATCATACGGATTGCACGCTTTTCTACGATAAAAATACGCTGTAAAAGATACTTTGCACAATTTCCCATATTATGTTGCAATAAGATAATTGAGGCATAATCAAAGTGTGATATAACTTAACAAGAATTTCAGAAGGTACGATTGCACGTAAACTATTGATTATGTAGCCGCTGCGGGTATAGGTGCGGGGATCACGTGATAACTGGAGAGTGAAGGAAGAACGGAGAGAACGGGTTCAAGTGGATGAGCAGAGGGAAATCAAATCTTTAAGAAAATATGAGCAAGATTATTGTATTTTTTAATGGTCATATCAATAATGTATTCCTTATATTATGTTGCTGCAAAGCTTCAATCAATACAACACAGGGAAGGACCTTTCATGCCTGGCATCTCCCCTGCTGCATCAGAGGCTTACGCCAAGAGTATCTGCACCATGCCAAACCTTCAGACGTTAGAGCTTCACAATGTCAAGATAGCAGACGATTTCTTTCTTGCCCTCTGTACATCAGCAGCAGGATCGAAGGTATATGTATCTTCTTTGCTTCATTTGGTTTCAAATGCATGGGAAACCTTCCTGCAATAAAAAAAAACCAACAACACAAAAACAAACAAGCAAACAGATAATTGAGATACTCGACGATGTTTTCGCCGTGTTGGACTAAAAAGAATAGTCTGTTTCTTTCCATGTTACATAGTCTTAGCAAAGTATTTCATGTTTATAGTTGTCACCTTGATACGTTTATGACAGGTTCATGGGACACGATCACGTAATGCGAATGAAATAATAAAGGAATGGAAAGAAAACCTGCTTTTCCGTCTTCCATCATCAAGATGAATATTCATAACCCCTTTTTGTTAATTATTGTATGTATGAGATTGGTTGTTATACTTGTTATTCATTTGTTTGTATGTATCTTGTATATGAATTGTACAGCGCATAATTAAAGATGCATGTGTTTTTGATGCGCTTTATGAATGTAGCATTTATTATTGATGACACTGAAGTTGATTCCTTAGTGCGTAATGCTGACGTTTCTAAGGGCTTTAATCCCTAAAAAAATGAGGTATAAAGTACCAGCATCATGTGCATACGTTTTTAGCACATTTCCTATGTATTTCTTTATATTTTGGAAACTAGCGCCCTCCATGGGTGACCTTGAGAAAATTCAAATGTACAGTCGTGTAGAGTATAAGTTACTCTACCCATGTGCCAAATGTGACAATGATACATCAAATAATAAAAAAGTTATAAAGGGGGGGGGCACAATGTGCCCCCCCCCCCCCCCGGGCCTGCGAGGGGTCAAAATAGCTTGGGCTTAATAGGGTTAAACACCCCCCTCTAAAAAATCCTGGCTACACCTATGATTATTGATGACACTAAAGTTGATTCCTTATATAGCGCGTAATGCTGACGTTTCTAAGGGCTTTAATCCCGAAAGAAATGAGGTATAAAGTACCAGTATTATGTGCATACGACATAACAATAGCAACAACAAGAACAACACAATTAGGTTTGAATAAACAGATAAGTTTTGAACAATGATTTGAACTTGGTCAACACTTTAATTACGAATATAGATAGGGAGTTTTTTCTTGCAAAGATATGGGGAAATAAAAAAAAAAAAATCTGTTTCTTTCCATTCCAAAAAAGCTGTAGCCGCTGCGGGTATAGATGCGGGGGCCACGTGATAACTGGAGATTGGAGGAAGAACGGAGAGAACGGGTTGAAGTGGATGAGCAGAAAGAAATCAAATCTTTAAGAAAAGATGGAGCAAGATTCATGTCTTGTAAACAATAAGCATTACTTTAAAGCTGATAAGTTGATGTTTGGGGAGCCAATGGGGGGATTGGAAAACTGCATGGAGTAATGCGGTCATATCTTGTTGTAAGGGTCATATCATTAATGTATTCCTTATATTTTGATGCTGCAAAGCTTCAATCAATAACACACCTTTGCGGACCTGACATCTCCCCTGTTGTATCAGAGTCCTTCCCCAAAAGTATCTGCACCATGCCAAACCTTCAGACGTTACACCTATACAAAGTCAAAATAGCACATGTTTTTTTTTTTCTTGCCCTTGTTACATCAGCGGCAGGAGCGAAGGTATCTTCTTTACCTCATTTAGTTTCCAATGCATGGGAAACCTTCCTGCAATTAAAAAAACAAGGATACAAGCAAACCCGTGATTGAGATACTAAACGATGTTTTCGCCATGTTGGACTAAAAAGAATAGTTTGTTTCTTTCCATGTTGCATAGTTTTAGCATAGTATTTTATGTTTATAGTTGTCACCTTTCTACAGTTATGACACGTTGATATAGGACACGATCACGTAATGCAAATGAGATGAAGAAGGGATGGACAGAAAACCCGTTTTTTTTTTCCCGTTTTCCATCATGAAGATAAATATTCATGAACCTTTTTGTTAATTATTGTATGTATTAGATTGATTGTTATACTGTCTTGTTATTCATTTGTTTGTTTATATTTTGTATCTCTATTGTATGCTTTATGAATGTAGCATTTATTATTGATGACACTAAAGTTGATTCCTTAGCGCGTAATACTGATGTTTCTAAGTGCAGTAATCCGGAAAAAAAAAATGAGGACAGATACAGCGTTATGTGCATATGATATAACAGCAACAACAACAATAATAACTGAATTAGGATAGAGTAAACAGATAAGTTTTCAACAATGGTTTGAACTTGGTCAACACTTCCATTACGAATATAGATAGGGAGTTTATTGCAAAGAGAGGGGAAATACTGTAGTAACCGAAAAAGCCCTATCACCGCGTGTAGCAGCTGCGGTTATAGGTGCGGGGATCACGTGATAACTGGAGAGTGAAGGAAGAACGGAGAGAACGGGTTGAAGTGGATGAGCAGAAGGAAATCAAATCTTTAAGAAAATATGAGCAAGATTATCATATATATATTTTTTTTTTTTCTGTTACCCGCACCTTAGCCGGTGATAGGACATTTACTGTGTCTGCTTCAAAGCACTGGAACAATTTACCACTTACCGTCAGACAGTCTCCATCAGTCAGTGTTTTCAAAAAAGCCTTGAAAACACATCTTTTTAGCAGCAACTAGTTTGTAGCTGTAATATCTACCCAATTTCACAATCATACTGTCGTGCATATTTGAATTGATTGTAAGCGCTTTGGGCCATTTGGGAAAAGCGCACTATAAGTAATAATAATAATAATAATAATAATAATAATAATAATAATAATAATAATTAAAATAATAATAATAATAACAATAATAATAACAATAATAATAATAATAATAATAATAATAATAATAATAATAATAATCATACTTTTAATGGTCATATCAATAATGTATTTCTTATATTATTTTGCTGCCAAGCTTCGATCAATAATACACTTGAGGGACCTGACATCTCCCCTGCTGTATAAGAGTCCTACCCCAAGAGTATCTGCACCATCCCAAACCTTCAGACGTTACACCTATACAAAGTCAAAATAGCACAGGTTTTTTTTTTCCTTGCCCTTGTTACATCAGCAGCACGAGCGAAGGTATCTTCTTTGCCTCATTAGAATATTAGTTTCCAATGCACGGGAAACCTTCCTGCAATTCAAAAACACAAGCAAACAAACAAACACGTGATTGAGACACTAAACGATGTTTTCGCCATGTTGGACTAAAAAAGAATAGTTTGTCTCTTTCAAATTTGCTCAGTTTTAGCATATGTTTATAGTTTTCACCTTTCTACATTTATGACAGGTTGATATGAGACACGATCATGTAATGCAAATGAGATGATGAAGGGATGGAAAGAAAACCCGTTTTTTCTGTTTTCCATCATGAAGATGAATATTCATAACCCTTTTTTTAATTATTGTATGTATTAGATTGATTGTTATACTTTTTATTCATTTGTTTGTTTATATTTTGTATCCCCATTGTACAGCGCACATAAAAGCATGCGTTATGATAAGCTTTATGAATGTAGCATTTATTATTGATGACACTAAAGTTGATTCCTTATCGCGTAATACTGATGTTTCTAAGTACATTAATCCGGAAAAAAAAAATGAGGACAGAATGATACAGCATTATGTGCATATGACATAACAGCAACATCAACAACAACAATAACAAAATTAGGATTGAGTAAAGAGATAAGTTTCAACAATGGTTTGAACTTGGTCAACACTTCCATTATATACGAATATAGATAGGGAGTTTATTGCAAAGAGATGGGGAAATACTGTAGTAACCGAAAAAGCCCTATCACCGTATGTAGCAGCTGCGGGTATAGGTGCGGAGATCACGTGATAACTGGAGAGTGAAGGAAGAACGAAGAGAAAGGATTGAAGTGGATGAGCAGAAGGAAATCACATCTTTAAGAAAATATGAGCAAGATTATTGTATATATATTTATGAATGGTCATATCAATAATGTATTCCTTATAATGTTGCTGCAAAGCTTTAATCAATAGATCACTGGGAAGGACCTGACATCTCCCCTGCTGCATCAGAGGCTTACGCCAAGAGTATCTGCACCATGCCAAACCTTCAGACGTTAAAGCATAACCATGTCAAGATAGCAGACGATTTCTTTTTCGCCCTTGATACATCAGCAGCAGGAGCAAAGCTTTGTCCTTTCTTCGCTTGATTTCCAATGACTGGGAGATATTTCTGCAATATAAAACACACACACACACAGAAAAACAAAAGAACAAACACAGGCATGACTGCGAGGCAAAACGATGTTTTCGCCCTGTTGGATTATAAAGAATAATTTGTTTCTCTAAATGCATTGCCATATTACATAGTCTTTGGAAAGTACTAGATAAGTAGATACTAGATTAGTAATGACACTAAAGTTGATTCCTTGTATGGTGCGTAATACTGATATTTTTAAGCACAATAATCCGGGGGGGGGGGGGAATGAGGTAAGGTACAGCATTATATGTGCATAAGATGTAACAACAGCAGCAACAACAACAACAAAATTAGAATTGAGTGAACAGATAAGTTTCCAAGAATGATTTGAACTTGTGAACACTTACATTACGAATATAGATAGGAAGTTTATTGCAAAGAGGTTGGGAAATAACAGAAAAAAAAAAGGCCATATTATTGCCGTAGCCGCTGCGGGTATAGGTGCAGGGACCACGTGATAACTGGAGAGTGGAGAAAGAACGGAGAGAACGGGTTGAAGTTGATGAGCAGAAGGAAATCAAATCTTGAAGAAAAGATGGGCAAGATTATTACATATCTTGTAAACAATAAGGAGGATTTTTAAAGCTGATACGTTTATGTTTGGGGAGCCATTGAGGGAATATGAGAACTGGTCAGAGTAATGTGGTCATATTTTTTTGTAATGGTCAAATCATTAATTTATTCCTTATATGATGTTGCTGCAAAGCTTCAATCAATAACACACCAGGAGGAACCTGACATCTCCCCTGCTGCATCAGAGGCTTACGCCAAGAGTATCTGCACCATGCCAAACCTTCAGACGTTAAAGCTTGACCATGTCAAGATAGCAGACGATTTCTTTCTTGCCCTTGTTACATCGGCAGCAGGATCGAAGGTATATATATTTCCTTTGCTTCATTTGGTTTTCAATGCATGGTAAACCTTCCTGCAATAAAAAAACAACAACAACACAACTAGACTCGGAATTTGTCAAGACTGACAAATTAGGTGATCCGATCTGTTCGTAAATCAACGATTTGAGTCTCCTGATCCCAATAGGCATGACCATACCGGTTTCATCTGTGTTTAGTGGACATTGGCCGTGTGATGGTTGGATTCTCATTTAGAAAAGGGAGTCAGACCTGCCATCTATGGTACACAATTCCGTATACACTAACGAAGATACAGAATGAAGTATATTTGACCTTTGACCCAACTTTGCACAGACAAGATGGCATCTGAGCAAAAAGTGGTTATTTTGTGAAATTATCCTTGTAACATGGTCGTTACGTGTGCAAAATATGAAAAAGATTGGACATGTATTCACCAAGATACAAGATGATACATTTATGACCTTTGACCCTGATTTACATACCCAAGATGACGTCTGATCAAGTAGTTGTTATTTTATGAAATAATGTACGTGACATGAACTAAACATGTGCAAAATATTGGGCTGATAGAGCTTGTTTTTCTTGAGTTATTGTAAAGAAAGTTGCAAAAAGAAAGGAATATCTCAATACATCGAAGATAAGCTTTAATTTCAACCAAGTTTTTGGACATGATCCCGACATCGTATGAAAAAACAAAGGGCACATTAACGATAGCGCAAAGTCTCAGCTACAACATATCAAAATCTGGGAGAAATTCACCGAAGCATAAGTGAGCTAGTGCTCGAAAAAGACAGTCATGTCAATTTTCATTTCCAGAAAAACTGCACTCCCATAGAGATAACACGTAAACTGGTCAAATTTGACAAGATTACTTTCAATCCATTTTTACGAGGTGATACCGTCATCCAATCAAAATGATGTTATTACATGTATGAAAGAGTATTTAATAAGCTACAACATACTGAAATCTGGGTGAAAATTGGCAAAGGATAAATGAGATACGCTCGAGTGAACTTGAAATTTGATGACGTCATTTTGAAAATTTACTTTTTTAATTGTATTAAGAAATTTGATATCTTTTAATCATTTTTCCAGCATCGCCAACCCATGAATTGACATGTACAACTCATCAGCTTTCAGAATATGTCAAGAAAATGGGGGGTCACCGTCCATCCTGACGAGTAAAATCGGATTCAAAATTCGCGGTTTTTTGGCATTGTTGGACTGTATATCGCCATTGACGCGCGCGCGGAATGTCAAATTTGACGGGTCCGTATGACGTCATATTGAGTCGGATTGACTTGAAACTTGGTAGAAATATTCCTTGACATTTCAGGCATCCAATAAGTGTGAAAAAATGGGAAATTTCCATTGCATATGAGCTGTGCGTGCGTATATGTGCGCGCGCGTACGCGTCCGTCCAATTTTTTCAATTTTTCAAAAAATGCTCCAAATGGTCTGAAACGTGTCCAAAAAAAATTTGAGCTAGATTTGAGCATACAAATATTTCAACGCGCGCGTACGCGCACGTTTTAAGAGAAAATATGAATTTTGAGAATATGAGTAGAATGCGCATACTTGAAATATATGTGACGTAAATTTCATTGAAAAATTCCATTCCATTAATGAGATATGATTGAGAATGTGTTTTCATATAATGACGTCATAGTGACGTCACGGTCGACTGATCACTTTGATTTTAGTTCGATTGCCGTCTTCGGGAGACGATACATATATGGTATAAGTTTGAAATTGATAGGAAGAGGACTTTCTGAGCTAATCGATGCACAACTTTTGGGGAGAAAGAAGAAAAAGAAGAAGAAGAAGAAAGAATCCGTACAGAAACAGAAGGTGATCCGAGAAGATACTCGGATCACCTAAAAAGAAAGAAAGAAACAAACAAACAAACAGATGATTGAGATACTAAACGATGTTTTCGCCATGCTGGACTAAAAAGAATAATTTGTTTCTTTCCATGTTGCATAGTTTTAGCATAGTATTTTATGTTTATACTTTTCACCTTTCTACATTTATGACAGGTTGATATAGGACACGATCACGTAATGCAAATGAGATGATGAAGGGATGGAAAGTCTACGCAATGTATTTGACTCTCAGGGATGAAGGGAAGCTAATGACACTAAAGATGATTGTTTGTTATCACTACTCTCACGAAATTTTCTGCATTCGTCCTGCAGCAGCATGAGAGGCAGGGTTGTCTCATTTTTTTTTTTATTTACTTCAGCTCATTTCTTTCAAACGTTTTTCTTGTTTTCAGAACAGTTGTATCATAGACAATGACGTAATTGGATGAGGTAGCAGGTCATATTGTGTGTTTGTTTGTTTGTTTTTGTTTTTGTTTTTTTGCCTTAAAAGCCCACTGCCCCCAGAATTAAGTGTTAAAAATGTTCGTACTCTCCTCTTGCAATCTCTAACCAAATATGTGCATTTCTGTTGGAATCAAAAGGATATATTAATCTTTTCCCATACTATCATTTTTCTTCCTCATATATTTCTGCAAAGCTCCAGTCAATTAGCCACTGTGGCGAACGTAACACTTCCCCTGCTTTTTAGAATAAAACATAAAATGAGACAAATATTAAAGACTTATTCAGTTGTACTGGGTTTTTTTTTCTAGTGCAAAGGAAAATGCCAGAATATGAGTAAAATGTAAGGTATCATCTGTGGAATTATCAAGCACCACAAAGTGCCAAATTACTTTCCTATTATGTAATCGAGATTTTACTGGCAGTAACTTCTTACACGATCAGCACTACATCGATTTTAATCCTTAATTAGATCCAGCGAATGGAACTGCTCGGAGCTTCCATGTCGGCTAGTATTCTTCACTCCGTTTTACATCTACCATGTCTGAGTTCCCTTACTGTTCGAGATGTTAGGAACGAGGTAAGTTCGAAGAAATTTTACAAGGAAATCGGGTTTGCTTCAGGCCGTGAGATCCATCTGTAGTGATATATTCGTCGGATCTTTTGTGACTGTAGCTGGACTGGCAATGTTACTTTTACATGTACATAATCTATTATAGCTTTATGAACAAAATTCATTTTCCAAGTACTTCTTCTTCTCTTCTTCTTCTTCTTCTTCTTCTTCTTCTTTCCGTCTGGTACAGTCCGCCGCTGGCGTATTATCGTACCTTATGCCTGTCAAGTGCCGAATGCCCAGTATGCAGTGCCGAATGCCCAGTATGCAGTTGAAAATCCTCTACAATTTTGTATGTGCAGCTAAAAACAAAACAAAAACTCATCGGAGCTTTATGCGCTGCAACTTCTTCTTAAAGATTTCGAAGGAGGTGCAGCGGTAAATTGGCACCTCGTCTACACCCACCCTGTCCACTGTCCACCTAGTCTAATGCCATCTTGTCTAAACTCACTTCGTCTACTACCAACTCGTCTATCAACCATTTTGTCTATATGCCAATTAGTCTAATTGTCATTTCGTCTACTAGCCATTTTATCTAATGTCCAATTTGTCTAAGTCACATTTCGTCTAACACCCATTATGTCTATTGACCATTTCGTCTATTAATCATAAGGTCTATGAATAAAATAGTCTACAGCTCATTTTGTCTAATAGCCAATTGGTCTACAACTCATTGTCTAATAGTCAATTAGTCTAATAACCAGTCAGTCTACTCCCAACTGGTCTACTGCCAACTGGTCTCCTCCCAATTGGTCTACTCCCAACTGGTCTACACCCAATTGGTCTACTCCCAACTCGTCTACTCCCAATTGGTCTACTCCCAATTCGTCTACACCCAAGTGGTCTACTCCCAACTCGTCTACTCCCAACTAGTCTACACCCAACTGGTCTACACCCAACTCGTCTACTGCCAACTCATCTACTGCCAACTAGTCTACTGCCAACTAGACTACTCCCAACTGGTCTACTACTAGTTATATATATATATTTTTTGTTATTTAAGTCTACTTCATCCAGTTTCTTTTTTCCCAGTGAAATAGGAAACAACCTACTGCATCTCTCTCACAGTTACTGTAACCACATCCCAGCACTACATACATGTAAACGTAAACACACACACACACACACACACACACACGCACACACACACACACATACACAAACGGAACACATTACTAGTACACGCGAGCATCCGGTGTCGATCCATCCAACTACACGCCCACATCACGCGGATCGTTAGTACCTTCACTAGTGTACCAAACGCAATGAAAATCAAATTACTCGATAATTCCTCATTCGGGATCCCGCCAAGATCGCTGCATGCATG
Source organism: Diadema setosum (assembly GCA_033980235.1). NCBI lineage: Eukaryota > Metazoa > Echinodermata > Echinoidea > Diadematoida > Diadematidae > Diadema > Diadema setosum. Next base: position 3,282,670 of record CM067077.1, on the reverse strand, counting down.
TAGTTTGCAGGCACAAACCCTTGTTGGTCGTATTAGGAGTCTGCATTTGCTAAGACTAATACACGCACCACTGCACTACAGCCTCTCCCAACAAAGGTTTCTACAGACTTCTAAAAACAGTTTCTCACGGTGAAAATCAAACTCCACCCTCTACCCATGTGATTAGTTGCTTTCCAATGTCCATCACCATCTATTGGGACTTGCCTGGCAACACCCAATAACTGGATAATTAGGGAAACAGATTAGGCAGATATCACCAGTCCATGGGTGAAATAAAAACAACACTGGTCAGACAACCCTTCCTCCATGGATACCAGTGCACCAAATTCCAAGGGGTACATTTGACAGTAGTCAGTACAGTAGTCAGTACAATCATCTTTCCCCCTTATACAGTATCTGGCTCTTCTGTAAACCATGGAGTAACATATGCAGACATAATAATGTGGATTCATTCACGTGTAAACCATGAAATGACTAAAATGTAATGAGATATTTGGGGGCATTATTTATTTTCTGAACAAGATTTCAAGGCATGTTTCAACTTTTTGTAACAATTAATGAGATTCCCCTTATATGACTATCAAAAGCATAGGCCTACATACTATTGTATTACGAGGAAGTAAATTTTGTTTGACGAAAATCAAATTTGAGATGGTTAAGATATCCCAAAACAAAGTGGTCCTAATGAAATGTGGGAATTTTCTTGTATATGGATCATTTTGCTTTACTTTGTTTTTGGATATTTCCAAATCTGACTTTCATCAAATAGAATTTTAACTCCTGTTTGATAATAGTATGTCGAGTAGTTTCTATCTTGCAAAAAGTCAAAAGCTGAATCACCATCTCAACCAAAACTACAATCCTTTAACACCTACATTTTTTCTTTTTCTCGCTGGTATACTGTAAACACAAACCTAGGTTCATTGTAAATGTACCAACCTAGGCCTATATAACAATCTAAAACTAATACCCTTTAATATCATTATGTGTAGGTTCTGAATGAAACCTTAATTTTGGAAAAATCAATGCCGAAAAGCAAAGAACAGTTCTTGTGCCTATGCAGGAACCAGTCCCAGAAACACATTTTACTTCTAAGAGGTTTTCTACTTCTATGAGGAATTTTTAATAAGTGGAGTCAGAGATGGTCTTCTGTATAACTTCTCTCCCTAGTTTGATCTCTCTCCTTATGGATGCTGCAGTTGATCATAACTTGCAATTGATTGCAATTCTCTATTCTATACTAGTTAAAATCATTTGCTGGTTGGCCATTTTTACAATCAGTGGTGTAAAACACAGTGTTTGCACTAATTGGTGTATAACTTTCTTATACACTGACAGATATGCATTATTTTTTCTCATAAACTTACCACCCATAGTGTCTACCTTGGGTACCTTAATGAACTTTCCTCTCTTTTTCTTTCAGATGTGGCAGGCACTTACATGCTTGAAATCCAACACTTTTGGTGTACTCACTCTGACATAGTATTTTTGTCAGAGCTAGCATATTAAATTGTTTATTCCTTTTCATTATTTTTGTTGTTGTGATAGACAGGTATCCAACATTAAGAACTATTATGTTTACCAGGTTCTGCTTTGTCTTCTTTAAAGACTGAAATTGTCCAAACTTTATGTTTCGGAGGTGACATTTTCCGTTAACAATTAACCCCTCTTTTGAGTTAGCTCTTGTTCACAATTATGAAATTCAACTTTGCTAATTTCCATCAAAACAGAATAGTAATCAATCTGACTTAACTTTGATCCAAAGATTATTTAATTCAAATAGTTTATCATTTTTTGGTGAGCATTTATAAATTTATGTAACTTTTCCGTTAACATTTCTGTCACCTCCGAGACAACAGATTTATGTATTTGATTTTTTTTTTTATTCTTGACATCGGTTATACATTACATTGGCAAAAATGTAACATATCCCCTCACATTATCTCTGAAGGAAGGTAGTAGAAATATAGCCTGTTGTTTTCATTTCGGAGCAATTTACAATTTTCCGTTAACACTTGTCACCTCCGAAACAATTGTCACCTCCGAAACAACAAGCATATTATATTTGATAATTTCTCGAAGACAAAGCAATTTTGTTTGATTCTGTCCAATTGACAGGAATCTCTTTTGGATGAAAATAGTAATATGGCAACAGGAAACGAGAATTTTCTAGAGATTAATAAAAGATCTAATAAAAACTAAGAATTACTGTTTCGGAGGTGACAAAACACTGTTAACAAGATTTTTTGCTCATTTCTGTTGAAGAGAAACCATATCATGTACACCAATGGTTTCATTTATTTTAGTAACATAAGTCTCAAAGTGGAGAAATCAACTAACACACTCTCACCTCTACTTCACTGTCTTGTACTTCAACTGTGGAGGAAAATGACTATCCTGCTCACTCTTAAATGTTCTTTTGAATTTTGCATGAACCAATAATTTACTGGGTGAAGATGTTCACAATTTAAAAGACCTTGAACCTTGAACTTTGTATATACATTGTTTATACATTCTTTTGTGTTATACTTTACGCACCTTGATTTCTGTTATCAAAAAAGTGATGTTCATATCTTTTTTGTCGAAAAATGAAATAAAACATTGAATTAAATTGAATTGAATTGAATTGAATTGAACTTTGAATGAGTACTCTCCCAAAAGCGAAGACGCTGTCCTGGAGAGGGCTGTGCTGTGCGGTGTGCTATAGCATGTGCCTGTGGTGACGTGAGCTCAGGTGCATCTATATACAGGTGCAGGTACTCGGTGCGGGTGTGCCTCTCATTACAGCATCTTAAGAGTAGGGTGCGGCGCCATCTGTCTAATGACAGGGAGGGCTGCACTCCTAAAGGTCATCAAAGTACCTGATGTTTACTTTGGCAGGGAGAGTGTTCCAAATTCTTATGGCTCTTGGGTAAAAACTGTAGAGGTGGCAGTTGACGCTGGAGTATGGTTGGAGATATGACAGGTTGTGATTCCTTGTGTTATTTTGTACTATCCTAATTTCTTCTGGCATGGCTATGTTGACAAAACCATAGTGGATCTTGTACAACATCTCGCTTTGATGGAGGATGCGACGATGCTGTAGTGTATCCCAGCCGAGAGAAGAGAGCATAGGGGTGACACTGGATTCCCTTGAGTAATCATGGAACACGAACCTTGCTGCTTGGCGCTGGATGTTTTCTCAAATCTGGCTGTCTTTCTGGGTATGTGGGTTCTAGGTGCAGGTTGCGTACTCAAGCTGAGGTCTGACTAGTTGGTTGTATGCGGCTACTTTCACCTTCTTGTCACATTTGCCTAGAGTTCTCCGAATGATACCAAGGGTTCTGGAGGCCTTTGCCTGGGTTTTCTGTGTGTGTACACCCCAACTCAGGTCATTGGTAATTGTATACACCTAGGTATTTGTAGGATTGAATGCTTCCCAACGGACTGAATGCTACTAAATCAGTACAAAGACGCGCGTCTAGTCTTGTCTGAGTAATTGTACACAATACCCTGGCACTATTGACAGAATCATGCAAGTATATTTGCTGCCCACCATACTTCACTTTCGACACTGATAGGTGCAAGAGAGTATTATCAAAATAAGATATAGTTTACTAAGCTAGATTCTGTGATTTTCCCAAGAAGGGGCATAGCGAAATAGATTCATACTTAGCCATCGCCAAGAAGGCCACTCAAGCTAGTTTGATACAGCAGTGATATTCATGTGTGCTTTGTTGTATAATGTAATAGTCTTTACTACTTGAATACTTCAGCGTATGGTATTTCAGCATCTAGTATTGAGTTTACTTGAAGGTTAGCTGTTTTCTGTAAAAGTGCATGAATTAAAGTGGTGGTCTAAATTAATGTTTATATCATATATGAATGATTGGTTCAGATAATGAGATTCAAGTGCCAATGCTATTCCTTATTGCCTGATTATGTTATTTTTCCTCATTTTGTTTTTGCTACTGCAATGGTAATGTAAGGAGATGTTCGTCAACCTTCCACCCCACTCGGTAGCTGTTCATATATCTCGTTCTCTTTCCTCTTATTTGTCTCTTCCTTTCCCTGCTCCATCTCCACCTTTTCCCTAAACAAAGTTGTTGCTCAATCTATCAGGTATTGCAACACTGTTTATGATATTTTGATTGTCTGGTTGTGATAAAATCAACATTTATATACTTTAGCTGACGGTATTTTAATTTGATTGCTGTTAATGTGAGAACAATGATTCTGCTACTTTAATTTGAACTTCAGATTTCCATGTCACGTCTTGGAAGCAACAAGGAAAAAGCTGAAAATGAGGTTCGTTCTAGAATTTTCTCTCTTTCTCTTCTTCCTTAAAAACGACAACTAGAATCTTGCATGCACTTTTCCAAAACGTGACTTTATCTACGTATATCAATGCTGCTCCCATGCGCCTTAACAAAGATCAGGAAAATAGATGTGTTTACCTTTGACTTTTAACAAATATAAACTCTGTGATGAAAGCAATATACTGTCATTAGTGAGGAAGAAAGGAATCATTTCGCTTTTGTGATCACCATCCATACAATGCTGGTGTGCAAAGGGTGAGATGAATATAGAGCAGGAACAGACAGTCATTACAAGGAATTCAATGGCTATTACTACCCATTAAATACATACGTAAATATGTGTTTGAAAGATTGTATGTGCACTTCATACAGAAGTATTTATGACGGGGAATGCAGGATGTATTGATTGTATGAATGTTCCATTTTTTGCTATTCAAGCACAGCGCTGAAAACAAAAGAGTTTGCAAATACATGTGTTATCACATTGTAGAATTCTATGTGGATCTGAATGATTTATTATTCATAGTATTTGAAACATGAGTGCCCATTTCGTGATCATTTGCGGATATACTTGCGAAATTCCTCAATAAGGGAATGAGAAGGTCAGGTTGGGAAGGATTGGTAACGTGGTATCCCCACTTTCATAACTTATACTTTTCATACTTTTTCTTTTATAAAAATGATAAACAGTTCACTGTTAGGTCTTCCTCCAACGTTTTCTGTGAATCTCATTTGATCTGCAGGTAATTATCAAGGATAGGCAAAAACTATGTAGTCAGTTATTTGTCATACTACACTCTTCCTAGTTACAATGTAAGATTTCAATGACATTGGGCTGCAGCTGAAAAATGTTGTTATTTGGGCACTTTATGTCTACAGTATCTAGACCTACTGAAAAAAGGTGGAGGGGTTATGTAGATATAGCAAGCCAAATAAAGTTCTCTCTTGAATTTAATGTGATATATTATTAACATATCTGTGTATTTCTTTGTGCGTTTTTACAAGATGTTATAACACCAAAGCATGTCTACTGCATTGATAGATGAGCGACCAAACAGAATAAAGCAGGATTGATAGAGTGAGAAAATAATGATCGATGATGCCTCTCATACAACCCACATGTATCACTGTTAGGATGGTGAAGATAACTGGCATTTTGTATAATATACATGTTTTTATAGACCGTATATTTGCTTTGTGTTCCAATGACTATTTAAGCACTGTGGGTAAGGGGTGTAATTTCTTGTCATTTTTAGTTCGAGGTGTAGACACAAACAATTGTGACATAAGTTTTATGGGAGCATGCAATTTTGTTTGCGTCGCATCGAATTGATACGATTCGAATATATAAATAGGCTAGGGATGTATGCAATGCTTACATTGTTTTCTTCACATTTTCTTTGAAATGACAAAATTTACGACTACAAATGTATACAATTCAAAAAATCGTTCTAACTGTCATCTCATTATGAGACCTGTGACTAAAGCAGCAGTGAGTGCATGTAAACACATCCATTCTTCTCATCTTTTTTCCTTACTTTTCTTCAGAGTGGCTTTGTGAGGAGTCCTATCGTTCATCTTGGTGGAGATGTCAAATCCCTCTCACTTCTCAAACAGCTAAATGTGGTCTCCCTGTGCCCCAATGTGGAGAAGGTCTCTGTTTACGTATATCATGGAAGCTCTTCCTCATACATAGACAATGCGTGGCCATTGTATACTCACAACTTGGAGCTCGACGTGAAGGGTGACATATCAAAGTTTGTAAGCGACGATCATTTTCGCCAGTCCTTACTCGCACCATCTACAGTAACTAGGCTGTCTGTGACGGACGGGTATGTGGGCAATGAAGAAGCCAAGAAGTTGATCAGATCTCTGAGCTCTTACCCTCATCTCAAGCATGTATCGTAAGTTTCAATAAAACCTAGTATCTCAAGCTTACTTTCATGCACTTTATTCACTTGACTTCAACTGTAATTACTTTCCATCCCACAGAAGGGTGAAATGAAATACAGAGCATGCATTACGCAAATGATATGAATTTGTCAATTTCCAAGAAATATGTATACATGATATAGCTTTGTTAAAGTTGTATTCCTCAAACTATTTCCATCTGCACAAACTTGCTTCGTTGGATATCACTTGTGAATGATAGATATCAATTCCACTTTAAAAATCTGATCTGAAAATTAAACACAAATTTTATATAATCATGCTCCAGAGAATTCTGTGTTACATAATTTTGAATGGAGTATGTCACTTTCTGTGGAGGAATGACCAAGGGAATAGGATATAATAAATCAGAATTCGTATTACATTGTAACATATCTTTTATGTAGTAAAGAAACTACAGAGAAATCGTGATGCTGCATGTGTTCCTTCAAATAGGGTTCCTTTAATCAAGACCCATGTAGCTGGAAAGGTGTGAACTTTTGTTTGTTTCTTTGGGAAGAGACTGGTCTTCGCCTTAGAAAAGTTGTTATCAGGCAAGACAAGAGCATACATGAACGAGAGAGAGATCGCCAATGAATATTGATGTAGGTACATGTATGTGATGCATAGTGTTATGGAACAGTTAAACGAGAACATCAATAATGACTCGCCGGCTAGATACTGTTTGCCTTATCATAAATACCCAGCATCACTCGAATCAATGTACACATTGCTTTTGTTGTTGTTTCTTTGTTTGTCTTATTTCAGGCTGATCAGGTGTGATACCTCAGTGGATCTTGACCCATTCTGCAGAGAAGTCAACGCAGAAGGGAGGCTTCTCATTTCAGTGAAGCACGGAAAACCAAGTATGCATCCCAGTTAATATGCTAATGTGTATATAAAAAAGGTAATCCAACTTTGGATGGCTACCATTTCATACGTGTCAGCTATGGAGAGCATAATGTTAATTGTGAGGAAAGAGGAATTCTTCCTCTTTCCATTAATACCTAACTATGTTGACAAATGTCATGTATGACGAGCACATGACCTTTACAGCAAATAATGACAAATTGCTCCTTTTCCAAGTTTGAGTGCCACATGAAGAAACAATGCAAGTCTCACTGAATGGATGAGATCTGTCAATGAAAGTTACCAAGTAAACAGGCCTGCCTGTCCGAATGCAGGTTTGTGTTTAGTGTTCCTTCTAACATGTTTTTATTTTTGTGGTCCACAAGCACAAGTGGGCCACAACCTTTAACATTGCCACCTGTCCAATAACGTTGTCACTCCCACTTAGGCCACACAACACAGTCCATTTTTCTCTGTTCATATTCAACTTATACCTTGCAGCACAAACCATGTCTTAAATATGAAGAGAGATAATGGATAATGAGTTAGCCTTTGTGAGAGTGACCAAGTTATCTACAACGGTGGCCATGTTGAAGGTTATGGGCCATAAAAGGTTAGAACAACCCCAAACACAAATCTGCATTCATACAGGCCGGTCTGTTAATTCGGTCACTTTTATCGACAGATCTCATGTATTCATTAATGAGACTTCATTATTCATTTGTGCGCTTAGAAACATCGGTATTAAGCGCCTTATAAATGTATTGTATTATTATTATTATTATTATTATTATTCCTTCATGTGACATTCAAACTTGGGAAAGTGCAATTTGTCATTGTTGTCTCTAAAGTTCATGTGCTCAATCACGCAAGGCATTTGTCAACATAACCAGGTAAGAGAAAGACTTCTTCTTTCTTCACAACCACCACTGCACTCTCGATTAGTGACAATTATGAAATGGGAGCCCTCCAAAGCTGGGTGACTTTTTTTTTCTATAGGCTCTGTAGATGTAGTATTATACCAAATGCAATTCTGTGCAATCTGTATTTATCATCATCTTCGAACTATTTTCCCCATCATATCTGCGTCCTTCAGGCAGACTGATTTAGATATTCACATAACCACTTCCCTAAATATAAATTTGTATGCATACAATTGAAGACCTAAATATAAGAACGACCCAAGTGCAATTTTTGGTCAAATTCAGTTTGACATGGGAAATTGTAGCTTATGCAAGGACTCATCTTGTGTATGAATGATACATCCTAGTTACCCCCGGAAGTGCCTGAAATGAATGAGTGAAATCTTATATGAATGTAAGAATGACCCAAGTCCAGGACTTGGGTCATTTTTACATTCCTATTATAGCGCCCTCTCTCATCGCTTCTCTCATCTCATAGCAGCCTATCATGTATGATTCAAAGAACGACCCAAGTCCATCGCACGAAATGACATCTCCACAATTAATGTAAATGTTAATTGTCATAATTATATATGTTCTAATTTGTTTATACAATGTTGCCTTCCCATCACAGTTGAATAGAATATTATTGGACAAATAGAAAAGATATATTTTTTTTTAAAGTTTACTCGAAATTGCCTTCCATGAACTTGGGTCGTTCTTATATGCAGATACTCAATTACATGTTTGTGTGTGTGCATGGTGTTTACTCGTTCATACAGTAAAAAAAAAAAAAAAGCACAAAGTGTTTTAGTCATGACATGTGCCAACTAAAACTTTGGTCTATTTGAGGATTTTTTATTCATTTATTTTTTTTTTGTAAAGTGTTGTCACAAAAATTCATAGAGAGCTTTATACAAATGATTTTTTAATGTCTTCTGTAACTGCTGAGTAAAAAGTGTCAGCATTAATATAAATATTGATTAAGAAGTCAGACTTCAGGATACAATGACTCAGGTGCTTTGCATCTAATGTTGATATCGCAGACTAACTATCATCACCATGTAATTCAGTACTGCATCAGAAAAATACAGGTGCAAGTGGGATATAAAACAAATGTAGAATATTTCTGTGTTTGCTTTGTATATTAACGTAACCAAGCGAATCCTTGTCTGTGTGTGTGTGTGTGTGTGTGTGTGCGCGCGCGCGCTAAAAATCATTCAGGGCTCACCATCAGGTTTAGGTATGATCTATGAAGCATCCACATAATGACAATTTGTAAAAATCCCTGAATGCCCTCAGTAGATCATAGGTTCTCAAAGAAGACTTCATTCTTTCCCCCTGCAGACCATATTTAGCATCTCTTTGTATTGTTCGTTTAATAGTATTCAGCTCTTTGGGTTCATCAGTCTCTGATTTTAACCCCGATGCAAACTCTGCTAATAAGATTGCTAGACAAGATGGAGATTGTGTGTGAAATTGTACACAATATTGTGCTCAAATCTCAGATATAATTCACGGTAAGAAATCAGAGATGAAAGACAGCTATGCAGGGGCGGATCCAGGCATTACGTAATGGGGTTGGGGGTTGGGGGCGCAAACAATTTTATCTGATGCTACTTCCGGGTTTCATTTCATTTTTTTTCTTTCTATTTCTATTGTTTTGATAACAAACACAGAGGTGGAGCGTGCCAGGTGCGCCCCTTGGGATCCGCCACTGGCTACAAATTGTATGCAGACTTTTAAGTTTGTTTGTTTGTTTGTTTGTTTCTTGTTGTTTTTATAGATGTGTATACTGTTATAATAATTATGTTGGAACACCTCTAATCATTTTCATTTTGCTAGAATACAAAGATTTCGACCTCCCGTTTTGGTGGTGATGAAAATCAACGACGTAGACAGAATCTTGCCACGGACATTGCTGTACCGGACAGACATTCTACAGCTGCTCTAAGTGAACATTGGTAATACACCGCCTTGTGACAATCCTGCATCCGATGTTGGCCAGAATCTTGTATTGCTTTTGAGTATTATCGTATCCTAAGATGTAAAGATATTCTTTGTAATGCATGTGCTATCATTGTGTGTAATCAGTTGTTTTATGTAAATTTTCATTGCCCAGTATGATTGTTATCAATTGTGGTTTTATATGTTTACAGTCAATCATTTGTTGACGATGTGTCTCATGTCGGTAAAAAAAAGCAAAGAAAAGAAAAAGATGTGCTCAAAACAAGTTATATGTTGGATGTGATGGTTTGATGTTGAATTATTCAAACCAAGACAAATCAAGACTCTGTGTTCGGCTTTTCTGCAATGATGTTTGACTTGGTTCCATGATATTGCCACCGCTGTGCTCTCTTTGAACACAGAAGTAGATTAGACCTCTGACCTATGTAAATTGTCAGAACTCTTGTCACTGTTTCATTCTCCTAGGTAAAAGTATGGTCCATGTTTCATAATGTGTGTTGAGCATGAGAATGAATAATATAATGGTGACTTGGAATGTGTCAGGGCCGGCAGAACCGGGGACCGGGTAGATGAAGAAACCAGGAAGTGGGAATAGAAAGTTGTGCTACAGGTTTTTTTTTTTTTTTTTTTTTGTGTGTGTGTGTGTGTGTGCGTGTTTTTTTTTTTTCTTAGCTGATGAAACCCGGAAGGGACATCAGAAATGATAAACTGCCCCCCCCCCCCCCACACACACACACACGCAAACACTTACAAAAAAAGAAGAGAAAAATGTTGCGCTGGCCGTGTATGTTAATAGTGTCATATGTTTTCAGGAGAAAATGATTTCAGACATTCTTGAGACAACTGAGAATTTGATAATCTCACAATTTCCAGTTACATGCAAATGTACAGGGGTTTTTTTAACGTTCTATTCATTATTTTCTTTTCTGTTTAGTCACACATTATGGTGGTTTGTACAGCTTTTGAAATGAAGAAATGAAAAATAAAAGCCCAATTTATCATTGTAAATCCACACATCTATATCACTTTTAGCTGCACTGTGCAATGGTTTGACAGTATCATTAACTCTTTCCTATATCGTAAGCACTTGATGATTTTAATATTCCAAATCTGTTGGAGACTATAAAAAAAAATCAAAAATACATGTGTTCAGTGTGATCAACTGCAATCACAACGTTTATTGTTTGAAAGGAGGCTATCACCTATGATTCTTCTATCTATCTTAATCTATTTGACATTATGCTGCTTGGACGAAACATTCTGAAAGCAGTATCCCAGTTTAGGTGAGTTGATACTGCTGAATACTGCATGTTTCATTGTCAAAAGACTTTAACGTTGAGTTATGTTAATGTCTGAATGCAGAGTTGTAGATGGAAGTTTGAAATGGAACACTTTGTATTATTCTCTTGTACATCATACACGTATACTTGCAACGCACATACTACATGCCAGGTTGTAAACTATATTGTAATCTGATAAGTTTTCACTCTGTGAATATGCTAGGTTTTTTTTTTGTTGTTTTTGTTTTTTTTTTGACATTTAAAGGTGCTGTCATGTGACATATTGTTATTGGCATATAATGCAAACTCCAACCATTCAGACTTCGACCATTCAGTTTACTCTGTAGCTTAGCTTTGTTCTGTGGAGAATGGTATTGTGTATTTTTTGTCTGAAGATTGTGTACTTCTTTAAATAAAAACTAAACAACTATGACTGGATATAATCAAATCATACACGTACGCGTTCATGCTGGTACTTAAAGTTTACACAAGTATAGGTGTAAATTTCTAAAAGCATCATGGCCGCAATATATAAACAACCATTCATTATACCTATATCTCTACTTCTGCAGAAATGTTTATTTCAATGCACTTATTACTGTGCTGTGTGTTATTTGGATGAATGGATGGATACTGAAAGTGGCTGCATTTGATCATTGGAGGTACACTGCACGTCATCTCACTGTCTGTGTTAATAATGACTCTCTCACATCTCTGCTGCTTTGTCAATCCAGAGTGTCTAATGCATTATGTATGGAATTGGAGATCATTTCATATGGTTTATTTAAGTCACTTGTACATGTATATGTTTTGCTATTTCTCTTTGTTATGCAAATAATGTTATAAAGTTACAACTGTACATGTGTCAAGTTAAAGACACCATTGAATATGTTTAGAATATCTCCTCCTTTGATGCAAGTAAATGTAGGTTTTTGCACTAGACAGTGTATTTTATAAAGTCAAACTGGTGATGTGGATGACACTAGTAAATTGTGATCTACAGATTTTGGTTAAAGTTCTGACTCACAAAGCTGATAAGCAAACACTGAGAAATTATAGCCCATAGAATTTCACATTCTTCTACACAATGTAAGCATGATATGCCTAGGGTAATGTGAATAGGTTTTCCATTTTCATGATGTTGATATAATGTATTTTGTATGATTCAAAACTAAAAATATCAATAACTTATATTAATCTGCAATGAATATGTATCAGTAAAAACTGGGCTGAGAAGTGAAACATGCTCTTTTCGGAAGTTGTTATTGTCTTCTCATTGTCTATGCGTTGTTCTCATAATATATAGTGGAAGTATTTTGTAAGTTTATATCAAAATATGTAAATAGCATATTAATCTACTGTGAAAGATTTGGATTAATATTGCTTGAGTGAATGTAATTTGTAATATAATTTGTATAACTTTCTCTCTCAACGACAGTAAAAGGGAAATGTGGTAATAGAAAATGCAAGAAATTGAAGTATGCGGCAATGATACCAACTTGAAGTGGAGGTGATCGTAACACCAATGTAACATGGTATTAAGTTATTCTTCTTTGTATAATTCCAGATTGTGATACATACATGTATCATTTAGCGGTATACACATTTTTATTTGTGATCAGTCTGCGCCTTTGAATGTTTCTGTGACAGATATATGGCGCCATACAAATGCTGTGGATCATCATCATCATCATCATCATCATGTAGCGATATGAGTCTGAATTTAGAAGTCCGCCGAATAGGACACAGGAAAGTCGTAATGTAAATGTGAAGTGTTTGTGACTTCTAGGACAGACTGATCCTGAATTCATTTGATAAAACCCAGAGCTAGTAATGTCCTCTTGCTTACTTTTAATAACACTCTTTTTTCATATTTTTTTTCGTAGATTTCATATTTCTGGCTGTGATAGAATATAAGAGATGATGCATTGTACTCGTCAAATCGTCACCATGAGCTTTTAGCAAGAGAAGATAATTGTATTTGAAGGATAGAATGGAAACGTTGCACTTTATTACAGTCTTGCTAGAAATTTAAGCAGAATGTGTTATGGAAATAATGATTAATGCCGTCATTTCCTTATTGTACAGGCGAGGACTGTGTTGTATATTATGTAAATGTGAAGTTACGAGTAATTTGATGTTATAGAACAATCGGACATCATGCTGAAAATATCTCTCCGTGTGTCTGCTAGGTTTAAGAGGTATATAAAAAAAAATTAATGAATTTTGATTTGGTAAACTACTTGTTATGATTTAAAGTGTTTTGTGAAAATCGTCAGAAGGGTAAGCAATTATTAGTTAAAGTTCTGACTCACTAAGCTGATAAGCAAACACTGAGAAATTATAGCCCATAGAATTTCACATTCTTCTGCACAATGTAAGCATGATTATGCCTAGGGTTATTTGAATATGTTTTCCACTTTCATGATGTTGATATAATGTATTTTGTATGATTCAAAAGTGAAAACAATAGATTTCAGTAACTGATATCAATCTGCAATGACTATATATCAGCTGAAATTGAAGTGAAAGGTGGAATGCGGTCTTTTCACAAGTTGTAATTACCTTCTTATTGTCTATTCGCTATACTCATATACATGTATAGTGGAAACATTTTGTAATTTTTATATCAAAATGTGTAAATAGAACAATTTTCTGTTAAGGTTTTAAACGTAATTTGTTATCGAATTTGTATGACTTCCTCTCTCTTCAGACAGCAAGGGGGAATGTGGTGAGAGAAAATGTATAACATGATGAATATGAAGAATATGTCAACAGAGCAACTCGTAAAAGTGCAGCTAATCGTAACACCATTGTAACATGGAATGAATATGTTTTCTTTGTCTAATTTACTAGCTTGTGATACATAATGCATCGTTAGGTGGTCAACATATTTCTATTTGTGGTCATTTAGCGATATGAGTTTGAATATAGAAGTCCGCCGAATGGGAGGACAAAGGAAAGACGTAATGCAAATGTGAATTTTCTGTGAATTAGGACTGATTGATGCGGACTTCATTTGGTAAAAAACCATAGCTAGCAATGCTCTCTTGTTCATATTCAATAAAATAGTTTTATTTGCATGGTGTATGTGTAGATTTCACATTTCAGGGTGTGATAGAATATAAGAGATGATGCATTGTACTCGTCAAATCGTCACCATGAGCTTTTAGCAAGAGAAGATAATTGTATTTGAAGGATAGAATGGAAACGTTGCACTTTATTACAGTCTTGCTAGAAATTTAAGCAGAATGTGTTATGGAAATAATGATTAATGCCGTCATTTCCTTATTGTACAGGCGAGGACTGTGTTGTATATTATGTAAATGTGAAGTTACGAGTAGTTTGATGTTATAGAACAATCGGACATCATGCTGAAAATATCTCTCCGTGTGTCTGCTAGGTTTAAGAGGTATATCAAAAAAAAAATTAATGAATTTTGATTTGGTAAATTACTTGTTATGATTTAAAGTGTTTTGTGAAAATCGTCAGAAGGGTAAGCAATTATTGGTTAAAGTTCTGACTCACTAAGCTGATAAGCAAACACTGAGAAATTATAGCCCATAGAATTTCACATTCTTCTACACAATGTAAGCATGATTATGCCTAGGGTTATTTGAATATGTTTTCCACTTTCATGATGTTGATATAATGTATTTTGTATGATTCAAAAGTGAAAACAATAGATTTCAGTAACTGATATCAATCTGCAATGACTATATATCAGCTGAAATTGAAGTGAAAGGTGGAATGCGGTCTTTTCCCAAGTTGTAATTACCTTCTTATTGTCTATTCGCTATACTCATATACATGTATAGTGGAAACATTTTGTAATTTTTATATCAAAATGTGTAAATAGAACAATTTTCTGTTAAGGTTTTAAACGTAATTTGTTATCGAATTTGTATGACTTCCTCTCTCTTCAGACAGCAAGGGGGAATGTGGTGAGAGAAAATGTATAACATGATGAATATGAAGAATATGACAACAGAGCAACTCGTAAAAGTGCAGCTAATCGTAACACCATTGTAACATGGAATGAATATGTTTTCTTTGTCTAATTTACTAGCTTGTGATACATAATGCATCGTTAGGCGGTCAACACATTTCTATTTGTGGTCATTTAGCGATATGAGTTTGAATACAGAAGTCCGCCGAATGGGAGGACAAAGGAAAGACGTAATGCAAATGTGAATTGTCTGTGAATTAGGACTGATTGATGCGGACTTCATTTGGTAAAAAACCATAACTAGCAATGCTCTCTTGTTCATATTCAATAAAATAGTTTTATTTGCATGGTGTATGTGTAGATTTCACATTTCAGGGTGTGATAGAATATAAGAGATGATGCATTGTACTCGTCAAATCGTCACCATGAGCTTTTAGCAAGAGAAGATAATTGTATTTGAAGGATAGAATGGAAACGTTGCACTTTATTACAGTCTTGCTAGAAATTTAAGCAGAATGTGTTATGGAAATAATGATTAATGCCGTCATTTCCTTATTGTACAGGCGAGGACTGTGTTGTATATTATGTAAATGTGAAGTTACGAGTAGTTTGATGTTATAGAACAATCGGACATCATGCTGAAAATATCTCTCCGTGTGTCTGCTAGGTTTAAGAGGTATATCAAAAAAAAAAATTAATGAATTTTGATTTGGTAAATTACTTGTTATGATTTAAAGTGTTTTGTGAAAATCGTCAGAAGGGTAAGCAATTATTGGTTAAAGTTCTGACTCACTAAGCTGATAAGCAAACACTGAGAAATTATAGCCCATAGAATTTCACATTCTTCTACACAATGTAAGCATGATTATGCCTAGGGTTATTTGAATATGTTTTCCACTTTCATGATGTTGATATAATGTATTTTGTATGATTCAAAAGTGAAAACAATAGATTTCAGTAACTGATATCAATCTGCAATGACTATATATCAGTTGAAATTGAAGTGAAAGGTGGAATGCGGTCTTTTCCCAAGTTGTAATTACCTTCTTATTGTCTATTCGCTATACTCATATACATGTATAGTGGAAACATTTTGTAATTTTTATATCAAAATGTGTAAATAGAACAATTTTCTGTTAAGGTTTTAAACGTAATTTGTTATCGAATTTGTATGACTTCCTCTCTCTTCAGACAGCAAGGGGGAATGTGGTGAGAGAAAATGTATAACATGATGAATATGAAGAATATGACAACAGAGCAACTCGTAAAAGTGCAGCTAATCGTAACACCATTGTAACATGGAATGAATATGTTTTCTTTGTCTAATTTACTAGCTTGTGATACATAATGCATCGTTAGGCGGTCAACACATTTCTATTTGTGGTCATTTAGCGATATGAGTTTGAATACAGAAGTCCGCCGAATGGGAGGACAAAGGAAAGACGTAATGCAAATGTGAATTGTCTGTGAATTAGGACTGATTGATGCGGACTTCATTTGGTAAAAAAAACCATAGCTAGCAATGCTCTCTTGTTCATATTCAATAAAATAGTTTTATTTGCATGGTGTATGTGTAGATTTCATATTTCAGGGTGTGATAGAATATCAGAGATGATGCATTGTACTTTTGAAATCGTTAACATGAACTTTTTTAGAGAAGAGAATTATATTTGTAGGAAGGAATGGAAACGTTGCACTTGATTACTTTCTTACTAGAAATTTAAACAGAAGTGTGCTTGTGAAATAATGATTAATGCTGTTATTTCCTTCTTGTTTAGGTGAGGACTATGTTGTAATTGCATTATATAAATATGATGTGACTTAGATTTGATATATGATGTGACTAATTTTGATGTTTTAGCGCTGTTGTACATCATGCTGAAAATATCTCTCCGTGTGTTGTTAACGAGGTATATTAAAGAATGAAGAATGTAAACGAATTTTGATTTGGTGAATTGCTTGTTGTGAGTCAAAATGGTTTGTGAAAATCCTCATAAGGGTGAAACATTATTTAATCAGATTTTAAGCAATGTAACCAATGTAAACACATAGCCTAATTTCTACCATCACGTGAGGCTTATTGTAGTGTATTTTTGCATGATTCCAAATTGTAAATAAAAACAATGTTGATGAATGGCATCAAACGTCAATAATATCTCAGCCGAAAACAATTATGAAACATAATTTTTGTATGTTGTTGTACTTGATTGAATATATTTTACACGTTTGTAGTATAGTGCATTATAGATTTCTATTCTGTGTGTTATAGCTTTGTGCTGATAGCATGTAAAATAACCATTGTATGATCATTCGTATACAAACGTATTTTATCATTAAATGCATAATAATCGGATTTTTGTGCCATTATAGTCATATAGAACAATTATTTTACTAGGGAACAGTGAAATGACTGAATTAAAAGTAGATAGTGCAATTCAATACATTTCCCCCAATACATATACGAAATCTCCAAGCTCATTATCTAAACATGAGTGCTCCAGCTAATTCCCTCTACGATATAGGATGACACCACGAGGGAACGATGCTAACATTCAACTAATGTGCAGTATACACTGTGGTTTGTTCACCAATTTTTATATGGTAGCCACTGTGATACAATCAATGCAAATTCGATATCTGATGGAGGGACAGGAACGTGTTTTTATAGCTTGACAAAGACGTGACTATGAAGTGCCTTATTATGCCATGGATAGAAACACACAGGATGCCTTCCAATGACGGACTTGATCCCGTGTAAGGAATTTCAATCAAACGTAGTCATGACTGTTTATCAACATATACGTTAACAAACTGGAATAGCATTTTACGAATTTCCCTCCTATGCGAATATAGGTTACTGTACTGAGTATCACATGGTCTTTTTTGTCGTCATACTGTAACCATTGTACATTGTAACAGGAGAATAGTTTCCTGATATATCGCGCATATTATTTGTGTAGATTACATTATTGAGTGCATTTCACTTTGATCGTATGTTGGGGAAAATTGAAACTGTATAATCCCATTATCCAATAGAGTATACCGTAGTAGCATGTAGTAATACATCTTTTGCACATAGTTATGTTGTGGTCAACTGGTTTTGATTTAACAGATTCAGTTTTTTTTTTAATATTGTTTAATTATTTTTTCTACATTTTGTAAACCAAGAATGCCGCCAGTGTGTTCTTGTTTTGTCTTTGACTTCTGTATACATAATCAGTCTACCAGTCTATTTACTGTGTTTATGGTATTGTGCATAGCTATTCATATAATCACTGAAAACTCACTAGTTAAAACAGCTATGCTCAAGTGTTATTTGAAAGTAAGACTCACACTTGTCAGAGTACATTACTGAATGCTGATCAAAGATCTTTAATTTGAATCAGCAATCTCTATATTCTCGGTATGATTGATTACAGCGCATATAATACATGTACATAGTCATGTACTTTATCTGGAAATATCATGCAGTGTGTAATACTATCCATCTATTTGGAAAAAAAGGAATCTTGTAAGTTGTAACTCTTCATAATTGTTGTTAATGCTACAGTATGCGGTCACCGTATTTATCAAATTAAGTTCTTGCTCTCCTGGTTTTACTTCTTTGATGTAAGTTTAAGTGGCAAATAAAACCGCGTGTGCATGTGTGTATCCATTTCCGTTTGGATAAATTAAGAAACAGCCCCTTGCATTCTTTACAGAACATGTGTAAGTAATTTTTCCTTTACACGTACATGTATATCTTAATTGTGCTTTTGACATTTCAATACGTTATCATTTCTTTCACTTTAATGTCATGAATGATTAGTGATTGATAATGATTATTAGCTTAGTGGAAATACAAAATAAACAAATGTGTTAAATCACATGATATGCATATCCACATTTTATGTTTCCCTATGTGTGTTATTATTTCGAGTGTGTCTTTTGCATTGTTCAGTGGTAATGTCAAATATATAATACAATCCTCATATAGACGTAAGTTTAGATTCAGCGGGTACATGTATTTTTTTTTTATTTGCTGACCTTTGATTGATTTAATTTTATTGTTCCACATCTCAAACTCAAATAACATGATACAATCGACTGAACATAAGACGAGACATAGCGTCGTAATTACAAAGAATATAAGAGAAGACAATTTTACAAACATGAAATGTGACGGACCTACTAAAACGCTGATCTTGTTATAGGTCCCTATATTGATATATGTATAGGTCCATTTAGGCAAGTACATATATATATATATATATATATATATATATATATATATATATGTATATAACAGACAGAAGTATTGGAACAAGTTCACTCGGTTGACAGTAGGTTCAACCGAGTGAACTTGTTCCAATACTTCTGTCTAGAGCTCTTCCTTTGAGGATATCGAGCACTCTTCATAGGATAGAATCACCAAGTGTATATATATATATATATATATATATATGCTGTATATAACACACACAAACACACACACACACACACACACTCTCTCTCTCTCTCCCTCCGACATAACACAGCACAAAGCAGACACTGATCAGTTTAACCACACGTCACGGATGGCCAATAGCCTAGTCCAATGCAGGTCATCACAACATGCAAGTATGACTTTCTATACATTACACTATCCGAATGCGTGTGTTCTTTATCTTTTTTTTTATTATTGTATACACTATGAATGGTATACTTGTTGCATAGACGTTACTGAAAATATCACTGTCACAAGACATTGTATTTTTAGTGTCAGACCCTGTTGAGGGATTCGGGCCGAAAGCTGAAACCATACGAACTAACAGTTAGCCTCACCACAAATAAAAAAAAAATAGAAATGAAAAAAAAAAACACACCCATCATGCCCATCTGCCAATCAAGTACACTGTACTGAGTCAATTACACAAAGAAACATGAAGTTTATTTCCGCTGGTTGGTTACACTGTGTTATATGTTGTTTACTTTATGGTATATCCTCCATCATTTCATTATTATATAATCGTCAAAAATGTTCCAGGTGCTATATGTGTCTTCTTGAGATGCATCTTCCATCAATACATATTTTGTAATCTTGAAATATGTTTCAGAATTGTTAGGCTCAATCGCGTCCATTCCAATTTTCATTTTATTTATTCCATAGCTTGTTATCTCACTTCATATTCCATCCTATCCCATAGACCGATAGCAATTCTTTCCGTGCTCACAAAAATTATTGAAAAAGCTGTTGCTTCGAACTTCCTTAGATATTTGATAGCAAATGATATATTATCACCAAATCAGTTTGGATTTCGTCCAAACCACTCCTGTGAGATTGCTTTACTTTGTATGGTCGACGAATGGTCCCGCCACGTAGACCAAGGGAATATAAACGGAATTGCTTTCATTGATTTACGCCGTGCATTTGACACCGTAGATCACTCTATTTTGTTAGCTAAACTTGAAACATGCGGTTGTACTGCACACAGTGTGAAATGGTTTGCATCGTATCTAAGAAACCGCAAACAGTTTGTTTCAGTTGGTAAAGGAATATCCTCAACAAAGGAAGCTAACGTAGGTGTCCCACGGGGCTCCATTCTAGCCCCCACTTTGTTTTCATTATTTATAAATGACCTTCCACATTATGTCACAAGTGCTTCAATTTACATGTATGCCGATGACACAACCGTGTCAGTACCAGGAAAATCTAAAGAAGAAGTAGAGAGTAAACTCACCCAGGCATTAAATGAAACCCAAGTATGGATAAGAAGAAACAGGCTAATTTTGAATTTAAAGAAAACGAAAGTAATGTTACTTGGGTCAAGATAAAGATTGAACTCTATCCCTGATCAATATCTATCAATTGATATGAATGGGCATGTATTGGAATGCCTGAATGAAGTAAAATGTCTTGGTGTAATAATTGATCATTATTTAGATTTTAAGAAACATATTGACTTTGTAGCAGCAACAATGAAACAAAAATTAGGGCTTATCGGGAGAATGAAACACTGCCTTAATGATTCTCAATTGATGAAATTATACTGGGGTTACATAATACCCCACATATTATATTGCTGCAATGTATGG
Organism: Diadema setosum; assembly: GCA_033980235.1. Lineage (NCBI taxonomy): Eukaryota > Metazoa > Echinodermata > Echinoidea > Diadematoida > Diadematidae > Diadema > Diadema setosum. Next base: position 3,261,441 of record CM067077.1, on the reverse strand, counting down.
TCTGGCAGATCAGAATCTAACTATGATATTTTAAACAGGCTGCATAAGAGAGCAGCATACATGATAGCGAATTGTTCATGGGAAACCCGCTCTGAGGAGGTCTTCAGAAAACTGAATTGGCCCCAGTTACATCAGATTTTTCATAGGTCCTCCTGCTGTTTGATGTACAAATGTGTATATAAACTATCTCCTGCTATACTGTATGAGAAATTCTCATTTGTCGACGATGTGTCGTCAAGAGTAACCCGTAGTACAGATAAACTCCTTTTAAGAATCCCGAAATGTCGTACAGCCTTTTATCAAAAATCTTTTGTTTATGCAGGCTCAGAAAATTGGAACAGACTCCCCGAACCTGCCCGCTTCACAAATAGCATAGCATCATTTAAATACCACCTTAAACACACATAGAAGAGGTGCTTAATCCCTGTCCCCGATCAATTGTTGAGCACCCATTCTCGGAGCATCTCATTACCTCTCCTCTCCCATCTTTTTTATAACGTACATGCGCTTCGGCCACAATATTGAAAGGAAGCAAATATTTTATCCCTGTGAGGAGCAGATGTTGCATGATTGAATGAACTGATTGTAAAGTGTGTTGAGGGCAATTAAAAACCTTGTACTGATAATCAATGGGACCCCTGTTTATAACACACATTACCTCGCGGTAGAACAGCGGGATGAGTTGCAGCCGCCTATTAAATAGGAAATACTGAATCATTTCCTTTCCTTTTACTAGATGTTATTTTGTCTTATCATGTTTCCAGGTGTTTGTACATGTGCGTTCACTTCATTTTTATATTTGACTGTATTACATGTACGTGTCCCGTGCTGATCTGCCACAATTATCTATTTTTAAACAAATTGTTTTCTTATTGTTGGTGTTGTTACCGTTGTGGATGTTGTTGTTCATGTTTCATGGATTTTTACGAAAACAGAGCCCTGAGGAAGACCGGCAGTTAGTCTATTTTAAATCTGTATGATTGTATGATATTATTTTATTTATATACTTGATGTGTGTGATTACTGTATACTGTTTTGAAATGTAATAGTTTATCCTGTTTATATATCTCATGCTGATCAGGCTACTCTGGATAAAGAATTGCAATAAATAAAAAAAAAATAAATAAATACCCCTCCGTGTGCTTATTCCTATACATAATTCCAGCGGATTTTGCACACCAATAAAGCTGATATATCCGGCAACCTGCGACATCATTATTTTGTCGTCATTGTGTCACCCATAATACGTTCCAAACATGACATAAACAAACGTCCTGTTCATTGGCATAATGTTACCACTATAATTATACATGTTCATTGTATATCATAAAATACATGTACCTTTATATTTACATGTAGCATTCACGCAAATCAGTTGAATTGCTGTTTGCAGCTTTATTTGGGCTGTGTGTTTTAGTTTTGATAAATTTACAGACACCTTTTTAGCGCGAGAAAATGCACTTCAAGATCGAGTTTATACGGCTGAAGCCGTTGCTGGTGTCTCGGGAAATGACATCTCATCCCCGTGGGATGTAATGTTTATTTTGTTCTCTGGAATTCAGGAGTGTGTCATGTCGAATGCCAGAGAAGCATGTTATTATTGCTGGGTCACGTTATTGTTACGTTACTGCGAATTCATGGCGTCTAGTACTTGTACTATCACTCCGAAATGTTAGCGTGTAATATGGGCACTCTGAGATTTGATACGTTCATTTATCTCGGTAGATACGGTGAAACTCTCTCCGATATATAGATAGGACCACTATGGTAGAGGGACGGTGTTAGATTCTTCATTCAAAATGAATTAACACACATGCACACAGGCAGACAGGATGAAACCTGACCGATATCTAGTCCAAATATAAGTTAGTCCGATAAAAAAAAAGAATAAGATTTTACGAGTTCAACGTTAAGAATTTGACTGAAATCGGATGAAAAATAAGAAATGTTATGAAATTTTCAAGTTTTGATAATTTCTCCAAAACAGTTCTTGTACAATATAGGTATGAATATGCAATTGAGTGAACTAACCATGTTTTACCCTTACAATTTTCCATTGAACGTGTACCAAAAAAAAAAGAAAAGAAAAAAGTCAATGTTTCTGTCATTGAAGTCTGAAACATGACGTTACTCATGGTTGAATAGCTTCAGAGTAGTGATCAATTTAATAGAGGTATGAGGATTTGAGCCTTGGGCATAATTGCGTTTGGATGAAAAACTACAAATTTCAAAATTTTATGTACAAAGTATATGATAGGTTGTAAGAGCATGACATGTTCACATTGCCATTTGCATATTTATATTGATTGTTAATGAACTGCCCCCACTCCCCCCCCCCCAAAAAAAAAAGAAAACACCGAAACTTCTAAATGTCATAACCTCCTTATTTTTCATCCGATTTTGATCTAATCTACACCGTTGAACTCGTAATATTTTGCTCTTTCTTATTAGACTAAATGATACTTGGTCTGGATTTCCCCTTTAAAACTTCAATGATATTTCATTGGTACCTTCCTCGGATCGTTACAGTTACCTTTACTGTAATCTAATTTATGTAAGTGGCATTCTTATTTGCATATCCTTCAGAGACACCTTTCATGGTTCATAAAATTTGGAGATATTCATATACCGTAATAAAATTATCAATATCAAAACCTTTTAAGATATAATTACAACGACCCTTTTTCTATCCCTCCCCTTTATTGTTTGTTCTTTTTGTATAGAGAAGTGTGGGATTTCTGCGGTCTTTTCTCAAGCGTACATCCCAGTTTCCACTTTCAGAAAGTTGTGATGAATGTACTTCTTATAACTTCTAAATGAACTCATTTTCGTTACGTGTATGTCCTTTTCTTTCACGCAATTGAATAAACATCACGAATTGACTCCATTTTTTTTTGTTTATTCAAAAGAATCATAATGATCCAATGTACACCTTTTTACGTGCTCGTCGCAACACTTTAAAAAATGTTGTACAGTGTATTCTTTCTTTCATGTAAACATTTAAAATATATAATCACAAAGCAGCTTATGTAAACATTGTTTTCTCAAGCTCGTTATGTGATAAAAATCTTGTTTTTGTTTGTTTAGAATTGTTTAAGAGAAATTCGTCCTGCAGATTAAGGCCACTTGTTTTCCTTAAGATGTTCACAAAGAAATGGGTTTACGTAGTTAGTACTTATGAACGTTTGCTTGAAGATAAGTTGCTCCAATATTGCATGTAGGTTGGCTAATTATTACGCTGTGAAATATTTCAATTATTATGAATGGAATATGTACAAAACAGCTTAATCAGTTTAGGAAAAAAAGAAAGCATTGTTTGTGTAAACTGTAAAAATGAGAAATTACTGATTTCCAAGTTTTTGGACACATCTGTAAAGACTCTGAACGAGCTGGTTAGACCGAAGATCTTCACCCAGAAGGTATGGAAGCATGGTGCTACTGAGGTAGGCGAATCCAACCTGATGCCCCGGGTCTGCACAGCCGTGTTGTCCGCCAGCTCCTGGGTGCCCAAACATTGTCACTCCGTCCTACAAAAAGAAGAATAAATCAGGCTAGTCTATACGAGAAATCAGTAAAACTCATTATAGGTATTACAAGCGCAGGTATTAATCCGATCCTGGATGTACGCTTAGAAATAATTAGGAAATAATAGTTGTTACACGTATACATTATGTTCATTAAATTGCTATAGCTATACATACAGTCTTTGTAACCAGAATGTTATTGTGTACACCATGGAGAACAAAGAGGCTACCCAAGGTGTTTGCCAATACCTCTCGTAATCAGGTTCCAGATTCAGTTGATATTCCTATATCCATGAACATAATAAACACTAAACTTCTTTTAAAAAACACTCATTTGTGATATCCGCACCTCCAAAGCACAATGTTTCAGCTTTATTCCCTGTATATCAATCGAACGTGATTACAGAGAATATGAGTACCAAATAATACAAAAACATAATTATGACATTCTATTAAGACCTTCTGAATACATGTGTTTTGTAATTCTTATCCCATTTCTCTATCTTATCAAATACCAGCGCTGAGGGCCTTGATACTGTATGCACAATGGCCATCTGAGACAGTTGTCCACCTGAAGGCTAACCTACATTATTAAAGCTGAAGTATGTCCCAACTTTGACGAACCAATGTATGGAAGAGCGTACAAACTAATGCAAACGATAGATATCAACGAAATACATAAGGCGTATATATTACTATTAATGGTCGACAAAATTTAGTCACTCTGGGGGACAATATAGGGAGCTTTAGATTTTAGACGCGCGGACGTTCAAAGAGAAAAAAACGTGGTCTGAGCGTGCGCAGTAGCGCAAGTTACTGCGCACGCACAGACCATGTTTTTTTTTTCCTTTGGACGTCCGCGCGTCTAAAATCTAAAGCTCCCTATCATGTTCAAGCAAGAAACTAGCAAATAAGTAGCGTAAGTCATTTGCTATACGATATGAACTGATTGACCACTCACAACAAACGTATCAATTTTGATCATCCCGCGACTGAAGGAAAGAGGAATGCCGAGAGTTCTGTCGACAGAAGGAGGTTCGAAATTCAAAAAATCGTTGATTCTCTCCTTCGACAGCAGAGTTTTGTTAGTAACTGGGTCTATGCCACCAGATGAAAGTATTCCATAGAGCTGAAAACAAAACGTCATGACATTGACATAATTATACACATCACTATGTGTTTAGATTCAACACGTTCAAAGCTTGTAATGGAGCAGATATGAGATTCATATACATTGTATAGTTGAGTCACTCGATCAAATCAATATCCACCTACTATAAGTCTGAGTTATACCTTGCGAGTGCACGTAGAGAAGCTTAAGGTACACAATATTAGGTAAATCGTAGGGGAAGCATCAAACTTGATGGACAGGTGGTGTTAATGAGACATAAATGTTGATTATGATTTTACATTTCCTGACATGATGGCGCGTTCAGTGCTAAGGGGACAATATTATGTCTGCTTTTGATAGGTCTTGCTCTCTCTATTCGCTCGTTCTATTTTTCTTTTTATTCGCTTTGAAGAATGTTTGTCAAATACAGCAGGCATGACAGGGATTAGTATCGGACCCTGTGGAGCCGGGAAATGTGCAAACGCCGGGAAATGTGCAAACGCCTGGAAATGTGCAAACGTCTCGCCGGGAAATGTGCAAACGTCTTGCCGGGAAATGTGCAAATCTCTAAATTTCATCAACGGGAAATGTGCAAACGTGACGCCGGGAAATGTGCAAATGTTCAATTTTGCCGGGAAATGTGCAAAACGTCGCCGGGAAATGTGCAAACCATTCATTTCACCTATAATCATATTATGTAGAGATGGAAGAGAAACTCTCAATCAAAGCTGCGCACGAACCATTACCATCTTTACCACCTGTCTTAGCGACCATCTGTCTTTTTATGCCTCCGCCACGAAGTGGTGCCGGAGGCATTATGTTTTCGGGTTGTCCGTCCGTCCGTACGTCAATCCGCTTTCGTTTACGCGATAACTTGAGTAATATTGACTGGAATTTTACCAAATTTGGTCCAAGTATAGAATATGATAGGGTTATTATTTGATAAGATTTTGGGTGAAATCGGCCTAAGGTCAGAGGTCAAAGGTCAAGGTCAAATCATGAAATTGTATTCGTTTACGCGATAACTCAAGACTGGACGGAGCAATTTTCACCAAACTTTGTCGGAGGATGATGTATGATGGGCAATTACTCGATAAGTTTTCTAGTGAAATCGGACAGAGGTCAAAGGTCAAAGATCAAGGTCAAATCCTAAAATTTATCTGTTTACGTGATAACTCAAAAGTGGATGAAGCAGCTTTCACCAAACTTGGTACAAGGATGATGTATGATGGAACAATTAGTTGAGTAGATTTTAGTGACATTGGCAAGAGGTCAAAGGTCAAAAGGTCTAGGTCAAATGCTAAAAATGTTGCTATTTCCCCCATATCTATGCAATGCCCAAAGGTATTTTCTTGAAACTTAGTGTAGACATGTACTACTGCGTAAAGATTCCCAAAGAGAGTTTCATGTCATAAGGTCAAAGGTCAAACGGTCAAAGGTTAGGTGAAAATGTTGCAATATCACTTTTCTCGCAAATGGTTCAATGTATCTTCATGGAACTTGGTGCACGCATGTACTGACTGGCAGGGATTATCTAGGGAATTTAGGGGTCGTGGGTCAATAGTCAGGGGGTCAAAGGTCAAGGTCAACTCCTCAAAATTTTACTATTTCCCTCATATACTAGTACATTGTATATGCAATGCTTGCATTATTAGTTTTAAAACTTAATATATACGTGCATTACCTAATGGAGATTCTCCGGGAAATTTCCAGCCAGAAGATCAAAGGTCAAAGGTTAAGTTTCAAGGGCCAGGTTTCAATGCGCCCCCCCCCCCCCCAAAAAAAAACAACAAACAAACAAACAAACAAACAAAAAAAAACTATTTTGTACTGTAATTACATTCTTTTTTCATACCTTGGAAATTACTCAATGCATAAACTTTTAAAAGGGTCCGTCAGAAGTCAAGTAAAAATTCTCAATTCCCTAAATATTGTGTACCTGCACTCTTAGACAATAATTATAGCAAACCCAGTTCAAGGAAAGTGAATATTCAAGATATTTCTGACAAACCTGTCATTTCACTATTTTGCCAGTTATGTGAAACTGTCATCACACATTGTGAAGACATTGTACTATACACCTATTGGGAGAATCATGCATTATGGCGGAGGCATCAGTCGCCACAGCGACATTCAGTCTAGTTTTTTATTACATTTTCAGCATTTCCTTGCAAACCCTACAACGATTTTTCACCAGATTTGGCAGATAACATCTTAATGGTGATATGATCGTAATTTTTCAAAATGATCCCCCCCCCCCCACACACACACACCAGTCCTAAAGGGGGGGGGGGGGGGGGGGAGGAGTTGAAGCCTCAGGGTCCCTATACCATGTATAAACGCTTGATTTTTTTTTTCTTCATCTGTCGAACCGAAAAAGAAAGAGCTAATTTAGTGCTATGAAGACATTAATGACTAAAATTTCATGTTTGATTATGGCGGACCCAGGGGTGCCCTTATCGGGGTTGAGGGGGAGGAGGGGGATTTTCCACATTTTCAGCACATTCTCTAAAAATCTAGGACGGATTTTCACCCAACTTGTGAAATATAGAGACAGTCATATTTATGGTAATATAATCTTGATTTGTTAAAATGCGGCCCCCCCCCCCCATCGCCGAAGGGGGGGGGGGGGGATTAAAGCTTCACTTTTAACATCCCAAAAATCTGGATTTTTTTTTTTAATCTTCTTCTGTCAAACCGAAAAAGATAGCGTTAGTGCTATGAAGACATTAACGTGATTAATGAATGAAATTTCATGTTTGATTATGGTGGATCACTTTTTCGGTTCGACAGAAGTAAAAAAAAAAATAAAATCAAGAGAATATAGGGACTCTGAGGTTTCAACCCCCCCCCCCCCCCCCCCTCCTCGTCGGCGAGGAGGGGGGGGGGGAGGGGGATTCAATTTAAGAAATCAAGATCGAATCACCATAAATATACTATCTGCCAAGTTTGGTATAAAATCCGTCATATATTTTACAAGACTATGCAGAAAATGTGGAAAATCCCCCTCACACCCCTTATAAGCGCACTCCTGGACCCGTCATAATCAAACCTGAAATTTTAGTAACTGTAGTGTCTTCATATAACGTAGTTCCATATTCTTCGGTTCAACAGAAGAAGATTCCAGATTCCAGAGTTTAGGGACCTAAAACTTCAACTCCTCCCCCCCCCCCCCCCCCCCCCTTGGCGGTGGGAGGGGGTGGAGCTCATTTTACATATAAGACCATCACCGTAAAGATGGTATCTGCCAAGTTTGGTGAAAATCCTTCTTGGGATTTATCAAGAAGATCATCTTGAGCTTAATTTGCATAATTAATTAATTAGAATTAGAAATTGATTGTTTCAAAAAATCTTATGACACAGTCTTGTAGATTATGACGTGGGTCTCACGCATGCGAAATTTCATCGCGATCGCACCACCAATGGCCGAGATCTCATGGGGGGGGGGGGCGGAATCCATTCCCACCCCCCCCCCCCCCCCCCCGGTCTGAGCATAGCCAAAAAAGCCCGGTCCCTTTAGGGTTAAAGAACCATCCTAGCTCATTCTTATTTGGTTATAATACAAGAAGAATTTTGATAATACCGTAGTTTTGGGACTTAATTGAGCCCCCTCCCCTTTTTCGGAGGGGGGGGGGGGGGTTGGCTACTATATAAACAAATTGAGATCCCATTTCCATAATCGTGCTACCTGCCAATTTTGTTGAAAATCTGTCAAGGTTTTCATTAAGAAAATCTAAATGGTGGAAGTTCATGGGCAGTTTTGATATGGAGTTTATCTATTATCTGTATGCACAATATCGCTAAAGTAAATGATTCGCACATTTCCCGGCGACGTTTTGCACATTTCCCGGCAAAATTGAACTTTTGCACATTTCCCGGCGTCATGTTTGCACATTTCCCGTTGATGAAATTTGCACATTTCCCGGCGAGACGTTTGCACATTTCCCGGCGTTTGCACATTTCCAGGCGAGATGTTTGCACATTTCCCGGCGTTTGCACATTTCCCGGCGAGACGTTTGCACAATTCCCGGCGTTTGCACATTTCCCGGCGTTTGCACATTTCCCGGCTCTATGCGTTCTTTCTCATTGTAATCAACATGTAGCATTTTTACAAAGTGCAAACATTCCATCAAGACTCGTGATCATTTTAGCAGGGAATTTCGTGTATCGAAAGCCAGCTGGCCAAATCACGACAAATCGCAAATAACACCATGCAAGCAGTAGATAACGATCGCAGACTTGAAATACATCCTGAAGACTTCACAACGAATACAAATCTCTTAAAGGCATTATCTGTTTTTTTTTACCACCATCTAATGCAAATGAGTATCATTATCATAATTAGCAGGAGGATATGGTTATCATTTCCCTTATCAAAATCATGACAACATTATAGTGAATAATAATGATTCCAGTCATTAGTCGCCATCATTACCTTTGCAAGACCAGCCGCAGACCCGATCCCATTTACTGACGACAATTCGATGGCTCTGTAACAACTGTCAAAAACAACACAAAATTGTATAATGCAACGAACAGAATAGCGTGTGTGGATGTGAATGCATACTTCGTGGAATTATAGTTAGGCGCACCTCTCCAAAGTTGGTATTACATGCAAATTACTTTCTTCATATAGACTTTTAAAGTCGACGGAAAGATTAGTTCTCTTATCCTGGCTAAAGTGCAAAGCTAACGTGAAGCACTCTCTATCAGTATATATGTATAAGTCAACAGAACGGTACATGTTTCACTGAAATGAGAAGGATATCAATTGGCATGTACACGTTGTATTCACAGTGTACGCAACTGTTTTGAGTAATTGAGACCTTCGGTAGCATAATACCCTACTGTAAATAACACATTGTCCAACAGTGTGTTCAGAATGTTTTTCATATTGTCGGATGCGTGAAAAATCTCGAATTTAGTAGTGTGAAGATCATTTCACATTGTGGTCTCGTTTTTCACACTGTGTTCTCAAAGTAATGTTCTGTTTCACACTCTGACTTGATGATCCACAATGTGTTCGCAATGTTAAACGCTCGAATTTAACGGGGTGAAAAGATTTCACATTGTGTTTTCAGTGTTAAAATGTTCGAATTTAATAATTTGAAGAAATTTCACACTGTGTCCACACAGTGTTCTAACACTGCGTTTCACATAATGTTTCACGTTGTGGGACACTGTGTACAGCTTTCCAGCACGGCTATCCTGCAGAGAAAAGAGAGATTTGACGGAAGAACAAGCAGTAAATATACGAAGGTTTCCTCAGAAGATGAGATGGGGCTGCAGCCTGATAATCTAAAGTTTTAGTAAACTACTCCTATCTTATATGTAATTGTGGCACGTACGCCCAATTCAGATTTCTGTAATATACATTTCGTAACTTGCTATACGATCTGTCGTCAACTTTTAGAGAACAGGAGAATGGAGTGAGAAAAACTTACAAGGGCAAACAGCGCTTGTAAACAAACCGTAAATCCTTGGCCTTCCCTACTGCAAAGAACATTGTTCCACAGTGTGCTCACATAGTCGACTAATAATGTCAAAAAGTACAAATATGTGTACACATTTTCCCCCTTACGTTTTGACAAAGTACGACTGTACACCTGCGTGTATGTAATAATGATTACACCTAGTTCATCTCATTGGGGCAAAAATCACTTAAACTAAAAACGTGTTTTAATATATAGGAATAATCATTATCATCCGCAAACTTCAAATTTAGCTATTGAAAGTCACAATGATAAGGTAACTCGCTTGGCTTGCCATATTCCTGTCGTTCGTAAATTTGTGCGTAACTTTAACTCTTTATGTGCCACGTTCGCACGTCCGACTCAGTCGACGGCGTGCCAACTTCGCATATTCTGCTCAACAAACAAAGCCGCCAAAACCGATCGATAAATCGCTAATCCCGCGGTACAATCAAAGCGTTTCTCGCGCTTATATAGTTCCTCTCACATACGGTTTACATTCTATGTGGTGAATGACTATCAAGCGGTGTTCCCAACTAGATTTTGCATGTACACTTTAAGTTTCTGTCACTATTTTATGTGCAAAAGTCATTCCTTTACAGTAATGTAGCAACTGGTAATTCAAAAGAAAAATTGAAAATAGAATTGTTATACATTGTATATGGAAGCAAAGTTTGGCATTCCTCTTTAACTTTGCTCACTATTATGTCCAGCTCAACAGAAATTTGTAGTAGTTATACAGATTGGAAAACACAGAATTTTTTCTCTAAGCATGACTATCTTCGTGTCTCAGAATAACGTGGCACATAAAGAGTTAAAGACATTTATATGAAACGCAGGGCCTAGCTGGCCTATTATTTTCAATTGCATGGTTATTCTATTACATTTGTGATTGAGTGTTTCAAAAATATAATTTCGCTGTTCTATTAAACTTACAAAAAATTAATGTTCAGTATTGTTTATCAGTTTGAATCGTACATCATACATATAAAAACAGGAAGTATAGGAAACTTGAAACTACGGATTTGGACACTGCCCGGCGGAGACGTGCCCACATCATACGAAAAATTCTTTCTTTCGCTCCTTTATTTTTTTTTTTGTTCGGATTTTAGTTTGTTTATTTGCTTGCTTGTTTACTTGCATCAGGAAATTGGATTCTTAGGCAAGACAATTAAGTTAAGTGCACTGGAAGTGTTTTCTTAAGTTTAGTGTCAAGATACATCTTTTGTTCGGCGTCAAGGAACCTTAGTACAAGACAAAGACCGCTGACCCCACCCCTAATGAAATAAATATAAGCATGAAATCAAAATCACTAAAACATGCTACTCTATCATCTTACACGCATGACGGGAGTTAAATGTTTCAGCGGGTTAGAAGTAAATGTGATAATAAGGTACCTTCTACATGGGTACGTGACATCGATTGTAGACACTAGATTTTGAATTTAAGACCATTCAAAAAATAGTTAATAACACAATAATTGATAATAACGATAGTATCACCTTAAGAGATTGTCCATTGATCTTGCAAAAAACAAACAAACAAAGAAACAAACCTAACCTAAGAAACCTTATTCTCCTGCTATAAAAGTTAAAAAGAAAGCGGTATTCCTTGCTGATTAACTTCAAAGATCAATCAAATGTAATAGGATTTAAAACTGGGTCCTAATAACGTGTAAACAAAAAAACTGGATGTTTCAAAAATATTGTTTACAAACCATAATATTCAATTCAATTCCAATTTTATTTCATTTTTCGACAAAATATATAAGTTACACTTCTTTTGACAACAGAGAATAAGGTAAACAGAACCTTATGTATCGAAAAGAATGTAAAACAATTGAGGAGGACCTTATAGTAATTATACATTATAGTAAAAAAAAACAGAAGTGATCGAAATAGAGTACATGTATAACTTTGCTTAAAGTGCGAAATATGGAGAGACCCACTGAAAAGACAGAGCTTGTAGAATGTGGACCCCTCTGGAATAATAACATCAATGGAAAGATTAATTGAAGCATCGTAAATACAAAAGGAGAGGAAGAAAAGAGGAAGAAGTCTGGAAGCCCACTAAGAATTAGATTCACAGATAAACACTTTCTATCATAGACGAAAACAACATAGGACAAGACTAGACAACAAAACAACTGCTGGAGAAAAGGCTGTACGGGACAAAACGGGATGGACAAGACCAACAGACGCGAACAAACATGAAACAAAACTAGACAACAAAACAACTACTGAAGAAAAGGCTGTACGGGACAAAACGGAATGGAAACGATTAACAAATAGAAGACAAAATAGCAAACGAAATGCACAACAGAGACAGCGATCTTCGACAGAAGCGTATCAAGGGAAACAGAAAATGGTTGTGGAGGGGAAAAAGTGATTGTAGCGTCTGAAAGGAGAAAAGAAGGAAATGAAGGGACGTGAGAAGAGGAATAGAACAGACATTCATGTCTTTGACTCTTTTGGCGAAAGCGTAGATGGCAGCAGCCATCCAAAAGATTATAATTTATTCTTCAAAGAGGAAAAAGTGAGTAAGTCTGTATGTGAGAAAGAAGGCCAAATGGCTAGTTGTGTCCTGCATAGTCATACGACTGCAATAGAAAGGACTTCAGTCTCCTCTTGAAAGAATGTATGGATGGGGCGTTTTTTTATATCATGATTCAGAGAATTCCAATAATTTGGGCCAATATAAATAAGTGTATTTTTAGCAAGGATCGTGCGTAAGAGTGGTAAATGAAATTCATTGGAACGCCTAGTGGGATATTCATGAAATGATTGGTGTTTTAGGAACATGGAATCAAAAATAGATGGAAGCAAATTGTTACAATACAAGTTTTGAGGTGATCTTGAAAACATCAACCCGATCATTTGCATATTCATAATTATGGACTGTTGAAGAGATTGTCTTAGGAAATTTATAAATCCTAATAACTTCATAACTTCTCTAATTTTCATCCGATTGTAATAAAATTCTCACTGTTATGCTTATAAAATATTTCTCTTTATACGACTAACTGTAAAGTGCTAGGAAATTTCTGTTACGTATTTTGCATCAGGCCCTTCAGGCACACACACACACAAACACACACACGCACGCACACACACACAAACACACACACACACACACACACACACACACACACACACACACATATATATATATATATATATATATATATATATATATATATATATATATATATATATATAAAGTTGAATGACCTCATGCTACATCATTTGTCTTTGACGGTAACCTTCTCTCTGCCCTTCTGTGCGAATTCCGGCCAATAGAGGGCGACTGGTTTGTTGTAGTCCAGGAAACCTCGATCTACAAGCATGACAATGCACACTGACGCAACTCCTACGTCGGGAGAAAGAATGATAAATACTATGTACAACAAGGGAAATGTGGATTTAAGAAACAGCGTCTTTGACTGATTGATGAGATTGGTCATATCCAGTGATTAATGAGCGCAAACCGATCAAACTGTTCAAATACTGCACCCGGTCCACGTGGAGATGTAAACAAAACAGCAAATAAGAAACAGGGGGTATTTTCTTTATGCAGTAAAGACAACGAGCAAGAGTCTCAGGCGCAAAAGAGGGATGAGGGGATGGTGGGCTCTGGGGCTTCATAAAACCTGAAAAAGAAGCAACAAAAACCAACTGGAACCTACCGTTCTCCCGGGCCCCGGACCCCATAAGGGAGACGGTTTATTGTCACCTCGTCTACAGCCACTTTGTCTATTTTCCAATTGGTCTACTGGCATATCGTCTATTACCGTTTAGTCTAATACCCATTTGGTCTACATCTCGTTTTGTCCAGTACCCATATTGTCTAATAGCCACTTTGCCCACTACCCGTATTGTCTAATACCCAACTCGTCTAAGAAGCATTTCGTCTACAAATCAATAGATCTAATAGCCAAATCGTCTACACTCACAATGTCTATTTGCCATGTCGTCTAATATTTATTTTGTCTACTACTAGTTAGTCTACTCCCACCTCGTCTACAAGTCATTCAGTCTACATTCACTTTGTCTAGTTATCATATCGTCCAACCCTAGTTTGTCCATACCCAATATGGTCTATACCCATCTCGTCTACTCCCAATTGGTCTACTCCCAATTGGTCTACTCCCAACTGGTCTACTGCCAACTGGTCTACTCCCAATTGGTCTACTCCCAACTGGTCTACTCCTAATTGGTCTACTCCCAATTGGTCTACTCCCAACTGGTCTACTCCCAACTGGTCTACTCCCAATAGGTCTACTCCCAATTGGTCTACTCCCAACTTGTCTACTCCCAATTGGTCTATACTCGTCTATACCCAATTGGTGTACTCCCAACTGATATAGTTTTACTCTCAACAATTTACCCAAACTGATCATTTCCATCTGGTCATGCTAATAATGAATATACCACTTTGTCTAGTGTCCAGTCCGTCTCACTGTCATGAACTATTCATATTAAACCCTGCCCTTGATTAGCACAAAAATCAATATTAGACTATATTATACACTGTAAAAAATTTGTTTAGTTTCTAAACACCTAACTAAACACTTTTCTGTGACAGTTTAAAAACACTGCGACGTGTTTATATATTAAACATGTTTATGAACTAAACACATGCTGTGTTTATTTTCAGCACACCCTAGGTGTTTATCACACACACATGTTTATGTTTTAAACGGTTCTGATGTTTAGAAACTAAACACCTGCTGTGTTTATAGCCTAAACACCAAACGTTTACACCATAATCACTCACAGTGTTTAAATACTAAACACCGCACAGTCACATAATCACCCACAATGTTTAAGATCTAAACACTGAACCAAAAAATAAACATGACGCACTGTTTACGATGTAAACACTGCGACATGTTTATTCGCTGTGACAGATTAAAAACACTGCGACATGTTTATTTGCCATTTTAGTGTTTATTCTCAGAACACATGTCTGATTTTTAGATCGATCACAAAATTGCATACACTAAACATGTGACATGTTTACATATTAAACATCGCAATTTCTCAGTGTTTATATGATACATGTTTACACCTTATACATGCTGAGTGTTTATATGAGACATGTTTACACATCATACATGGTAATTTCCACGTGTTTATATGAGACATGTTTACACATCATACATTCATACATGCTAATTTCTACGTGTTTAAATGAGACATATCATCATGCATGTTAATTCCCATGTATCTATTAATGTACATGTAAAGTGGATTGTTTCCATTTTTTTTTGCATGGAATAAGATAAACGCATAACATTATATAGAATTTACCCAGTATGTACCAAATCATCAGCACACTTACATCGCATAATACCAGGGAAGACCTGGGTTAGCTTTCAGAAACATTTTGGCTACAAGAGTTAAAGACAATTCTCTGAATGCAAGTTATCAAAACATCAGTCAAAGCTTGGGCAATATTTGATGAATAATAAGTTAAAATCCTTTAAAGGGGAATTCGAGTCCAATAAATAAGTCTGATAAAAAAGAGTAAAACCTTACCAGTTTAACAGTAAAAATTTGAATGAAATCGGATGAAAAATAAGGAAGTTATCAAACTGTGAAGATTTGCTAATTTCTGCAAAGCAGTTAAAAGTGGATATGAATATGCAAATGAGTGAGTTGACCATGCCATAACCTCACAATTTTCCATTGATCGTGTACCCCCCCCCCCCAAAAAAAAAAATGATGAAATTCAATGTTTATGTTAATGCAATGTGAAACATTATGGTATTGCTGGTTGAATAACTTCAGAAAAGTGATCAGTTAGATATATCAGGACTTGAGCCTCTGGAATAATTGCGTTTGAATAAAAAACTTGAAATTAAGTAAGTTGTGAGGGAATGACATGGTCACGTTGCCATTTGCATATATTCATATCAACCATTCAAGAACTGTTTTCTCAAAAATTAGCGAAACTTCAAAATGTCATAACTTCATTATTTTACATCCGATTTTGATCAAAATTTTACCAATGAACTCTTAATATTTTATTCTTTCTTATCAGACTAACTTGTATTTGGACTGGATTTCCCCTTTAAATATTGCCATGTTATTGCTATACGACACCATACTGAGTTAAATGCAAGATACGGGTTGTTTTACAATCAGGGTATGCACTTCAGATTTGGACATTATCAGCGTCCAGCGAAAAAACAGTGAACATTAATACAAAATCTGGTATGGCATGTTATTAGGCCTAGTTACCTCAACCTTAAACAGCGAAAAAATTTTTGATAAAGCTAACAAAATTTTCAAAATATGTCAAAATGAGCCAATTTGGGCAGTTTTTACAGTCTCATTTGATTTTTTTCAAAATTTGAGAGTGTACATCTATGAAACCAATGACCGTAACACAGAAATACAATATCACAATGAACAAATGAAATGTGGATATTAAAAACTGTGTGTGTCATGATATCTAGGACGCAATTAAAAAATTGGGGTTTGAAGCATGGTTAATATGCATATTCCGTCCAAAAATGTCCTCTCCGAAAACAGTTTAATAACTTTTTTGAAGACTTCAGAACTCAAACAATTACATACCCTCTGCAAAGTCTCACTCATACCCTACACATACAGGGTATTTGTGTAACCCAAACTCATTTAATTTTCAGGCAGTGCACATTTGAATTTTGATGGTTTCAATTCCGTCCAAAAG
This sequence comes from Diadema setosum, assembly GCA_033980235.1. NCBI lineage: Eukaryota > Metazoa > Echinodermata > Echinoidea > Diadematoida > Diadematidae > Diadema > Diadema setosum. The sequence goes on along the minus strand of CM067077.1, from coordinate 3,244,636 downwards.
CGTCCTCTCCGAAAAATGACATATTTGTTCAGTACTCCACAGGAATATGTACGTTTTAAATCCTAGTTATGTTATTATCAGTGCTAATAGTTGTCTATCATTTACATGTATCAAGACTTATTCATATGCTTTTCTTCATTTATTTAACTCATGTCAAACAAAAAATGTCTTCTCCGAATGGTAGTTGCACATCAATGAAAATGAGAATTTAAGGTAACAAACTTACAAAATGTTACTAAAAAGTGAGTTATGATTTATTGTAAACATTTTGCAATCATATTGCCCCCATATTTCATAATATGAATGCTTTTGAATGAAAATGCCCCTTTGACTTATAATATCATTTCAAACTCCCATTGATGAAACTGCAAATTAAAAAAAAAAAAGAAGTGAGGAACATTCAGCATTCTTTGTTTTCTATTAGTATGTATATATTTAATGATGTTCATCACACACTGAACATAACCAGAGTCCTTCGGTTCGCTGTTCAGACATTTATATTCACAGAATCAATTATTTCGGAGAGGACAATTACTTTGACACATTCACCATATGAATGGAATATGAAAAAGAAAAATGAATGAAAACACACAGTCACCAAGATTTATGCACAAGCACACAGAAAACACATTACAATGGTTATGGTTTAATTACCCTATCCATCCCCCCAACAAAACAGATGAATCATAAATAAACTCCACATGTATAAATGCATAATACTCTGCATTGCAGCACAATGTAGTGTGCTCCCAAAAAATGAAAATGTACTGAGTATGATCCATGCGATGTAAAATCTGAAACAAAAGCTCCTGTAATAGGTTACATTATTTCACATTGCAAACAACTTGAATTGAGAATTCTGCCCTCATAGTGCATTAGGAGCCCTTCTGCCTTAACAACCATAAAACTATTAGAAAGAAAATGTTATTCTGTGGAAACTGGTCCAAAATATTTTGGATTTTAGACCTGTTTGATTATTCTTATTTGTAGTACATGCTGATTTAAATTTAATTCAAAGACTTACAAAATGTACTAATTAGACATAATAAAGAATGCTTTTATCACATACACACACACAAAAAAAATGTTAATGCCTAGATAATGAAACAAAAATGCTTTCACCTTTCACTTGTTCATGCAGGCATCTCAAATGATTGATATCAAGAGTAGTACAAGTTACTTGTTCATGTAAAAAACTGTTTGGATTTCAAAAAGTATAAGAGAAGTCAGATACGGCTAATCAACCTTGTCACATCATGCTTGGAACACACCATACAATGTAAATTTACACTATGTGAACATGTTTTACCACGATAGGGTTTAATTTGTAATAAGATGCAATACTGATAATCAAGAAAGTCATAAGCATCACTTTTTACTGACACTTTTTACACAGCAGATAACAATGAAGAGCCACATTTGCACCCATTCTATAGGTAGTATCTGGAGTGCAATTTTTGTGAATGTCAATAATATTTCCTCTTTGAGAAGAGGTATCCTCTCCAAAGTGGCATTTTAAATGCTTTTAGTAAACATTATGTCACAGTGCATTTAAGATTTGCATCTACAAAAACACCTCTGGTGCTAAACAACATACACTTTATCCGAGATACAAACTTTTTAAAACTTTCGCCTCTTTGAGGATTTACAGGACTTGTAATTTATGTAGCCCAATCTAAGTATTCTTCTGGGATTCTCTGTGTCATCCAATTCTTTGATTTTTATTGAAGTTCATAGAAAAAAATATTGAAAATATGTCCTTGTTTTTTAATAAATAATGCTACTTTTCATAAATTGAAAAGGGGAAAGAGTATCATGTTTTCATACAGTATTTTTATGTGTCAAAAAAGTCCTCTCCGAATTATGTACACGTATACACAATGTACATTGTACATTGGTCTTCTAACATCTCATTTACCACTTATCAAAGGACATTCAAAGATTACACGTAAAACCACTCTTTAAAAGTGTTGTGAAGTCCAATAAATCTGGCACAACTGCTTGTCTAAATTATGGGTTGCGCTTTTCTTTTCTTTTTTTTTTCTTTTTTTTGTCACAACCTTTATGGGGGCGTTGGTATGGCTTGTTTATCACATGATATGAAATTGCTCTACATTTCGATAAAACGTATCAGAAGAAATGTTCTTTTTGAACCTAATTATCATAATTTTCATCAATCATTTACGGGCTAAACATTTTTAAATCATTTGTTATGTTGTTATCTACATATGTCAAAAAATATGTCCTCTCCGAAAAAGAAATGTCCTCTCCGAATGATTTTTTGACACTACTTATCTCAGCAACCATTAACCACAGGACATTCAAACTTTGCCTGTAAAAGCACCCTTGATATGCCTATTAGGGATATACAACAAATCTGGTATAACTGATTTGTGGAGTTTAGGATCATTAATTCTTCGATGTCATGATGACTGCCTTGGGGATTTTTCCATGAAAATCATGAATTTTCTAGAATAAAAGTGTTTGAAACTTAAAAACATGACTTACTTTCATATTCACCATCCTTCAATTATCAAAAAATGTGTTGATTTTTCACCTGGAGTTGTAATCTCTAGTCAGGGTGTGGTAGAATGGTATCAGAGGTCTGAGGGCTAGATTTTTATCACCACTGGCATGTTTCATGCAATACAAAGAAAAATTGATGACTTTAAGCTCCAATTTTTTAGATTATTTAAATTCAACTATCCTACAATGCAGCAACAAAAAATCAGGGAATACGAAAAAACTTTTTTTTTCACCCCCGTGAGACAGAAGTGCGTACCCTGATTGTAAAACAACCCATACCTGGGAGTCACTGGCCTGTACACGAAGACGTAAATGGAATTCTCTCCTATACACACAGTAAAGTTTGTATTTGCAGGAAATGACACATAACTCATTTTGGAGAAAAAAAAATATTGCATTTAACAATTACTTTTCAGTCACATGTAATTCTTAGCCTACTTTAAAGAATTGCCGTCTTTCTACTCTATTCAGAACTAATTCTTAGTACATGTATTGTAAAACAAACGAATAAACTTGTTGATTGTGAATTGCAACTCAACGCTTCGGAAGCTTGACATGTATGTAACACCTCCAGGAACATAACTGCAGTCTGTGAACAAATCGATGCCGACCTTGAAGATTGCATCAGTTATTGGCAAAGTGCTTTGAGGTGTACCCGAACCAAATTAGGCTCACGGCAAATTATACCATGCACAACACTATGGTCGTATTGGTACTGATCAGGGAGTGTAGATGATGCACTCATCATAAAGAGACCCCCCCCCCCAAAAAAAAAAAAAAAAAAAATGTTTTCACTGTATTTAGCCTGTGGTGAACATCTGCACTCCCTGATAAGTACCAATAATGGAACTTAAATACATACATGATATTGTTCTTTTCACTGCGACGTTCACTGAAAGTACATGTAGGCTAACAGTACTGTATTGATTTTTCACTTTTGGTATTTCGAGAGAAATCTTAGAATGTTAGTGGATTTCAAAAGGTGAGTAAGAAAAAAAACTTCTACCTTGCTAGAACCTTGGAGAAAGAAGTCAGACTCAATGGGTATAGGCCTACATGAATAGTATATTAGAGTCTAATCAGTCTCATCATACTCCACATAATCATGGTATGGAGGGCTACTTTCAATCTCGACACAACAGAATTTTTGGTAAAGACAAGAGGATATGAACAAAGAAAAAATAATGCATTGCAACTGGAGGCGGGAGGGTATGCAAGGCTGTCATGAACACGCGATGTGATCAGCAAGACTCCTCCCTTGTCAATTTGTCAGTCAGTTGCAAGACTCCTCCCTATTCTCCATGCATGTTGTACTACATTTCTGATACCTCTCTCCATGTGACCGATTTCAAGAATATCTCAGAAAGAAAATATTAACTACCGAATGCTGCATTTCCTATCAGGTCTACAAGAAAATTGCAAAGAATTCCAAACAAACGCAACTACTGGCCTCTTATTTGCGTCCAATATCTGCTGATTGTATTTGAAGCACCCGAAGGGAAAAAAAAATGAAATGGCTGATATTTTGATATGATTTTTTTTTAATTTCTATATTCCTTTTTGCACAAGAATATAACAGAAAGCCAATCGAACAAAGTTCTTGAGTAATATCTTAACAGTGAATTACAAGGATATTGGTTGATGAATAAAATGAAGTGAATAAAACTGTTCTTCTTAGTAGTGCAAAACGATTTCGAGCAAGTGTCTTTAATTAATAGATAACATTACAATTTTACGTACCAGCTGTTAAAAAAAGACAATTACACATATCTATGAGCAATAAGAATACAGGTGACCATTATCGTAAGCACAGAGGACAATAGAATCGCTTTGTTTTGGATATCCCTGCCATTTCAAAACCAATTTTCATCAAATAAGCATTGAATTCCTCTTCGAATTATATAGGCCCCCTACCTTCATATTTCTTTAGAGGTTCGTCATTATGTAATACACGCATACACGCACACGGAGAACTGAAGCCCCAGCGCATACAAAACCCTATCAACCCCCATATGATTTACTTTATTCTAGTATACAGGTTTAGATGCACACTGTCAGTGAAGGAAAAAAAAAACAATAGAAAGGTTGCTCTAACAGGTGGGATGCCTCCTAATAGGTCTGTAGTGCATCATGACGATGTGAGACATCACATGGCTAGCGGGAAAAAGATTATTAACATTCAAAATCATTATCCATGGTTCATTCCCTTCATATGGCATGTAGGCCTATAGATATACTGTATATCAGTATATCTTGCGATGTCCTTGTAATCCTCAGATGTTTGCACTCTTAGACGGGTTGTATAGAAGTAAGCGCATGCATCTTTCATTCTAATCCAGACAGGTTTGGCGTGATCCCTGATCAATTCTTCCATGACGTCCTGGTGCTGGTAAAAAGAAATCATTACACAAGGAAAACAAATCAGTTGGCTTTGCAATACAATGGACTTAACTGCTCCCATAGATTCTGAAAATGAATGGATAGCAAAGAAGTTGACTGAATCCATAAGCAAGTTCAAATTAAAAGGAATGACAGAATCCCTTCATCACATTAGCACATAGTGTCTTGCGTCAGTTTTTACTTACTTTGCTGAATTTTCTGGAAATAATTCAAGTCTTTTTTGTTGTTGTTTCTTCTTTCTTATTCATCATCATTATCAAGCAGAGTTACGACCATACTGTATCCTTTGTCTCTTGGGTGAAGATTTTCACATCTGTAATTTACACTTTCAACAATATTTGCAATAAATCATTTTTCCATATTTATTTTAGCTAATGGATTGAATTCGGGATTCGGGAGTAGGTAATCCCCCCAAAACACACACACACAAAAAAAAAAAAACAAACAGAAGAACTTAAAGCATCTAAAATCTGCATTTTATAGAAACTCATTTACATGCCCTTTAAGTACATAATATTCATTGATTTGGCTCTGCAATTTTGAGTACTTACTTGATTTCCACTTTCCACATGGGTAGTACATGGTATACAGTGATGTACTATCCCCAGTCGATTTACTCTGCTGACTGCACCATGCCTCGTTCTCTGCCAGCAGAGGTAATGTCTTTCAGGATTTATACAGTACACTGGCAGGACATCATCGTCACCCACTTTGGTGCCATCGACATCCCCTTCCAAGACATCCTAAGGGGCTTTACATTCAATTTTCACCACCTGTTGAGTGAAGAATTTACAGGGAATAAAACTGAATTCCACTCAAAATATAATCATTAACCCATCGTCATTCACATGAAAGATACTTCATAACTTCGTAAAATTAAAGATAGGCCTACAGTGAGTTTACCCGCTAGGCCGAGTTTACCCATAACTACGGTACCGGTAATTTGCAGAGTGTAGGCCTACATATTGTAACGTTAACAACACTAACACGTTACAGTTAGAACGTTCCCCCGTTCTAACGTAACTTAGTCGTTAGATTTTAGAAATAGAAAACTAAAACAAACGAGCAAAATCTTTAAGGGCGTAGCTTATTTCAACGCCTACTACAGTTTTACATTAAACGAGGGCGATTTTGCAATAAATCTTGTTATTCACCGACTTAGCAGACTTAGCAGACTCACCGCTTTCATGCAGGCCGGCCAGGCTAGAACTTTATCCCTTCGACGCCATCTTAGCTAGATCCGCTCCTTTATGCAGTGCAGTACAGTCGAGTCAGCAGTGCAGTCGATCGAGTCGTAAGTGCAATATGTAGTGGACGACCGAGCCTAGAACGAATGCGCACGTACACTGTAGGCCTACGCACATCACGCTGCTGGGGCATGCAATCGCAGCACCAGCCAGCCAATCAGACAGATCCATCCGTACAGATACGTACGCGCGCGCACATCTCCTTTCCCGCCAATTGTGTATTGATTATGGTCATAATCATTCGCTAGAAGCGCACGCACAGGGCACCACTGCGTGCGTTGTGGCCGCGGCCGTCATGTCACATGCGCTGCTGACTTGTAGAGTACGAGTATCACAGTGTTTATGTTAAACATGTGCGGTGTTTAGAACGTGTTTACGAGGCGTTCTAAATGTAAACGCGTCTGTTTATCCTGACAGTAGAAGTGTTTAGGCCTAACCAACAAACATTTGGGTAATGCCCTAAACCATGAACGAAATCATTAACAAAGGCAACTCCCATTTTTTTCTAGCAGTTAACATATAGGACTGTACATGCGAAACCAAAATATAAATCTGTTACAGTTGTATTACATATTTTTAGGTTATCCTTTTTTCTTATTGATTAGGCATTTCCATGAAAGGCCTAAAACATGAATTATTTCATAGTGCATCTTGATGTCGTAACAGTTTCCACTTTCTCGTGATAAAAGGAAACTAGAAATTGCAATTTACACACCATTTCCAACACTTCTCCATATATATATGGACATATTGAGATTAACATAACGTGACCAGAATAAACACTCCAACTAAACACTCCAAGCTAAACACTTCAACTCTCAATACTTTACACGTGCTATACACACCGGGTGTTTAGATGTTAAACAAAGTGTTTAGATTTTTAACACTGTGTTTAGTTCATAAACATGTCGCATGTCGCATTTTTTACAGTGTAGTTGTTAATTATTCCGCACATGCTGAATATAAAGACATACTAATCAATATATAGTGAGACATGACTATCCAGTCTACATTCTGGCTGTAAAATAACTAAATAATGATAAACTAGCTCAGTTACAATCCTCCATCACAAACGAATTGTCAGTCATACGAAACAGAATTACATTTCGACCGACCACCCAGTCTACCCGTACCTCCGTGCGCATGCATGCCAGTTTGCAGGCACAAACCCTTGTTGGTCGTAAAGGAGTCTGCGCCAAGACTACTATATGCACCACTTCAGCACTGTCCCATAGGCCCTGTGTTGTAGCTTCTCCCAACAAGGGTTTGTATACAGGGAGGCTCACCTCCCTGGTTTGTACAACCTTTGGATCCTTTTCATGTTTATAAGGCGGAACTTCATTCTGAGAGGATTCACTGTCATGGTAACCGTGATTGACATGTCCTATGGGGGCCTGTCTGGCTGACCCCCACTGAGATAAAGGTCAACCTGAGTAGAAAGCCAGAAGGTGGTTTGAACTGTTATGTAACACCTCGGAATGTACTTTCTAGAGCAAGAAATGCTCCCTTCTGTGCTGTCTGCAATGAGTGACCACCTCCTTGCATGAGGAACCAAGGAACATATCCCTGCCATTCCCTTTCTGTTTATTCGTTTTCTTCTTTTCTCTCTTTTCAAGCTCTCACTAGATCTTTTTTCTTTCTGTCCGTCAGTCTACTCTTCATAATTACTGAATCATGTCAAGACCAACATGATTTTTCCCTCTATTTTCACCTTTCTCTCAATAAATCTCTTTATGAAAGAAATACTAAAACAGGCCTAAATCATTAATTCTCTGTTTTTGTACATTGAAAATGCACTCCCCGTTTGCATTAAAAGCTCAACAAGTTTGTAGGTGTTTTTTTTTTTTTTTCTATATCAGTCTACCTTACATGTATAGTTTTCTTGGCCTCTGGCGTACCACTTATACAATGTGTCATATAACTCCTTCTTTCATATTTCTATAATATTTCATGAAGGGCTATACAATATGCCTAAGTCGAGATCTTAATCAAGATTGTACCAAACTATAACGAGCCTAAACTTTATCTGTTTAAGAAAAAAGATAATAGCTATAAATAAGCTTTTACATTGTATGTGACATTTAATTGTGAATGCGAGTTTACTTATTTGCCTGCTTATCACGCATTTCATCAAATTTGCCTTCTTGGAAGTTTGATGATAAATCTACTAAGGCTTATTCATCTACAGTAATAAATGACTACTATACTTTATGATTGGTGACTTTTCCCTTCAGGCCTACGTTATTTCTTGCTCGTGCTATTGCTAATGTGTTGTACATGTACCAAAACAAAATCTCAACGAAATACTTGCCAATAGGCCCATAACGAGCTGAGATAAAAGATTAGCTAACCTGGATCAATCCATTCAAGTAAAAATCTGACACCAATGTTCAAATTTATAATTGTCCTGCATTCAAACTGTTAAGCTGAATTAGTCAATAAATATAGGCGTTCATGTATCTTACAAATATTGTGGATAATATTATAGAGCTTAATAACAAAGTTATGAATTTTTGAAGTTTAAACTTGCTCTTTATCTAACTTTCCTCAAACGGTCACTGATATGTTTATTGTTCTAATAATGTTGCTGAATTCTCTCAATCCACATGTATTTCATTGTGAACTTGACTTTTACGATTTCATCAAAATATTTCTTGCGATTGTTTGATATTTCAATTAAACAGTGTTATAAAGCCATGACCACATAACTGTATAGTATGTTGTAATTTTTTTACCCTTACGAAAAAGTCCTGTGGTACTCCTGTGGTAATTACCACAGGACGGTACCACAGGACAGTACCACAGGAAAGTACCACAGGACAGTACCACAGGACAGTACCACAGGAATTGTCCTGTGGTATTTTGGGACATACCACAGGACAGTACCACAGGAATTCCTGTGGTATTTTGGGACGTACCACAGGACAGTACCACAGGAAAGTACCACAGGACCGGTACCACAGAACAGTACCACAGGACAGTACCACAGGAATTCCTGTGGTATTTTGGGACGTACCACAGGGCAGTACCACAGGAAAGTACCACAGGACCGGTACCACAGAACAGTACCACAGGACAGTACCACAGGAATTCCTGTGATATTTTGGGACGTACCACAGGAAATCCTGTGGTATTTTGGGACGTACCACAGGGCAGTACCACATGACTAGTACCACAGAACAGTACCACAGGAACTGTCCTGTGGTATTTTGGGACAGTACCACAGGTCGATCATTACCACACAGCATTACCACAGGGCAGTACCACACAGCATTTCCATGGTACCACAGGAGAGTACCACACAGGATAGATCGAAAAAAAAAATCTGGGAGAATTTTAGTCACATATCAAGGAATATTCCTGATAGGTGAGTGATAGATTTCAAGACAAACATAGCCTTACTTAATAACCTGTCCTACTCCTAACATATAACCTCAAACGAGAGTCTAATGGCCAAGTGCCAATCTAGTCCTATAATAGATCTATATAGTCATATTCCTAGGTAGCCATCGACCGTATCAGTACATATATATATGGCCGTCTATCCGTAAAGCATTAAGGCATGGTTACTAACTAGATTATACTTTATTATCAAGATGTGAAATTACACTTTCATAACAATATCTATGATATTGGGAATAACATAACATAATTAGGCAATCTTTCATAAAGTTCAAAGTAAGTTCCATCATTAATACTTTGACTTTTTCAGTCATATAATGTATTTTCTAAAATCTAGAGTGCTTTTTATGAATATTCATGAGCTATGTAAAAATTTGTACCACAGGAGTACCACAGGAGTACCACAGGAGTACCACAGGAGTATCGTAACACAAAAGTCCTTATGAAATTTCTCATCCTTTACATCAGCACTTTCACTAAATAGGTAATACTGTAGGAGTATAGGACAGGATAAGTGATGGCAAATCAATTGCTATAATTCACAGCATAACTCATCTATCAATTAATTGAGGAATATTAATATGTGCTTTTCTGTTTGTATTTTTATAATAAATTTCAGTAGATTCTGCCTTACAATTTTCCTGTGTGGTACTCCTGTGTGGTACTGCTGTTTGATATTCTCCTGATGTGATAGTCCTCTGGTATAAAATGTTAAGAAAAAAAAAAGAATATCCTGTAGCATTTTTCTATGGTACTTACGAATTTAATTTGATGTGTGGTACTTCTGTGTGGAATAGCACCATATTATGATTTTCCTGTGGGATTTTGGACACTTCCTGTGGTACTCTCCTGTGGTATACATCGAAAATTACCACAGGAATTCCTGTCGTACTGTCCTGTGGTACGTCCCAAAATTCCACAGGACAATTCATGTGGTACTGTCCTGTGGTACGTCCCAAAATACCACAGGACAAGTCATGTGGTACTGTCCAGTGGTACTTTCCTGTGGTACTGCCCTGTGGTACTGTCCTGTGGTACGTCCCAAAATACCACAGGACAAGTCGTGTGGTACTGTCCTGTGGTACTATCCTGTGGTACTGTCCTGTGGTACTGCCCTGTGGTACTGTCCTGTGGTACGTCCCAAAATACCACAGGACAATTCCTGTGGTACTGTCCTGTGGTATGTCCCAAAATACCACAGGACAAGTCGTGTGGTACTGTCCTGTGGTACTATCCTGTGGTACTGCCCTGTGGTACGTCCCAAAATACCACAGGACAAGTCGTGAGGTACTGTCCTGTGGTAATATCCTGTGGTACTGTCCTGTGGTACGTCCCAAAATACCACAGGACAAGTCGTGTGGTACTGTCCTGTGGTACTATCCTGTGGTACTTTCCTGTGGTACTGTCCTGTGGTACTGCCCTGTGGTACTGTCCTGTGGTATGTCCCAAAATACCACAGGACAAGTCGTGAGGTACTGTCCTGTGGTAATATCCTGTGGTACTGTCCTGTGGTACGTCCCAAACTACCACAGGACAATTCCTGTGGTACTATCCTGTGGTACTTTCCTGTGGTACGTCCCAAAGTACCACAGGACAAGTCGTGTGGTACTGTCCTGTGGTACTATCCTGTGGTACTTACCTTTGGTACTGTCCTGTGGTACTGCCCTGTGGTACGTCCCAAAATACCACAGGACAAGTCATGTGGTACTGTCCTGTGGTACTATCCTGTGGTACTTTCCTGTGGTACTGTCCTGTGGTACTGCTCTGTGGTACTGTCCTGTGGTACTGCCCTGTGGTACTGTCCTGTGGTACGTCCCAAAATACCACAAGACAAGTCGTGAGGTACTGTCCTGTGGTACTATCCTGTCGTACTGTCCTGTGGTACTGTCCTGTGGTATGTCCCAAAATACCACAGGACAATTCCTGTGGTACTGTCCTGTGGTACTATCCTGTGGTACTTTCCTGTGGTACTGTCCTGTGGAACTGCCCTGTGGTACTGTCATGTGGTTCGTCCTAAAATACCACAGAACAAGTCGTGTGGTACTGTCCTGTGGTACTACCCTGTGGTACTTTCCTGTTGTACTCTCCTGTGGTACATCCCAAAATACCACAGGACAATTCATGCGGTAGGCCTACTGTCCTGTGGTACTGTCATGTGGTATACGTCCCAAAATACGACAGGACAATTTGTGTGTATACTGTCTTGTGGTACTGTCCTGTGGTACTTTCCTGTGGTAATGTCCTGTGGTACTGCCCTGTGGTACATCCCAGAGTACCACATGAGCCTGTGACACAGTACCACACAGTTCCTGTGTTAACATATATTTGTGTGGTACATTGTGTGGTACCAACCAGTACCACAGGGAGTACCACATGAGCCTGTAAAACAGTACCACACAGTTCCTGTGGTAACATTCATTTATGTGGTACATTGCGCGGTACTGACAAGTACTACAGGGAGTACCCTACAAGCCTGTGGTACAGTACCACACAGTTCCTGTGGTAACATTACAAGTGTGTGGTACATTGTGTGGTACCGACAAGTACCACAGGGAGTACCACAGGACTTTTTTGTTAGGGTAAGAGTAACAGAAAAGAGATTAGATATGTTTTGATGATATCATAAAAGTAATATGTACTGCGCAAGTTCACGTTGAAATCATGTGGACTGAGAGAATTCAGCAACATTATTAGAACATATCAGTGACAGTTTGAGCAAAATTAGAAAAAGAAAAAGTTATGAATTTTTGAAGTTTCTATAGCCAGGTCAAAATATCAAGGTCCCACACATACTGTAATGTGGGCTACATTGCCAAGGAATATACGCCTTTTTTTTATTGATTTTTTACAGAGAATATTACAGTTTAAAGAACAATAGCCTACCTACATTTCTTTCAAAAACAACAGAAGTTCATTGAAATGTAAACAAACAAGCAAAAACATGTTGCTCAGAAAATAATGAGAATGTACCACAGAGGACTAGCAGCAACAATACATGCAATACAGATTAGAACTATCACTAAATGTGATTAATACCCCATGGACCTCAACCTGAGGGAGTTAGCTCAATACACAATGTTTTTGTATGCTTTTTATCAGAAATAAAAAGTTGCTACCATGGCAATGCATTATTTAACATTGACAAAGATGTGTTTTTATATATGCATATCTGTAGTTGTAAGAAAATACTCATGTCATGGCAACAGACAGACTGAAAACCACACACACACACACACACACACACAAATGTCTTGCTAAAATGACATAGTAGGCCCTATTAACATGTAAGTAAGAGTGATCATTATAGTCTCTCAAATTGCAAATCAAATGTTCAAAATATGGGCAGTTTGTTCAACAAAGTTTTGTATGTTTTTTTTTTAAATGAAAATGCTGCTACCATGGCAAACACTGTTAACAATGACAAAAGCTAAAATTCTACAATGGCGGCCACAATGTCATGTGCCAAATTTCAAGTCTTTTCTATCGAGGGAGATAGATCAGTTCATGTGATTTTGTATTTATCCATAAAAATATTGTTTAATGGAAAGAGGCATATTGAAAATTCTGTATGTATCATATCTAAGTGTTGTGAAAAATAACATTACTATAGAGTGGTCATAATTCCCAAATTGCAACTAAAATGCTAAAATAAAACTGAGCAAAAAGTTTGATCCACAAAATTGTAAATGAGTCAAAAAATATGAATGATGTTGTAAATCATGGCAAAACATTTGACGACAGTGCCAAATATTACGTTGTTGCCAACATACTGCAGGCTCATTTCCAAAAAGCACTTAATTAGATTATTACATCTACGGCACAGTAGATTCAACTCATTTTGAGTGAACACATAACAGCTAAGTATTAGCTCTTTCAGTGTTTTGCAATCAATAAAGATGGAAAACAATTGATCGCAACCGGCCTTTTTTACGATCAGTGGTGTAACTTTTGTACTCGGGGGGGGGGGGGGGGTCAAAATTTCAAACCAAATATTTTTTCATTATTCTGTTTGATTCCTGTTTGAAAGTATTCAAATTTTTGAAAAAATAACATTTCAGACCTTAAAGCTGAAGGGTTATTCGTGTAATTTAAGGAAAACCCTGGCACCTGAAGTAAATTTAAGCAAAACTTTGCTTTCATGAATTGCACCATATTGACAAAACTCTGAAGTCAAACTTCACCATGCAAAGTTTATATGGTTAACAACAATATATAGTTTGTGAATCAAAACTATTTGGGGGTTGAATATAAAGTGAATTTTTAAAGAAATACATGAGATTTATAAATTTTTACTAAAAATACCAATTGACATGTAATTTTAAAGATTTTAACTATTTATTGGAGGGCAGGCCAGGTCAAACTCTTACTATAACAAGTCTTTAAGTAGGGCTACCTTCCTATGTAGGTTAAATGAAATTCCAATAATTTCTTAAAAACTTGGATTTTTCACACATGGATGTTTCGGAGGTGACAGTTAACATATTAGAATGTTTCGGAGGTGACATTGATATTAACACTCACTTTTTTTGAGAATAAGTGACAATAACACAAAAACTTCTTCTTTTTATCAATGTTTTTAATAATTATAACTCGAGAACAAGAAATTAGCCCCTATTTCAAGCAGATAGACCACACAGAACAAGTGTTTTTTTACACTTCATTAATTAGCATGGGTACCGGTAGTTTGCCTTCCATTTGGACGAAGGATGTAAGCTAAATATTGTAATCTGAAGAAACATGGCATTCCATTTTCTACCTTGAATTGAGATGAGGGTGTAAGATCATTTTAGTAATGTTTCTTTGTTCTCGGAACATTTTATTCCACAACACCAGGGAAGAATCACTTCGTTTCGGAGGTGACATTCAATGTTAACATTGTGTTGAAATATTCATTTACAGTAAGAATATGATGGACATAAGCTAGATATTGTAACCTGAAGAAACATGTCATTCCATTTTCTACCTTGAATTGAAATGAGGGTGTAAGATCATTTTAGTAATGTTTCTTTGCTCTCAGAACATTTTATTCCACAACACCAGGGAAGAATAACTTTGTTTCGGAGGTGACATTCAATGTTAACATTTGTGTTCAAGTATTCATATAGTATGTCCCCCCCCCAAAAAAAAGAAACATGGCATTCCATTTTCTACCTTAAATTGAAATGAGGGTGTAAGATCATTTTAGTAATGTTTCTTTGCTCTCAGAACATTTTATTCCTCAACACCAGGGAAGAATAACTTTGTTTCGGAGGTGACATTCAATGTTAACATTGTGTTCAAGTATTCATATAGTATGTCCCCCCCCCCAAAAAAAAAATGCAATTAGACTTTTGCATTGATAGCACCCAATTAAATCAGCTAAATTCTACTTTATTTTAATTATAACATCTTAGCTCTATTTTGCAGAGAGCCCCAGTCAGTTTTGTTAAGTGATCTCAAAGAAATGTAGATTGTTATAAAGGATGTCAGGAGTCTGATTCTTCCAAGTTCAGCACTTGGATGCTCTTGGAACTGCATATTAATGTGTAAACACAATATACAGAACTTGGAGGGAAGGGATTCCTCACATGCTCTACAAATATCCTCAATTCTCTTTGACCTCTGAAGCAAATTGAATGGGGTTTTCTGTAAGGTGTGGGCAATGAGTTATAGTTTCAATCCCTCAAATTGTATTTTAGAATGATTCACTATCTTTAAAGTCATCGTTGCGGAGGGTACCACTGTGATTATTTGGTGGGGACATACGGTATGAATAGGAAAAGCAAAAATTTGACTTTTGTACGTTTTTGTTTGCAAATAGTTTTATAACCTAGATTAATTCAAGGATGTTCATGAATTCTTCATTATCCTTGACAGCCACCATACAAATGTCATAATACTGGTGAAAGGTGTTTGGTTCATCTGGGATAAATTTTCTATTTACACCAGATTCATTTAAACTGTTGACATTAGTAAAATATATTTTACGTATCTTTCTGAATTGCTTGAAAATTACCTGCAAATCATGCATATTAATCACTTTTGAGAGTAAAAAGTATAAGATAAGTAAAACCATTTTGTTGTTTTTGAGGTGACACAACACAGAGACAACCCAACTTCTCAGGTGTTAACTATTTAGTGAACATTCATGTCTTTCCACATGGCTTTAATTTTCAAATATAAGCTCTTTCTTTCAGTTCTTACTTGTTATTTTGTTTAATCATTCTCTTTCATTATAATGGATACCAGCTCATATTTTGTTTGAGATTGTAATTCATACTAATCTTTAACAGGTTTTTACAGTTTCGTTAAGACAACAGTTTGTGTTTCCCAGCTGAAGAGAGCAGCATAATGCTTTTCTGTGAACTTGAGGGGAAAATTTGTTTTTGTTCAGTAATTTCCTCCATCAACTTCACGGAAGGTCCCAGACACAAACTGGTCTCAAATAAGCCTATAAGGGACCGAAACTGGAAAAGGACAAGTTCACCTCAATAGACATGAGGGCTCAGTAAATACAGCAATATTAGTAAAACACATCAGTGAGAGTTTGAGGAAAGTAAGGCAATCCGTTCCAGAGTTATGGATTTTTTAAGTTTCTGCTCAGTCAATGCTGAATGAGAAGACTTCTATACATGTAGCTTGTGATGTCACATGTGTACGAGGATATAGAGAAAGTATCAAGAAAATTCAACATACTGTATTTTCACTTTTCTTGCATAACAAAAGAACACATGACTTCTCTCTTTTAGAAGGCAGGATGAATAATATTGCCCTAAAATACATCAGTAGCAAGTTGAAGAAATGTGCACTTTTTTCAAAAAGTAAAATTTTGTGAAATTCATTATATTTTCCTTATATCGTTGTACACATGTGACATACACTGTCATAGTCGTCTCATCCAGCAGTGATTGCGAAGATACGTAAAAAACCCATAACTTTTGAATGGATTGTCCAATTTCCCCAAAACTTTCAATAATGTGTTCTACTAATGTTGTTGCATTCATTCAATCCACATGTATATGAAGGTGGACTTGTCCTTTAAGAAACCATTTTCTTTTCCTTGAAATTCCAGTACTAAAAGCCAAATTCTAAGATAAAACATAATAACAAAACAAGGTAAACACCTCATCAAAATTATATTGAGATAGAACTACAAATCTTGTTTTTGGATCTTTCCCTTTCCAGTCCTGGGGACTTGTTCCTCTGTTCACTTTAGTTGTCACATAACTTCAATAATCGTAAAAAATACAACATTTGTCATAAACAGTTGGTTCAACTTGGAAAATGTAATAATTATTGTCATATTAAAAAAAAAATCACATAATTTTGTTTATGACTATACCACGTTGTACATGGAAAAACAACAACTAAGAATTCAAGAACAAGTGGTGCACCAGCTATAGGCATGTGGCCTTTTTGTGGAGTGTGATTATTTGATAATTTTTTTTTTACATTTTTTTTTTTTAGATTGTGGACTAGGGCATGCATGAACTGCCACATGTATCACTTTGGTATCGAGGGAATTCTGGTGAGCTATGTATACAAAAGTCACTTCTGTTGTGATGATTTTGTAGATATTAAATGTATTAGAAAATATTGATAGATAGTGAAAAGGAACTGAAGTCTTGCCTTTCACTATCATATAACAATATGGTGTTAACAAACAATGTCACCTCCGAAACACAAGAAATAGTAACCCACATGGAAAGCTGTGATTGGTAAATCTTCACAAATAATTTGCTTGTTGGAAATCAAGCTTCTAAGATGAAAGCATCTATATGTTTACTTAACTAAAGCAGGAGAATTGATATTGATTACAATGTTATATATACAACAGATGGGTGTATTTTGTGCATTCTCATTGTTAAAAAGAGTGAAAAAATGTAAATTTGCCCTAAAACGTGCTGTCTAGTAATACAAAAAAGAGTTAGAGTGTGTTAGTTGACTTCTCCACTTTGAGACTTATGTTACTAAAATAAATGAAACCATTGGTGTACATGATATGGTTTCTCTTCAACAGAAATGAGCAAAAAAATCTTGTTAACAGTGTTTTGTCACCTCCGAAACAGTAATTCTTAGTTTTTATTAGATCTTTTATTAATCTCTAGAAAATTCTCATTTCCTGTTGCCATATTACTATTTTCATCCAAAAGAGATTCCTGTCAATTGGACAGAATCAAACAAAATTGCTTTGTCTTCGAGAAATTATCAAATATAATATGCTTGTTGTTTCGGAGGTGACAATTGTTTCGGAGGTGACAAGTGTTAACGGAAAATTGTAAATTGCTCCGAAATGAAAACAACAGGCTATATTTCTACTACCTTCCTTCAGAGATAATGTGAGGGGATATGTTACATTTTTGCCAATGTAATGTATAACTGATGTCAAGAATAAAAAAATCAAATACATAAATCTGTTGTCTCGGAGGTGACAGAAATGTTAACGGAAAAGTTACATAAATTTATAAATGCTCACCAAAAAATGATAAACTATATTGAATTAAATAATCTTTGGATCAAAGTTAAGTCAGATTGATTACTATTCTGTTTTGATGGAAATTAGCAAAGTTGAATTTCATAATTGTGAACAAGAGCTAACTCAAAAGAGGGGTTAATTGTTAACGGAAAATGTCACCTCCGAAACATAAAGTTTGGACAATTTCAGTCTTTAAAGAAGACAAAGCAGAACCTGGTAAACATAATAGTTCTTAATGTTGGATACCTGTCTATCACAACAACAACAAAAATAATGAAAAGGAATAAACAATTTAATATGCTAGCTCTGACAAAAATACTATGTCAGAGTGAGTACACCAAAAGTGTTGGATTTCAAGCATGTAAGTGCCTGCCACATCTGAAAGAAAAAGAGAGGAAAGTTCATTAAGGTACCCAAGGTAGACACTATGGGTGGTAAGTTTATGAGAAAAAATAATGCATATCTGTCAGTGTATAAGAAAGTTATACACCAATTAGTGCAAACACTGTGTTTTACACCACTGATTGTAAAAATGGCCAACCAGCAAATGATTTTAACTAGTATAGAATAGAGAATTGCAATCAATTGCAAGTTATGATCAACTGCAGCATCCAGGAGATTTTACATTGATATCTATCAGTATCACAAGTTTTAAAAGATGTATGGATACATTCACTTTGGAAATGTATTGTTTTATCAGACCAATAAATAGGGAGGAATTTACCAAGAGTGAATTTGAAACACTGTCGGAACTTAGATAAGGAGAGAGATCAAACTAGGGAGAGAAGTTATACAGAAGACCATCTCTGACTCTACTTTTTAAAAATTCCTCATAGAAGTAGAAAACCTCTTAGAAGTAAAATGTGTTTCTGGGACTGGTTCCTGCATAGGCACAAGAACTGTTCTTTGCTTTTCGGCATTGATTTTTCCAAAATTAAGGTTTCATTCAGAACCTACACATAATGATATTAAAGGGTATTAGTTTTAGATTGTCATATAGGCCTAGGTTGGTACATTTACAATGAACCTAGGTTTGTGTTTACAGTATACCAGCGAGAAAAAGAAAAAATGTAGGTGTTAAAGGATTGTAGTTTTGGTTGAGATGGTGATTCAGCTTTTGACTTTTTGCAAGATAGAAACTACTCGACATACTATTATCAAACAGGAGTTAAAATTCTATTTGATGAAAGTCAGATTTGGAAATATCCAAAAACAAAGTAAAGCAAAATGGTCCATATACAAGAAAATTCCCACATTTCATTAGGACCACTTTGTTTTGGGATATCTCAACCATCTCAAATTTGATTTTCGTCAAACAAAATTTAATTCCTCGTAATACAATAGTATGTAGGCCTATGCTTTTGATAGTCATATAAGGGGAATCTCATTAATTGTTACAAAAAGTTGAAACATGCCTTGAAATCTTTTTCAGAAAATAAATAATGCCCCCAAATATCTCATTACATTTTAGTCATTTCATGGTTTACACGTGAATGAATTCACATTATTATGTCTGCATATGTTACTCCATGGTTTACAGAAGAGCCAGATACTGTATAAGGGGGAAAGATGATTGTACTGACTACTGTACTGACTACTGTCACCTTATACACCCCTTGGAATTTGGTGCACTGGTATCCATGGAGGAAGGGTTGTCTGACCAGTGTTGTTTTTATATCACCCATGGACTGGTGATATCTGCCTAATCTGTTTCCCTAATTATCCAGTTATTGGGTGTTGCCAGGCAAGTCCCAATAGATGGTGATGGACATTGGAAAGCAACTAATCACATGGGTAGAGGGTGGAGTTTGATTTTCACCGTGAGAAACTGTTTTTAGAAGTCTGTAGAAACCTTTGTTGGGAGAGGCTGCAGTGCAGTGGTGCGTATATTAGTCTTAGCAAATGCAGACTCCTAATACGACCAACAAGGGTTTGTGCCTGCAAACTACATGCATGCAGCGATCTTGGCGGGATCCCGAATGAGGAATTATCGAGTAATTTGATTTTCATTGCGTTTGGTACACTAGTGAAGGAGTGAAGGTACTAACGATCCGCGCGATGTGGGCATGTAGTTGGATGGATTGACACCGGATGCTCGCGTGTACTAGTAATGTGTTCCGTTTGTGTATGTGTGTGTGTGTGCGTGTGTGTGTGTGTGTGTGTGTGTGTTTACGTTTACATGTATGTAGTGCTGGGATGTGGTTACAGTAACTGTGAGAGAGATGCAGTAGGTTGTTTCCTATTTCACTGGGAAAAAAGAAACTGGATGAAGTAGACTTAAAGGGATCGTACAGTTTTGGTTGAGACCTAATTTCAGGTTTCTAACATTTTTTGGTGAGATAATGAAATACCTCTTACGAAATATGAAAGAGCATGTGATTCCATGTGGATTTCAACATTTATTTGACGAAAATTGGTTTTGAAATGGCTGAGATATTCAAAACAAAGCGATTCTAATAAGACCTTAGTGTGGGACCCACACTTTTTACGATCGCTTTGTTTTACCTTGTTTTTGGATGTTTCAGTCATGCCAAACCTGATTTTCATCAAATAAACTTTGAATTCCTCTTAAAATGGTATGCTCTGTACTATTTCATACATGTTTTCTTGGTATCTAGCAAAAAGTTAAAAGCTCAATTCTCATCTCCACCAATACTGTACTATCCCTTTAAATAACAAAAAAAAAAATATATAACTAGTAGTAGACCAGTTGGGAGTAGTCTAGTTGGCAGTAGACTAGTTGGCAGTAGATGAGTTGGCAGTAGACGAGTTGGGTGTAGACCAGTTGGGTGTAGACTAGTTGGGAGTAGACGAGTTGGGAGTAGACCACTTGGGTGTAGACGAATTGGGAGTAGACGAATTGGGAGTAGACGAGTTGGGAGTAGACCAATTGGGTGTAGACCAGTTGGGAGTAGACCAATTGGGAGGAGACCAGTTGGCAGTAGACCAGTTGGGAGTAGACTGACTGGTTATTAGACTAATTGACTATTAGACAATGAGTTGTAGACCAATTGGCTATTAGACAAAATGAGCTGTAGACTATTTTATTCATAGACCTTATGATTAATAGACGAAATGGTCAATAGACATAATGGGTGTTAGACGAAATGTGACTTAGACAAATTGGACATTAGATAAAATGGCTAGTAGACGAAATGATAATTAGACTAATTGGCATATAGACAAAATGGTTGATAGACGAGTTGGTAGTAGACGAAGTGAGTTTAGACAAGATGGCATTAGACTAGGTGGACAGTGGACAGGGTGGGTGTAGACGAGGTGCCAATTTACCATGGAGACGAGGGCAATAAGACTTTCCTTCTCTGTCCCCCACTTGACTCCCCTCTACAATATTTGGAATATAACTCCAGGCATGCCTCTTCACTCCCAGCAGGGGGCAGCAGGGTTACACGCCCCACCCCCCTCCCACCTCAATTTCAAGAATTGGCCTTTGTGTGAGAACGACACTGCTCACTATTTGAATTAGAATTAGAACACTAGTTTGGCATGATATGATTGCACACAGGTCATGGGGAGAATTTTTTCTTCTCTCCTGAAATTTCCTGCAGCTTTTCCTGCTACAAAAGAAAGAACAAAACAAAAAAGGTCATTTGTATCGTTTGACGTCACTGTTGTCATGGTTGTGTTCCTGAGTCTCAGCTCAGTATTTCCGATCAAGATCCTTTTGATTTCCAAATTCTGTTAGCATGCTTTATAAAGACATGTTTACCACAATCATCATGCATGAAACTGTAGGGCCTGTATATACAGTGCGGCTATTTTGATTCTACATGAATATTATCAATTGAAAACCATACAATCAACAATGTTTTTGTGACCATTTCAACTATAAAAAAAAAGAATTGAATTCACCTCTTGTTGATGAGAAGAAAATGGAGATAGTGTCTTGCGCCATTTCCGCTTGCTCTCATAATCCGCGAATCTACCCCAAATGTCGACGATTTTCTTCCCCCGATGAGAGGCAGCAAATGCCGCTCCTCCAGTACAGAGATCTCGACCACTCTCAAAGTTTGCTCTGTATCAAAGATAGAACAAGTAATTCATTTGAAGATAATAAAGTATTTGAATTACAGCTGAACTGTACGGTATATGATCCCCAACTTTCTGTTAACTATTCATTCACATACTTGTGTTTCAATGCCATTTTCTTGCGCTGATGTGCTTTTAGAGATTTCTTCTCCTGTAACTACATGCATACTGATCCCTTCTTACTTTCCATGGGTGAAGCTGCTAAAATCGATGCTAAGTGGCCGTGTTGTCATCTTTATTCGAGTGTACGCGGGATCAGGGTGAAAAGAGTCGATTTTTCTAATAGTCAGTTGTTCCAAACAGAGTACAGTGTACCCCCGTTATAATGAAATGCTCGGGACCGGCAGTTTTCTTTCGTTATAACGAAATTTCGTTATAATCGAACACATACAATATGAAGAGTTTGTTTGCAAAAACCGATAAGTCCATTTTTGAAGATTTAAAAGTGCAAAACAATACCTTTTAAATGATATATTGGTCACTTCATATAAAGGTATATTTTTTAAGTTATGGTCAAAAGAAGCAAACATTTTCTTATTAGTCTCTTTGTTTTTCTTGACGTTTACTTTAATGTATTTCTTTTTTCAATTTCTTTCTATGAGATGTCCATGCTCTATAATACAAACAACACAATATACATGACAAAACGTAACATGTGACCTTCGATACTACTTTAAACCGAACTCCCCTTAGTTTTCGTATCTTTTGCTTGTAAAGAAATCAATTATTGTGCTACCATAAATTATACGAGGTGAATAGATACTAACGTGAAAAGTGTTCAGAAATGAGTGGTTGCGAGAGCAGGAAGTTCTGCGGGTTGAGCGTTTCCCCTCCAAGTCGGTTTACAGTTTTCACAGGCACGCAGCAATGTTTGATCAGTTTTAGTCTGACTTTCAGCCCCTTTGTTACTAAAATTTTATTATTTCGCCATTCAGGATATTGGCGACCTCAACGTCAAAAACTGGTATAGTTTAAGGTGGTTTTGTCCTGTGCCTTTGACTTCGGCAAAGGCGGCGACTTCCGTCGCAGAGTCCAGTTGGTAAAGGGTCTGGAAACCAGACTACTGAGTAGCTCGGTGGTGGAAGTTTGCAAACTTGTTTTCAGATGATGATTTTCTATGCGCAGCGAAGTAGGGAGTGGCTGTGATGTTTGTAAATTGTACAAAATATTACGTTTATTGTTAGCACTTGGGAGAGAGTTTCTACTGGCCGAACAACTATCTTCTAACTTGGAAACTGCATGATCGCATGTCACATGAAGGTAGTAAGATACCACAAAGGAGATTTATGCCGTGACGGTCATTTAGTTTTCTGCACCTACTGGGAAAAGATTACGGGCGAAAGTGGTAATGTTTATCAGTTTTCCCCCACTTTGATATGCCTGGGTACATTCCTCTTCGTCATTCTTCATACTGTGACATATGTCTCTGTCATGGCCTCAATATGATTATCTCTCTCAACATAAAAAACGACATCACTAGTTGCAGGACCCCTATTTCTGAATGACAACTCAACACCCATTTGACTGTGTATGTATAATGATGGGATATTTCAAAGTTTTAAATTTTAATTTCTGTGTCATTTTTCACAGGTATAAAACTTTATCCCTTCCTGAATAAGATCTTCCTTACCATTTTGTTTAAATCATTCTGCCCCACTTGGATGTTGAATAGACCAGTTACAGTGATTTAACAAACAATCTGAGCAAATGCTGCTGTAATGCTAAAAACCGTGAAAGTTGCTCAGTTATTTTTGTAATTATTTAACGTCCTGTTTATCTTTGGGAGCAATGATAACAGAATGTTCAAGATATCACGTTTAATGCATATGTGTAGGTCTACTCTATCACAAAACGTCCTACTATATAAAATGTTTGCAATAAATTCTAAAATATAAGGAGATATCAATATTTTTCTCATAAAACCTTAACTGTAGACGGTTTAGTCATGAAACATTCTTATTTTAACTATTGTTCATTTTTTTTGTGTGTGGTTAACATTACTTAACATTGATAATACGGATTCAAATTCTTTTACAGTGGTTGTTTCTATTCCTAACTCACATTTTAAGACTATTTTAAAACAATAATATTGTATTTTTTGTATCTTCTGCAAATGGTACTTTATGCCTTTAATGGTGTCATTGTATGTTATCATTCTATTTACTAAGTAGTCTGATGTGCAACACAATGTGGAAACATTTCTACCAAAGACATGTACATGCCTTCTATAAGCAACAATATTTAATGTTAATGCTTTTCTGACTCTTTAGTCCATCACACTGTAGGTCTTTATTATGCAGTTCAGGCGAACCAGCACTTTTATGTTCATCGAACATGCACTCTTTCAACATGAAATAAAATTTGTAACATACTGCATGAGACCATATTCTTCAGTCTATTTCTCTCTTTTATTATGCGAGAGCACTCCTTTGTCCACCACGGGACTGGCTTTCGCCAAAACTTTCTTTTTTGTTTCACTCCTACTGCCCTATCAAGTATAATTCTAAGATTCTTGAGAAAAGATTCATAAAGATCTAAAACACTCATACCATCTTCGTATATTGGAGTGTGGTTATCACACTCCATTTTAAGCATATATTCTATATGTGACATTTTGATCAACCTCTTTATGTATAAAATCATCTACCATATTTAACTGAGTGTAGGGAAATGATCGCTACCAAATCTGTCTGGAATGTCTGATCGGGGGTAGTCTGGCTTCCAGACCCTCTGCTCGTTCTATTTTTCTCTTCAGGATATTGACGCCCTCAACGTCGAAAACTGGTATAGTTTAAGGCGGTTTTGTCCTGTGCCTTTGACTTCGGCAAAGGCGGCGACTTCCGTCGCAGAGTCCAGTTGGCAAAGGGTCTGGAAACCAGACTACTGAGTGGATCGGTGGTGGAAGCTCGCAAGGAGGATGTAAAGCAGGCTCGTTTTCACAGATGATTAGCATATCTTATTCTACAGCGAAGTAGGGAGTGGCTGTGTTGTTTGTAAGCTGTACAAAATATGACGTGTTACTGTTAGCACTTGGGAGAGAGTTCCTTCTGGCCGAACAACTATCTTCTAACTTGGAAACAGCATGATCGCATGTCACATGACGGTAGTTAGATACCACATAGGAGATTTATGCCGTGACGGTCATCTAGTTTTCTGCACCTACTGGGAAAAGATTACGGGTGAAAGTGGTAATGTTTATCAGTTTTTTCCCCATTTTGATATGCTTGCATACATTCCTCTGCGTCATTCTTTATAATGTGACATATGTCTCTGTCATGGCTTCAATATGATTATCTCTCTCAACATAAAGAACTGCATCACTAGTTGCAGGACCCATATTTCTAAATGACAACTCAACACCCTTTGACTGTGTATGTATAATGATGGCATATTTAATCATGTTTTAAATTTCAGTTTCTGTGTCTCATTTCACATGCATGAAACTGTAACTCTTCCTAAATAAGATCTACGTTACCATTTTCTTTAAATCATTCTGCCCCACTTGGATGTTGAATAGACCAGTTACAGTGATTTAACAAACAATCAGAGCAAAAATGCTGCTGTAATGCTAAAAAAAAAAAAAAAAAAACGTGAAAGTTGCTCAGTTATTTTGTAATTATTAATGGTATCACTGTAAGTTATCATTCTATTTACTAAGTAGTCTATTATGCAACAAAATGTGGAAACATTTGAAGAGTTTGTTCGCAAAAACCGATAAGTCCATTTTTTTAACGATTTTGAAGTACTGTCACTGTCAAAAAGTACAAAATAATACCTTTTAAATGATATATTGGTCATCACAGATCGATTTTTGAAGTTATGGTTAAAAGAAGCAAAAATTTTCTTATTATTCTTTTTATTTTTCCTGACCTTTAATCGCAAATATCTCCATTAGGCAAATATGGACTTATCGGTTTTTGCAAACAAACTCTTCATTTTCTACCAAAGACATGTACATGCCTTCTATAAGCAACAATGTTTAATGTTAATGGTTTTTTTTTTTCTGACTCTTTAGTCCATCACACTGTACGTCTTTATTATGCAGTGCATGCAAACCAGCACTTTTATGTTCATCGAACATGCACTCTTTCAACAAGTAACATACTGAAACCAAAATTTCAAAAGTTGATTTTTTAGTGTTTTCTCTCTTTTATTATGCGAGAGCAATCCTTTGTCCACCACGGGACTGGCTTTCGCCAAAACTTTCTTTTTTGTTTCACTCCTACTGTCCTGTCAAGTATAATTCTAAGATTCTCGGGAAAAGATTCATAAAGATCTATAACACTCATACCATCTTATATCGTACTACCATCGTATATATTAGTGTGGTTTTCACACTCCAACTTAAACATGCTATACCAATTCATTTTTTTCATATTGCATGTGATATTTTAATCAACTTCCTTATGTCTAAACTCATCTCCCATATGTAACTCTCAGTGAGTACAGGGAAATGATTGCTACCAAATCTGTCTCTTAGCAACAAATTTGTCTCTTAGCAACAAACCCGGCTCTTAGCAACATTTTTTTTAATACCCCCAGTCTTTTGTCTTTGTCTGCAGCTCCAAGTTATTTGACGATACCGTTAGAGCACTTTTTGTGTGAGTGTGTGTGTGTGTAAACACGGCGAACTATGTACAGTCTCGTTTAAGCGATACTAAAGTATTCATGTGGTTCGATAGTTCGTTTTTATTACTGATTTTGCACTGGTACAATTTAAGTTGGTCGAGATAAACATGTCCGTTCTCCGTATAATTTCACGCCTATAAACTCGGGAACCTACAGTTTTTACAAGCATCTTTGCTTTTATGTAGGCCCCATCATATTTCTGACATTTATTTGTGATATCCTCAGATGAAAATGACCATTTATATTTGTGTGTAATGTTTGTTTGTCTTTTTTTTTCTTCAAACATAAGATATGGTTGTATATGTTTTGTACTTTTGTTTTATTGTCAATCATTTTGTAATCCCATCACTGAGAAATGGAAATATGAAATAAACTTGAAACTTGAAACTTGTCTGTAGTGTCTGATCGGTGGTAGTCAGGCTTCCAGACCCTCTACTCATTCTATTTTTCTCTTCAGGATATTTACGCCCTCAACGTCGAAAACTGGTATAGATTAAGGTGGTTTTTGTCCCGTGCCTTTGACTTAGGCAAAGGCGGCGACTTCCGTCGCAGAGTCCAGTTGGCAAAGGGTCTGAAAACCAGACTACTGAGTAGATTGGTGGTGGAAGCTCGCAAGGAGGAAGTAAAGCAGGCTGTTTTCACAGATGATTTATTCTACAGCGAAGTAGGGAGTGGCTGTGTTGTTTGTAAGCTGTACAAAATATGACGTGTTACTGTTACCACTTGGGAGAGAGTTCCTACTGGCCGAACAACTATCTTCTAACTTGGAAACTGCATGATCGCATGTCACATGACGGTAGTTGGATACCACATAGGAGATTTATGTCGTGACGGTCATCTAGTTTTCTGCACCTACTGGGAAAAGATAACGGGTGAAAGTGGCAATGTGTATCAGTTTTTCCCCACTTTGATATGCCTGCGTACATTCCTCTGCGTCATTCTTTATAATGTGACATATGTCTCTGTCATGGCCTCAATATGAATATCTCTCTCAACATAAAAAAAAAAAAAAAAAACTGCGTCACTAGTTGCAGGACCCACATTTCTGTTTGACAACTCAACACCCTTAAACTGTGTCCCTTACAAAAAATAACCATGAAATTTATGGTATTACCATGGTAAAACCTCAATTGCCATAGTACAACCATGGTATCAGTGGTATTACTACGAGTACCACAGAAAAAGCATGGTGATGCATGGTGATACCACAGAAAAACCATGGTAAACTATCATTACCATGGCACGACCATGGTACTGATACGTATATCATCGAATAACCGTGAAGTCTATGGTATTTCCATGGTCTTACCACAGGCGCCACAAAATAACCATGGTAATAATTTGTTATAATTTTTAGCACTATACCATGGTATTACTACCAGTACCATGGAAAAACCATACCATCTACTGTATTTGCCTGGTATAACTACAGGTACAATAAAATAACTATACGTATGGTGATGCCATGTTATGGCCATCATACCATGGCATTACCACGGTATTACCACTTGTACCATAAAATAACCATGGTATCTAGAGCATTTCCTCACTATCGCTGCAGGTATCATAAATTAACCATTGATATACCATGTATGATAACCATCATACCATAGCACGGTTCCGGCACTACTAGGCCTACTTGTACCATTTAATAACCATGGAGATACCATGTAATAACCATCATACCATGTACTACAACCACAGGGTCTTTAATTGTACCGCAGCATGTCATAGTCTTTATGTTAGCTTCTGTATTTCTAAAGGTACACAAAAATACCCATGGTGATATCGTGGTTCAACAACAACATAGCAATTATGATATTCTTATAGCTTAATAATCCATCATAACTTCACTAATTTTCATCCGATTGTAATAAAATTCTCACTGTTATGCTTATAAAATATTACTCCTTATACGACTAACTGTAAAGTGCTAGGAAATATCTGCCCCCCCCCCCCCCCAGGAAAAACGCAGTATCTAACATTTTTGGCGATTTTCACTTTTTTGCATAAATATAGTCAGTGGGCAATCCTTCTTCATATGACATATTCAGATTTTTGAAAAAAATGTTTAGAAAGCCACTTTTCCGTAACTGCCAAACGCAGTATCTACACTTAACTTGCACTTTCCCCAAGGAAAAACGCAGTATCTACATGATGAATATTTCCCCAAGGAAAAATGCAGTATCTACAAAGCTAGTCTTAATTACCAGAAACTGTTATTTATATATGTGAATACTTTGCCGGTTGTTCTGTAATTTGAACGTAAATTACTTTCTTTAGATATACTTGCTCAATAATAAGACATAATGTTCAAAATATCTAACCGAAACAATACTGATTAGTAAATATTTTGATGAGATTGTGATCCTAATATAAAACACAGTGTGTGATTAATAACACTGACAGCTTGCAGCTAGCTGCACTGAGATGCAGCTGTGCAGCTAAGCAGTCAGCACAGGGCCCGGCTAGTCAGCATACAGTGGGAGTGTGTACTTGGAATAAAACAAAATGTTGTCGTGGGGAAAATTACTCGTGATCCTAGCCCTCAAGAAAAATTTATCTGCAGATAATGAGTAAGTTATTCAAAACTATTTCAATATTGAAAGAATAAAGCTGATTGTTTGTCACACGAAGCGAAGTAAACACAAATGCACGTTTGTCACACGAAGCGAGGTAAACACAAATGCATACATTCGTGTTTACTTCGCTTCGTGTGATAAACGATCAGCTTTATTATAGGAATAACGCATGCCGCGGAGTTGTTTAGCGAGTATGCAGTGCACGAGAGGTTTCTTCTGAGCATGCGCACTCCACACGAGCCGGAGGGAGGCGAGTGTGGAGTGTGCATGCGAAGAAGAAACCTCGAGTGCACTGCATATCGCTGAACAACGACGGGAAAATGCGTTATTCCTTTTATAAGATGGCTAAGTAATTTCAAACGCGAGGTGAATATACCTTGTATGAGAAAGAAATAATGAAATAAATCCAATATCAAAGATTTTGAGATTGTACTCACCGTTGGAAAATGGCCCAGAGTAACGTTAGGC
This sequence comes from Diadema setosum, assembly GCA_033980235.1. Taxonomy (NCBI): domain Eukaryota; kingdom Metazoa; phylum Echinodermata; class Echinoidea; order Diadematoida; family Diadematidae; genus Diadema; species Diadema setosum. Next base: position 3,214,877 of record CM067077.1, on the reverse strand, counting down.
TTTCCCCGAGATTACCCCATCCCAGGTTGTGTTGAACACAACACTGTAAAAGTGGATATATTCGCGTGACTAATTTTTCGCGCTTGGCCGGATCGCGCTAGTTTCTGGTTGCGCGAAATGCGCGAAAATTTGAACACCACGAAAATTTCAACCGTGGATTAGACAATTTGGGTGCGCGAAAATCCCACGGGCGTGCAGGGATAGACACTTTTCGCGAATGATCACGTGGTACACTTTGACCAATCAGCAAGCTGGAAATTACTTAGCCATCTTATAATCTTTCATACCCTACCTCAGTGATGAACATTATCCGTACTATAACTTGTTGTGAAGTAACTTTGTTAGGCCTAGACCCTTGTCAAAATTCCTCAGGCTCCGAATCCGAAACTTAAGTTTCTTCGAAAGGCAATAGATCTAGAAATTGTGTTGTATCGGATAAACGTCAGGTTATGTACATGTTACACCCTCCCTTAGATCTAAGTCTATGTAGACTTGTCTAGACTAGACAGTAACGTTTGAGTCTTGCGTCTCTTTTCTTATGTTATACTTAACGTTAATCAGAACTTTCAGGGTCCGTATTCCGAAAGTCTAAAAAAAGATCTAGTGTAGGACTTGAATAGGCCTACTCTAAGGCAGGCCTGTAGTAAGAAGTCTAAAACTTAACCACTTTTTAGAATCCTAAGTCTAGTGAAGTGTCAATGTTCAATTATCTACTCCATACCATACTGTCTTAAAATTGACAATAAACAGATTAGGGTCCATGTGAAAAATAGGTACCCACGGTAAATGGACGAAATAGAGACAGTTAAGAATAAGTTGTATTTTAATTCTTATCGGATCTAGACAGTGTCTAGACCCTAGTGAGACTGGGTTGCGTATTCATGCATGATCCCATGCTGCATGCTACATAACTTACAAGTAAAAAAAAGTTAGGGACCTAGGCCTACATTACAAATTTACATGACGTTAAACTTAGGTTCAATCCAGAAGGAATAGGCCTAGAGAGCGGATGTCACTTCATTCTAGACCGGTTCTAGGTGTATTTTTTTTTTTCTAATCAAAGAGTCCTGGCTCGTGTAGGGCTTAAACCTTCTGCAGTTCTAACGTTAGGCTATTTTTTTTTTCTGTGAGCATCGTGCAGGTATAGCCTGAGGCGGTAGACTCGTGTAGCCTGCTACGTAGCCAGCCTAGAATAAACGATATAAAAACTAGACCTAGGCCTAGTCTAGATCGATCTAGGTCCAGACATTCGATTTAGATTTATTTTGGTCTAGACAGACTGTAACCTAGACTGTACAGATCTAGATCTAGTATTCTAGATGCTAGTTAGCGGCTAGGCCATGTAGCATCACATTACAGCCCTGGCAAGCTTCATATTAAACATGTATCGACGTAACGTTAGGCCTACAGCAAGATCGGTCTGGGATACACTTTCAAGCAAAACGTTCCAAGAACGATCTGTTATTTAATAATCGTATGAAGCCTGCTCTGTAATCAGGGCATAAATGGGGGGGGGGGGGGGATGGAGGATGCATCCCCCAGGGCCAGAGAATACTTGAACAATGATGTATACATGCATGCATAATTATGGCAGAAGATTAATCCTAGTCATTCCGCTGTAGATACTGCGTTTTTCCTTGGGGAAATTCGTTCCATTGTAGATACTGCGTTTTTCCTTGGGGAAATCAGTCAATGGCGTGGGGTTTCCCCCAAAGTATCTACATTTTCATCAATAACTGAAAAACAAAACAAAAACACAAAATATTTTCCAGGAAAATTGGTAGCTAGATAGACTAAAATTTCACAACGAAGGAATTTTTCAAAAGAGTATATTTTCCAGGGGCTTTGGCAAAAAGATAAAATGGTGAATATCTCGGTTGTTTAGAAATGGAGCTGGATGTAGATACTGCGTTTTTCCTTGGGGGGGCAGAATTTCTGTTACGTATTTTGCATCAGGCCCTTCAGGCAAACACACACACACAAACACACACACACACAAACACACACACACAAACACACACTCACACACACGCACACACACACACACACATGTATAAAGTTTAATGACCTCATAGTCCGGGAGCCAGCGAGGTTCAGCCTAGCTGAAAAGGTTACCAATTTTTATGTATATAGCAATTTAGTGCATATGCCCCTGAGTATGGAAATGCACGTCTGGCTGGTCATCGGTGGTGGGTGTGGCCAGGAGGGCCAAAAAAAAGGACCCCCCAAAATTAGGCTAGCCTAGCTGGAAAAGTAACCCCATGAAAACAACTGGAACTTGTTCGTTACACTTACAGGATAAAAGAATGACCATTGCCAGACGTTTTAAGTGGTGGGGGTAGACGCCAGACGCCCTTAAAGACCCAGCTCCAGCTAGGCTAGCCTAGCTGAAAAAGTAACCCCACGAAAACCACTGGAACTTCTTCGTTACACTTACAGGATAAATGAATGACCATTGCCAGACGTTTTAAGTGGTGGGGGATAGCAGCCAGACGCCCTCAAAGACCCAATTTTTTTCCAGCTAGGCTAGCCTAGCTGAAAAAGTAACCTCATGAAAACCACTGGAACTTGTCTGTTACACTTACAGGATAAAAGAATGACCATTGCCATACATTTTAAGTGGTGGGGGGTAGACGTCAGACGCCCGTAAAAACCCAGCTCCAGCTAGGCTAGCCTAGCTGAAAAAGTAACCCCATGAAAACCACTGGAACTTGTTCGTTACACTTACAGGATAAATGAATGACCATTGCCAGACGTTTTAAGTGGTGGGGGATAGCAGCCAGACGCCCTCAAAGACCCCATTTTTTCCAGCTAGGCTAGCCTAGCTGAAAAAGTAACCTCATGAAAACCACTGGAACTTGTCTGTTACACTTACAGGATAAATGAATGACCATTGCCAGACGTTTTAAGTGATGGGGAGTGGCCGCCAGACGCCCTCAAAGACCCAATTTTTTCAAGCTAGGCTAGCCTAGCTGTAAAAGTAACCCCATGAAACCCACTGGAACTTGTTCGTTACACTTACAGGATAATTGAATGACCATTGCCAGACGTTTTAAGTGGTGGGGGTAGCCGCCAGACGCCCTTAAAGACCCAACTCCAGCTAGGCTAGCCTAGCTGAAAAAGTAACCTCATGAAAACCACTGGAACGTGTTCGTTACACTTACAGGATAAATGAATTACCATTGGCAGACGTTTTAAGTGGTGGGGGTAGCCGCCAGACGCCCTTAAAGACCCAATTTTTTTCCAGCTATAGGCTAGCCTCGCTGAAAAAGTAACCTAGTGAAACCCACAGGAACTTGTTCGTTACACTTGCAGGATAAATGCATGACCATTGCCAGACGTTCTAAGTGGTGGGGGTAGCCGCCAGACGCCCTTAAAGACCCAACTTTTTTCCAGCTATAGGCTAGCCTAGCTGAAAAAGTAACCTAGTGAAACCCACTGGAACTTGTTCGTTACACTTGCAGGATAAATGCATGACCATTGCCAGACGTTCTAAGTGGTGGGGGTAGCCGCCAGACGCCCTTAGCTCTTTATGTGCTATGGTGGAAACCCCCTGTGTGCCACGTTATTCTGAGACACGAAGATAGTCATGCTTAGAGAAAGAATTCTGTTTTTTCCAATCTGTATAACTTCTACAAATTTCTGTTAAGCTAAACATAATAGTGAGCAAAGTTAAAGAGGAATGCCAAACTTTGCTTCCATTTACAATGTATAACAATTCTATTTTCAATTTTTCTTTTGAATTACCAGTTGCTACATTACTGTAAAGGAATGACTTTTTCACATAAAATAGTGACAGAAACTTAAAGTGTACATGCAAAATCTGGTTGGAAACACTGCCTGATAGTCATTCACCACATAGAATGCAAGCCGTATGTGAGAGGAACAAAAGCGCGTGAAACGCTTTGATTGTACCGCAGGATTAGTGATTTATCGATCGGTTTTGGCGGCTTTGTTTGTTGAGTAGAATATGCGAAATTGGCACGCCGTCGACGGAGTCGGAGGTGCGAACGTGGCACATAAAGAGTTAAAGACCCAACTCCAGCTAGGCTAGCCTAGCTGAAAAAGTAACCTCATGAAAACCACTGGAACTTGTTCGTTACACTTACAGGATAAATGAATTACCATTGGCAGACGTTTTAAGTGGTGGGGGTAGCCGCCAGACGCCCTTAAAGACCCAACTTTTTTCCAGCTATAGGCTAGCCTAGCTGAAAAAGTAACCTAGTGTAACCCACTGGAGCTTGTTCGTTACACTTGCAGGATGAATGCATGACCATTGCCAGACGTTCTAAGTGGTGGGGGTAGCCGCCAGACGCCCTTAAAGACCCAACTTTTTCCAGATATGCTAGCCTAGCTGAAAAAGGTAATGAAACCCACTGGAACTTGTTATTTACACTTACATGATATATGCATGGCAGTTGGTAAGTGGTGGGGGGTAGCCGCCAGATGCCCTCAAAGACCCAATTTTACCAGGTAGACAAGCCTAGGCTGGAAAAGTAACCTCATGAAAACCACTGGAACTTGTTCATTACACTTACAGGATAAATGAATTACCATTGGCAGACGTTTTGAGTGGTGGGGGTAGCCGCCAGACGCCCTTAAAGACCCAACTTTTTTCCAGCTATAGGCTAGCCTAGCTGAAAAAGTAACCTAGTGAAACCCACTGGAACTTGTTCGTTACACTTGCAGGATAAATGCATGACCATTGCCAGACGTTCTAAGTGGTGGGGGTAGCCGCCAGACGCCCTTAAAGACCCAACTCCAGCTAGGCTAGCCTAGCTGAAAAAGTAACCTCATGAAAACCACTGGAACTTGTTCGTTACACTTACAGGATAAATGAATTACCATTGGCAGACGTTTTAAGTGGTGGGGGTAGCCGCCAGACGCCCTTAAAGACCCAACTTTTTTCCAGCTATAGGCTAGCCTAGCTGAAAAAGTAACCTAGTGAAACCCACTGGAACTTGTTCGTTACACTTGCAGGATGAATGCATGACCATTGCCAGACGTTCTAAGTGGTGGGGGTAGCCGCCAGACGCCCTTAAAGACCCAACTTTTTCCAGATATGCTAGCCTAGCTGAAAAAGGTAATGAAACCCACTGGAACTTGTTATTTACACTTACATGATATATGCATGGCAGTTGGTAAGTGGTGGGGGGTAGCCGCCAGATGCCCTCAAAGACCCAATTTTACCAGGTAGACAAGCCTAGGCTGGAAAAGTAACCTCATGAAAACCACTGGAACTTGTTCATTACACTTACAGGATAAATGAATTACCATTGGCAGACGTTTTGAGTGGTGGGGGTAGCCGCCAGACGCCCTTAAAGACCCAACTTTTTTCCAGCTATAGGCTAGCCTAGCTGAAAAAGTAACCTAGTGAAACCCACTGGAACTTGTTCGTTACACTTGCAGGATAAATGCATGACCATTGCCAGACGTTCTAAGTGGTGGGGGTAGCCGCCAGACGCCCTTAAAGACCCAACTCCAGCTAGGCTAGCCTAGCTGAAAAAGTAACCTCATGAAAACCACTGGAACTTGTTCGTTACACTTACAGGATAAATGAATTACCATTGGCAGACGTTTTAAGTGGTGGGGGTAGCCGCCAGACGCCCTTAAAGACCCAACTTTTTTCCAGCTATAGGCTAGCCTAGCTGAAAAAGTAACCTAGTGAAACCCACTGGAACTTGTTCGTTACACTTGCAGGATGAATGCATGACCATTGCCAGACGTTCTAAGTGGTGGGGGTAGCCGCCAGACGCCCTTAAAGACCCAACTTTTTCCAGATATGCTAGCCTAGCTGAAAAAGGTAATGAAACCCACTGGAACTTGTTATTTACACTTACATGATATATGCATGGCAGTTGGTAAGTGGTGGGGGGTAGCCGCCAGATGCCCTCAAAGACCCAATTTTACCAGGTAGACAAGCCTAGGCTGGAAAAGTAACCTCATGAAAACCACTGGAACTTGTTCATTACACTTACAGGATAAATGAATTACCATTGGCAGACGTTTTGAGTGGTGGGGGTAGCCGCCAGACGCCCTTAAAGACCCAACTTTTTTCCAGCTATAGGCTAGCCTAGCTGAAAAAGTAACCTAGTGAAACCCACTGGAACTTGTTCGTTACACTTGCAGGATAAATGCATGACCATTGCCAGACGTTCTAAGTGGTTGGGGTAGCCGCCAGACGCCCTTAAAGACCCAACTCCAGCTAGGCTAGCCTAGCTGAAAAAGTAACCTCATGAAAACCACTGGAACTTGTTCGTTACACTTACAGGATAAATGAATTACCATTGGCAGACGTTTTAAGTGGTGGGGGTAGCCGCCAGACGCCCTTAAAGACCCAACTTTTTTCCAGCTATAGGCTAGCCTAGCTGAAAAAGTAACCTAGTGAAACCCACTGGAACTTGTTCGTTACACTTGCAAGATAAATGCATGACCATTGCCAGACGTTCTAAGTGGTGGGGGTAGCCGCCAGACGCCCTTAAAGACCCAATTTTTCCAGATATGCTAGCCTAGCTGAAAAAAGTAATGAAACCCACTGGAACTTGTTATTTACACTTATGGCCGTTGGTAAGTGGTGGGGGGTAGCCGCCAGATGCCCTCAAAGACCAAATTTTACCAGGTAGACAAGCCTAGGCTGGAAAAGTAACCTAGTGAAACCCACTGGAACTTGTTCTATGTTTGTATCTCACCTGGTAAACACTGTCGACATAGTATTCTGGTGTTCTTTCAATGACTTTCCACGCTTTTGAGCTATATGACCACCAAATTCACTTCTCAGATCATCTAATGATTGCTGTCAAGTGTTAATATTGATGAAGTCCGACTACGTCAACAGTCAAAAAGGTCAATGAACTATACCATTTGAAAATTTCTGTAATCACAAAGTCAATACGTGGACGAGACATCACTTAGCTTTTGCCTTGTTAGATGGTAAATATTTGTAAGCTTCCGTTTCTAATTCATACAGCATCAGCATACATGTCTGAGAATAGCGGTAAAGAAGATTAGAGTCTTTGGCAACAAGTGCACAATTAAATTCGGTGCCTTATTTCCTGAACAAACGTCGTAGGAGGACAACGACCTGTTAGGCAATATGGCGGAACAATAACTCTATATTATCAATGTTATAGAATAAATGACAATGATGTAGCATACTTTTCATTAGATACTTTTGCAATGACTCAATGTATACTTTTAATCGAACTAAGTATATGTCCATGACTTGCACATGAATTACGGCAGAACGACTCGGTGAAGAAAGTTTTCTGTCATGTCATTACGGAAGAAGTGAACGTGTCAATATTTTGCTATTTGTTCCATAATTATTTCTGTAGTGGTTAAATGTATTTTCCTAAAACATTTTTTTTTTCTTTTATATATACCTACTCTCTAAAAAAATCGAGTGAAAATATTCACTCTTAAAGGAGTGAATACAAAAAAGAGTGAATTTAGAGTGAAATTGGAGTGAATTTCGAGTGAAAATGTTCATATTCACTCATTTTGGAGTGACCTCAGGGATCACTCGAAGATTTTGGAGTAATACCTGACGTCACTCTCAAACGAGTGAAAATGAACATTTTCACTCAAAATTCACCCCAATTTCACTCTAAATTCACTATTTTTTGTATTTACTCCTTTAAGAGTGAAAATTTTCACTCGATTTTTTTTAGAGAGTACGTTGCATCCAAATGCCTATTCGTTGAAAAATACGGGCCGTGTATTCAAAGGTCAAAGATCTAGGTTAATGGAAGTAGGGTATATAAACATTTCACTAGTTGTTGGTGTCTTTTTTTTTGGGGGGGGGGGGCATGATTCAAAGTATCCTAAAACCTTGGATAATACATGCATTTAGTTTCGTAGTCACGACACTTGCTATGTATGATGCCAAACCCTTCCCGCTCATACAAATGCAGCCGTTTTAGGGAAATAATTATGATATTCTTATACTTCATGATTTGGTAATGCTGAAGTGGTTCATAACATTCCATTGATATTATGTGTAGAACAGAAAGTGAATTTGACAACCATAGTTGTAATCTACGTGCCAAGAATCTCATGCTTTCAATAAGCGTGAACTCATTATAAAACAAATTCCCCCTTTACAAGACACGTTTTAGATTTTAGATAGAAATATGGATTCGTTGAATGCATACAAACAGCTTCTTAAATCCTCTTACATTTTGTTTTTTAAGATATGGTGTATACTTTAGAAATGTAAGAAGCATGCTCTTGTTTTAGAGGCTTTGAGTACTGGTAAGAAGCATATCTCATTCTTATAGATTATGTGCATAAGTACGCATTCAAGAACGTTTTGAATGAAACGCATCCAGACAACTGCATATCATATTTTCACCTCTTCCTTCATGCAGATGTATACTCTTGCCGAGAAGGTTTGTTTGATAGATAGTGATTATAGTGCTCACCTTATTGAAAAGGTAATTAGGTAAATTTTTGGTTTCAGTATATTATTCAAACACAACTAAGTTAACTTTTACATTAACATTTTCACAACTCATAAATTCCACATGCACACACATTTCATGATTCACAAGATCCAAGTTACACTAATCCTATCCTTACTTTGCAGAGTGCAACAACAACATAAGTTATATACTGAGCAAAATACAGACTTACATCAGTTCGCACTATTCAAGGTTAAGAGTAGTTAAGTAACTAAATCGTACCCGATTATGTGATGCTAAGTTGCACCTTGAGATGATGGGCAATATGGGCAATATTGCCCCTATAAAGGAGCAGGCAGTGACACTGACTTGCTCCTTTAAAGGAGCAATGCATATTTAATTTGCAGCAGTCATGGAGCAAATAAGCACCACATAGGCGCAACATCATACCAATAAGGCACAAGATTGCCGCCAGTGCGACATCACTTTGCACCCTTAAATAGGGCAAAAGTGAACCATTTTTTTCTTAGTATGTATAAAGCATGTTATGAGGTGGAAGTCTCTATTTTGCTGTTTTATCTTTACTCGTCACCGTCTTCTCAGCTACAAGGTAATACTAGGTCCTATAGTACGCCATATATGAGCTCATTGGCTAAAGAAGTTGAACATTTAGTTACTGAAGCATTTGCTTTAAAACATTAGCATTTTAATCCCTCTAACCAAGTACTTGCAGTATTATTTTATACACACGTTAATTCCTTGTTCCTGTGAGCTACGTTTAATATGAGCGTGACCGAGTATTAGACACGTGTCAAGCCTTTGCAGACACAGAATTTTTCTTCATAATATGAAGAAAAAATTCTGTTTAAAGGTCATTTAAAACAAATTTAGATATATATTTACAGTTGTATTTCTTTTAAGTTAAGAGGAGCAAATGTGGAGATCATGACCTGTGATACATGTTACGGGAAGTTTTATGTGTACTCGTTTTTTCAACTACAATGAATTACCTATGAGCTAATTGGATAAAGAAGCTGAGCATTCCTTTTTTTTTTCATCAGTTAATGTCAGTGCTGGAGTATTATTCTTGAAAAGTTGGCATCTAAATGTGCTCCAAATCAAGTACTTACTGTATAAAATTATATTCCTGTGAGCTACGTTTCTTATGAGTATGACAGATCTGTAGACACGTGTCATAGTGGTTACAAACACTAAGTTCCCTTTGTTTTCATAGTTATCAGGAAGCGATTTTGAACAATTTCAGATGTTCTAGTTTTTTCAATTTCGTTACGAGGAGGGAATAATGATTTCATGTAAAGCATGTTAAGGAAAGTTGATAGTTTGGTCATTTCCTCATTACTCATCTTCGTCTCTCAACAAGAAGATGATACACATGAGCTCATTTGCTAAAAAAGTTGAAGGATATTTAATTGCTGGTAGCCACGTAGGGGCTTTTGTCATAACATTTTGCATCTTAATCCCTCAAAACTAAGTACATGCAGTATTAGTTTATAGATAACATAATATTTTTGTTGTTGCTGTGAGCTTATTCATATGAACGTGACGAATTCTTAGACATGTTTCTCATATGTTTCTGTCATATGTTTTACTGAAGAACAGCAAATGTTGAGTTTATTGGCAAGAAAGGTTGATCATTACTTTACATTTAAGTTCATTTAAGTGCCGGAGCATAAACTTGTCTTGAAATATTAGCATCCAAAACCCTCAAAACCAAAAATGTGCAACACTGAATTTTTCTGCTTTTGCAATGTACTATGTTCAAAAACGCTCTTGAACAATTTTCAGATTTCGTCTCTTTCTTAAGAGAAGAAAACGGTGAGGTCATGTGAAGCATGTTCCTATAGAAGTGTTATTTCGTTAATAATTTTTCTTTACCCATCTCCTCAACCGTAAGGTGATACGGTACCTAAAAAGTCATAGGCCAGAGGTGTTGAGCTTTACTTGCCATTTTAAAGTAAATTTAAGAGTTGGGCATTATTTCTAAAAAGTTGGCATTTTAAGTTATGTACACCGAGTACGAGTCTTACTGAATGGATTTCTTGTTGCAGCAGAATTGTATTTTTTATTAGCTTGATGGAGTATTAGACA